>BSUD01000008.1:119979132-119990242 GCA_033239045.1 Fagopyrum esculentum
ATATGAGTGGGAAAGAATCTCTTTTCGATACTCTAAAGAAGAAAATCACTGGCACTATAACTCTTGGTGACAAAGGAAAATGTGACATTCTTGGTATCGGTAATGTTGGTCTTAATTCAAATAATAATATTAAAGATGTTTATTTGGTGGATGGCTTAAAATATAACCTTCTCAGTGTTTCTCAGCTTTGTGATAAAGGAAATTGTGTTAGCTTTGACAAGAGGAAGTGTGAAGTTCGAGATGAGATAACAGGAAATTTAGTGCTAACAGCTCACAGGGATAATAATATTTATGCTGTTAATACTAACCAAATTGCAGGGACAAATCTAAAATGTCTCAAGGTCTTATCAGATGACTCAAGACTATGGCACAGACGACTTGGTCATATCAGTCTACATTCTCTTAACAAACTAAAATCAAAAGATCTTGTAAGAGGTCTTCCTGACCTAAAGTTCAAGGTAGATGAATTATGCAATGCTTGCTCAAGAGGTAAACATACTCGTAGTTCTTTCAAAAAGAAGCAAGTGGTAAGTACTACTAGACCTCTTGAACTTCTTCACATGGATCTTTGTGGACCTATGCGCGTCAAATCTCCCAAAGGCAAGCAATATATTATTGTTATTGTTGATGATTATTCTCGATTTACTTGGGTTTTCTTTCTAAAAATGAAATCTGAAGCACTTTTATACTTCTCAAAACTTTGTAAGGAATTACAGACTTTGAAAAACCTACCAATCGTTTCTATTAGAAGTGATCATGGTAGAGAATTTGATCAATCAGATTTTGATGCATTTTGTGAAAAATATGGTATTTCTCATAATTTTTCAGCTCCTAGAACACCTCAACAAAATGGGGTTGTGGAACGAAAGAACCGCACCCTAGAGGAAATGTCTAGGACAATGCTATTAGAGAATGATCTGCCTAAGTCATACTGGGCAGAAGCTGTTAATACAGCAAATTACATTCTTAATAGATGCTTGATTCGATCAATTTTAAAGAAAACTCCTTATGAGCTTTTTAAAGGGAGAAAACCAAGTATATCTTACTTTAAACCATTTGGATGTACGTGTTACGTACATAATAATGGGAAGGATAATCTTGGAAAATTTGATGCTCGTAGCGACGAAGGTACATTTCTCGGATACTCGACTCAAAGCAAGGCTTATCGAGTATACAATAAACGTACCAAAGTAGTCGAAGAAAGTATCCATGTTTTGTTTGATGAAAATGATAATGGTATCTTGAGTGAGAGCTTTGCAGATCTTGATCTAAATAAACATGAGGAAGAGGAAGAAGAAGTTGATAAGAACGTCAGAAATATGCAAGAGCCATTTCAAGATCTTACAGAACCATCTCAAGATCTTACAGAAGGGTCTCAAGACCTTGAAGCACCCCCTCAAGATCTTACAAATGAAACCAATCATGAAGATACATCACCACCTGAGCAACAAGAGCCATCTTCCCCACTGCCTATAAATTCTGAACCCGATGCTTATAATCAGAGAAATGTCCGGAGGAAATTCAAACATGCATCATCTCATTCAACTCAGGATATTATTTCTGATCCCTCATCTGGAATACAAACTCGATCTAAATTAAAAGATTTGTGTGCTTTTCATGCGTTTGTTTCTCTTGTAGAACCTAAGAAATATACTGAAGCTCTTCAAGAACCCGACTGGATTATTGCTATGCAAGATGAGCTAAACGAGTTCGAGCGAAACAAAGTATGGACACTTACAGCAAGACCCAAAGGCAAATCAGTTATCGGGACAAGATGGGTTTTCCGAAATAAACTTGACGAAAGTGGTAATGTCATTCGAAATAAAGCTCGTCTTGTAGCTCAAGGTTACAATCAGGAGGAAGGTATTGACTACGAGGAGACTTTTGCTCCCGTAGCCAGGCTTGAAGCCATTCGCATACTTCTTACTTTTGCATCTTACATGAGTATTAAACTTTTTCAAATGGACGTAAAATGCGCCTTTTTGAATGGTTATTTAGATGAAGAAGTTTATGTTGCTCAACCTCCTGGCTTTGAAAGTAATGAATTTCCAGATCATGTTTTCAAGCTTGACAAAGCTCTTTATGGCTTAAAGCAAGCCCCAAGAGCTTGGTACGAGCGACTTTCAAAATATCTTCTGGAAAATAACTTCAAAAGAGGGTTGATTGACAAAACGTTATTCATTAAAACTCATGGAAAGAATATTCTTGTTGTTCAAATTTATGTGGATGATATCTTGTTTGGAGCAACTAATGAATCTCTTTGCAAGGAATTTTCTGACATCATGTGCAAGGAATTTGAGATGAGTATGATGGGTGAATTAACCTTCTTTCTTGGACTACAAGTACATCAAAGCAAAAAGGGCATATTCCTCAATCAAGGAAAGTACACAAGAGACCTTCTGAAGAAGTTTAAGATGAATGAATCAAAAATAGCCAAAACACCAATGAGCTCTACTCTCTCTTTGGATCAAGACCTTACCGGCAAACAAGTAAATCAAAAAGAATATCGAGGTATGATCGGATCTTTACTATATCTTACTGCTAGTAGACCTGACATTATGTTTAGTGTTTGCATGTGTGCTAGATTTCAAGCTAACCCAAAGGAATCACATCTCATTGCGGTAAAAAGGATATTAAGATATCTAAATGGTACAAAAGATATAGGTCTATGGTATCCCACACAAAGTAGTTTCGGTCTTATCGGATATTCCGATGCTGATTTTGCAGGATATAAAGTGGATAGAAAAAGCACTTCAGGGTGTTGTCAATTTCTTGGTACTTCACTAATAAGTTGGCATTCCAAGAAGCAAAATTCAGTGGCTCTCTCAACAGCCGAAGCTGAATATATTGCTGCTGGAGCTTGTTGTTCGCAAATCCTATGGATTGCGCAACAACTCCAGGATCTTGGATTCAACTTTAAAGATATACCAATAAAATGTGACAATACCAGTGCTATTTCTATCTCGAAAAATCCTGTACAGCATTCAAGAACGAAACATATAGATGTGAGACACCATTTTATACGTGATCATGTAGAAAAAGGTGATGTGTCTTTGACATTCATTTCTACCGATCTACAACTGGCCGATATCTTTACAAAACCTTTACCCGAAGAGAGATTCAATTTTATAAGGTTAGAACTTGGTATGCTTAACAGGGAGGCACAAATGTAGGGGGAGCAATTATTGTTTTACAATATTGATCTTATTCCCTACATTAAGACCTTAACGTGCATTGCAAGGTCTTACTACAATAGTGTTACAAACACTGATCTTATTCTTTCGAATAAGATCTTACAATACATCTCAAGGTCTTACTAAATAATAGTATGTTCTTGATTTTTGTTTAAAAGATTAAATTGGATCAAATCTTTTAGTTATTATCTCAATAGATATCTAACTAATAGATTATTTTATTTTTGGAAATCTTTCGGTTATAATTTTAATCTTTTAAAATTACTTATAATTTTACAAAGATTTTTTAAAAAGATTTTCTTTTCTCTCTCCGTCTTATATAAAATCTTCAAAGATCTTCTATTCGGATTCTCTTCTCCGCTTCTTAAACCTCTCCGACTTCTCATCTCTCTCATTCTCAAACCCTAATCTGCGATGGCTCCCAAACGCTCTTCGACTCAATCCTCTGCTCCAACATCCAAGAAGCAGCGATCGGCGGCTAGAAAAGGCAAAGCTGTTCTAAAAGAGTACAATCCGGATTCCGATTCTTCGATGTCCACTCCCTCTCCTTCTCGGCAAGTGGCTCAACCAATTTATCCCCCAGCCGCAAAGGATACACCTCAACATCGTCTTCGATCGCCACCGTCTGGATTTGAGGTTAGTAGTGAAGAACCTTTTTCTTGGTTCTTGAACTATACTAAAGCGGGAATGTGGAAAGATGGATTTGCTAATCGTCCCCTGAGTTTTTGTGAATCTGTCGATGAGAATTTCCTAGAGTCTATGAATCTGCCTTGTGTTAAATTGATAAAATGTTCGAATGTCTGGAGTTTGTTTAATCTGGGAGATGTTGCATTTCCACGACTTACTCGTCTATTCTATGTCAACCTTTCTGCACACCGAGAAAAGGGAATTTTAACCCTTCATTCCCAGATCAAAGGACGGCCAATTACCCTAACTGCTTCTTCTTTAGCAATTATTTTAGGAGTTCCTGAGGAAATCGACACCAAAAATTATCCTTCAAAAAATGTGTGTCTTGCCCATGCCCAGAAAACATTTTTTGAGAAACCAATCTCTTCTGTTGCTACTTCCTCAAAGCCAAAGCAAAAACAAACCCATAATGTCCTAACTTTAGAAGCCAAAATTGTGTTTACTTTGCTTGCTAGGTGTGTATTACCACGAAAGAACTCCAGAGAGATTGTAACTGACAATCTCTTGGAAATTCTGGATTTGATCCTTACTGGGTATCCTATTGATGTCCCTAATCTGATTTTATCCTACATGGTGCATACTGTGAATACCCCTTTGACAGCCCCTCTTCCTTATGCTAACTTATTTCCAAAGATCTTCGAGTTCTTTGACATTGATACTACAGAGGAGGATAAGGTTTATCACAAGGGACAAATTGATGAGGACTGTTGGGGAAGGCTTGGGATTGAGAAAACTTTGTCTGGGGATTGGATTCTGAAGAAACATCAATCAACTGCTCAACTCTCATCTGAAGAGAGAATTCAGGATTTAGAAGCTGAAGTGGATGCTCTGAGGAAGGATCTGAACACTGCTCGTGCTGATATTGTGGATAGACAGGATGATACGCATGAGAAGTTGCTAATTGTTAATGAGAAGCTCAATCAGTTACTGTTTTTGACATCTCTAGCTCATAGGGCAACTACTACGATCATGCCTTTGGATGAGGATGCTGTGGAACACATTCAAGAAGTGTGTCAAAATGTGGTCATCAACTGTGAACGAAAGGTGCTAAAAAGAGGCATTCTTCGACCCATTGAACCTGAGCCGACTATCTTGACAGTGGAGGAATATGGTTTAGTTAAGAAGTACAGAAATGATCAGGAAAAACAGTTAGCCAAAATGATGGCTTGGACCACTACTGGTGAGGCACAGAAGAGATGGAGGGAAAAAGTGCGTGCTCGTTGTCGTAAAAGACGAGCTGGGTCTTCTTCAAATTACGGGCAATGGTTTGAAGAAGTGGTTGAAGTCTCGGATGATGAAGATTGACCCTTTTAAGTTCTAAAATTTTCTTGTTGAAAGACAAAAAGGGGGAGAATATTTGTCTTTTGAAATGTTTTGAAAACTTTTGGTTTGGTTTGGTTGTTTTTAGTTTTTGAAAAACTTGAAAAACTTGCATGGATTCGATCGTTTTCAAAATTTGATCCTACATATGCGTTTATGTTATATTATATTGTTTGTTGTTGTGTTGTTCAAATGCAGGAAATAGATCATAAGTTTTGTCTTTCATCAAGGGGAAGATTGTTAACTCCACCTTGATAAATAAGACATTACTTATGGTTGATGAAAGCCAAAACCTTGGTTTCCAGGTTTTGGTAAGATCTTACAAGTGTTGGTAAAGTCTTTACAGTGTCAGGTAAGGCCTTACCATAAAAACATTGGTTTCCAGGTTTCAGTAAGGCCTTACATAAACTGGTAAGACCTTACCAAAACTGGACAGAAACTAAAATTACGCGGCGTACGTACAAGTGGCTTTCCTTCTTGTTGAGTTATTTAAGGGATTTGATTTTAACAAATCTTTGATTTGTTTTAATTAAATCTTCTTAAAGATAAAATTGGAAGATTTCCTAAACTCAACAAAATATGATTGACGTACTTGACCGCTTGACTTCAACAAACAAAATCTCAACAACCCAAGATCTCAACAACCCAAGATCTCAACAACCCAAGATCTCCTAAGATCATGCAGCCAAGATCTTCTTCAACGTTAAACTCAAAAATGCTGCTGATACGCATGCCTATTTAAAGAGACAAGGAAGGAGAAACATAAAACACATTCATTGCCTACTTCGAAAATCGAGAGATAAATTCTACATATCTCACAAAGACCCGATCTCACATTCGAAGCTTCATCATTATACTTCCCTGAGAAGTGTGAGATCTTTTTCGAGCTGATAGTACAATTCAACTAGGATCATACAAACCGTTATCATTTCTAGACACGTTGGATACGAGTGTTGTATCTGGAGTACTTTAGTTTTTCTTTTCGAGTGAGTGAGTTGCTAGATAGGAAGTGTAAGACTTCTGAGTTTAGAAGAGGGAAGGTCTTCTGAAGGTTGTATCTGGAACTCATCAAGAAGAAGGAAAATAAAGCTACTTGAATCCTAGGGTTGAATCAATCCTAGGCGGGGACTAGGTCGTGTTGGTGACCGAACCTCGTTAACATATCGTGTGTCCATTAATGTTCTTTACATTCCTGGTTTGTCTAATCTTTACACTTAATTCCAATCTTATAGAGAAGTGTAAGATCTTATAAATTAGAATAAGACTTTATTTTAATTGATAAGGTCTTATTTCTTACGATAAGGTCTTACCTATCCTAAGATTGCGAAAAGATTCCATACTCTATTCATCCCCCTTCTAGAGTATTGGATAAACTATTTTATCTGCCTATTCCGCATTTCAGTTCCCCTTATCCACGACCTAGACCAATCAAGAAGAAGGATTTACAGAAAGTGGCCCAAAATTTAGAGGATATCTTGCATGCCCATTTCACCTGACAAATGTTCAGTGTGCTACCACTTGGCAAAGACACTCTCATACGTGGAAGCTAATGAAACCTTGGCCTACAGTATATAATACATCTTCCATGCCCATTTCTATACCCAAACAGACAATCCTGATATTAAAACCAAGTTTAATTTCTTCATACAACAATGGCTGTTGAAGTCTGCGTTAAGGCTGCTGTTGGTGCTCCCGATGCTCTCGGAGACTGTATATTCTCTCTTCCCCCTCTTGCTTTGCTACCTAATGCTAACTTACTTTCGCAGATCTCGTGGTTAATTTCTGCAGTGCGTTCATTTATTTGCAGGTCCCTTCAGCCAAAGAGTTTTGTTGACTTTGGAGGAGAAGAAGGTCCCTTACAAGCTCCATCTTATCAACGTCAGCGACAAGCCCCAGTGGTACTATTGCCCCTTCATTCTTTTGTGTAAGTTACAGTCATGCTCTTACTCTTGTGTTTTTTTTTCAAAATTGGCTCTAAGGTTTCTGGAGGTGAACCCGGAGGGAAAAGTTCCGGTGATCAAGTTCGACGACAAATGGATATCCGATTCTGACGTCATTGTCGGTGTCATCGAGAAGAAATTCCCTGAACCTTCTCTCACTACTCCTCCTGAGTTCTCCTCTGTGTAATTTATCTTCCTCCTCAATTCTGTTATTGAAAATTCATGTTAGCTTATGTGCATTGTGTGATGATTTAGGGTTTACTATTGTATGAGTGCAGGGGATCTAAGATCTTTTCTGTGTTCGTCGCTTTTCTGAAGAGCAAGGATCCCAAGGATGAAACTGAACAGAACCTTCTCGATGAACTCAAAGCATGTGATGATCATCTCAAGGCTCATGTATGACAATTTTCACATAAGAAGTTCTATGAAGTATTTATATTCATTTTTAAATCAATTAATCTGAACATAGGGCCCATATGTTGGCGGGGGCAAAGTCACTGCTGTTGATTTGAGCTTGGCGCCTAAGTTTTACCATCTTAAGATAGCTCTTGGCCATTTCAAGGGATGGTCGGTTCCTGAAGAATTCTCTTGTGTTCATAACTACATGAAGGTAAGTAAGCCTTAATTTCCGGGTTTTTGTCCTTGTATTTTGTTTTCTTGCTCTTTGACTCATGTTTATGCATTTTCTGGTACGTCTATGTAGTTGCTCTTCACTCGTGAGTCTTTGTGAAAACGAAGCCTGAGAAGGAGGAATACGTTATTGCAGGATGGGCGACAAAAGTGAATCCATGAAGATTAATATCATGTTGGTGCTTTTAATTAGTTAGTCCTGAATTCTGTGTAAGAACTGTGTTCAATTGTTCATCAATTGCACTTTGAATTCGTGGATGATTAATAAATTGCAAAATCTCATTACCAAAATAAATAAATAAAAGAGTGCAAAATCTCGTAACAGGAAGCAAAGCAATTCCAATTGAGCAATATGACAATTTGTTATTACCAAAAAGAAAAATAAAAAAATTGCAAAATCTCGTACCAGTAAGCAAAGCAAATTCCAATTCAGCAATATGACAATTTGTAGGCACGCAATGTACAAAGAATGATTAGGGTTTACAACAAAGAACGATTAGGGTATACTAAATAGTAATAAAACCTTCAGCCTTCAACTCATATTCTTTATCTTCTAAATTAGCCAGAAAGCACAACTGCAACTCCAATTTCAGAGTGTTCTTCGATCATCTACAGACATTATCTAGCAAACTCTACTTCCCCTCTTTCTCTTTTTGCCCCAAGTCAGAGCACTAATGTCGTCAGACTTCCTCTTTCTCTTTTTGCCCCAACTCAAAACACTAATGTCATCCCACTTCACGCCCAGATTCTCGATCGCGAATCCAAGTCCTCCATTTTCCATACGAAAAGCCCAAACTTGAATACGGGTCGTAAAACTTGTTCAATTCCACGATTTCGTTCCACCCAACAGTCAAAGCATACGTCCAATTGCTTGAACTCTTGTGATTCCACCTGGCAAGGCTTAGAACCCTCACGTTCTGTTTAGGATCGATCACTGTAACCGAAATCTTCATCATTTTATCTTGGGAATCCTTTCTCTCGAGAAAAAGATCTTCTTCATTGGTCAAGAACTTCTTCAGAATTTGTTTGCTAGGCATTGCAAGCCGCATTAGACCGCGATTCACATCAGATGAGTAGAGTGACCTACTGAATATGAGCATGGGCTCCTCGTCTCTTGAAGCTCCGATTGAGGCAAGAACACGGCGAAATAGCGGAGGAAACGAGGGCGGTTCTTGTTTTGGCGCCTTTTCTTGTTGTTTCATCAGGAGCGGGGTTTGTTGTTTTGGCGCCTCCTCTTGTTTCATCGTCCGAGGGGTAGAGGAATCCGCATTCAACTGGGATGGTTGAATCTGATAAACGACTCCAAAGAGTTTGATAGAGGAATTGATATCCATGAACATCGAACGCATAAACTCAGCACAAAAGCAGGGTAACAATGAACAGATAATCTGGAATGAAATAAACAAACTTAGAGGCAAATTTATAGATTTGGATTGCACTGTCAATACTTTCCTTTTCGCGTGTTTTTTCTTTTTTCTTTTTTGAAATTTAATCTTTTAAACCATCAATTATTTATATATGGATACACCGAAATTCTATTAAGATTTAACAGCTAACTGAAAAATCTTCTACGTATACAGATATTTGTAACTGTCCATGTATATATATATATATGGATATAATCAATTTCACTCTTTTTTAATTACGGCTCAGTGTATATAGATCATGAAAATATTTGATAACTAATTGATAGATTTAGTGTAGATTATAATGATGATTTTCTTTGTAAAAATTGTTTAGGTTCTTTATTTGTTAATAAACTAGTTTATATCACGTGCCTTGCACGGGTATTTGTTAAGAAATACTTTAAAAATATATATAACTTGTCATAACTTCAATTCTTTGACCCTATTAATCCAATATAATTTAAATATAGTAAAATAACCAAAAAGTATAATCAAAATAATTATGATGAATATACATAATTACCATAACATCCATTAAAACCATGTAAAATTAGTCTCATTTATATTAATATTTTTCATAAAATTATATTTCATCCAAAATTATTTTTATAATAATATAATCTATTCCGCACTAAATGAATCCATAATAGACGTTATTCGATAATATCTAACTTAAAAATATGACCTCGTACAAAGATACCGATTATTATGTTTGATATCTAAATAGCCTAAATATAATTATAATTTATCAATTATTATTAGCCATGATTAGAAAAAACGTTTAAATCGTCATGATTGTTATCACTCGGTGCATCAATTTAGACACGGTAATTATATGACTCTAATTCATACTAATTATTCTCTAGTTGTGGCCGTGGCTAACATGTATGGTTAGACCAATGATCCATTACCCTTGAGTCTTGACTCCTTCCACCAAATCTCTATATTCTACATTTTAGAGGTAGAGATAATATTTTATTGTAAATTTGACCAAATTTTATGTACAAATTCGTCGTCATGAGTATAAAAGTATATATATATATATATATATATATATATATATATATATATATATATATATATAAATATAAAATGTTTAGCCAAAACATTTAATTAAAACGTGGTTATATTTCCGATCTCAAAACTTTATGAAACTGGAATATAAAATCCGAAATATTATCGGGATAATTAATTCATAACTATCTCGTAAAATGGGCATTCCTAAGCCACCTTTCTTAACCGCTAAGAATCGGGATAGCGACTCTTTTATCCGTTTTGCCTTTCCATGTTATTTCATATCTAGGACATATCCGATGTCCTGATCATTTCTCTCAACTGCATTTCTATTAATTGGAGCTCCCAAATGCTCCAAATAACACCGGAGAGTAAAAATAATTACCCGGGGAAAAAGTAAAAATTTTCCCAAACGTCCAAAATTACGCTAGGAACATAACGGTGGGACTCTTACTCATCAATTGCAAAGTCTTCGCGAGTTATATGTCAATTACTATCAACGATTAAGTTAATCAACATTAATTAGAATTCGGAAATCCTAGCTATTACATCACTACAAAGTTTAGAATTCTATAATATTCGTCATGAGTATAAAAGTTTAGTTTATATGTTTCTAATCATTCTAGAAAACTAAATTTGATAAACTTTATATGCAATTAATAAATTTCCAAATTTTTATTTATTTTAATAGATATAAAATGAAACTTTGTTACTTTTTTGTTTGTTAAGATTAAATTACCTTAGGTAAAATGATTGAAAAAGGTTAAAAGACTTTAATTTTATAAAAAGTTCGTAAAGAATATTTTGATAGGAATTTATCAACTAAAACTTAATATGATATTTTTTTTTTTGATAAAAAGCACACACAAAATCCGTATTTTAAAGTAATCGAATCTAAAATAAAAAGGCCCTATTATTA
>BSUD01000008.1:119990531-120007169 GCA_033239045.1 Fagopyrum esculentum
AAAAATATAGAAAAAAGTATTTGGAATATGGCTACTAATTTATAGTACTCTATATCTTTAGCAAACTAAATATTAAAAGTTGTTGAAATATAACAATAAAATAGTTAACCAAAAAAATCAAATCATAATAAATAAATAAATTTACCTTTAGTGTTTGTTAACCAAAATTCAAATACTTTTAGCTACGAAGAGTGTTAATTTACTTTGTTTTCTAGTTAACAATAAATAAAAGTGGGTTATGAGATTTTTTTTTAAGAAGATTGACCCATATTTATATTGGTTATCACTGACTTGTTAAATAAAAAACTAAATTAAAATTAAAATTAAAATTAGGATTTCGATGACATAAGATATCGGAACATACTATAATCTTAATGAAATTTGTTACCGATATATTTTCAAGAAGATAATTTCCATAATATATATGGAAGGAAATAATAACAAAAATAATAATTGTTAAATAATAAAACAATAAATATTTCAGATATAATTATTGAGTTAAGTGTAAGATGTTATAGCGTGATTGCCATTTTAAAAAAAATTTGGAGTCGGAATTTTATAAAAGAGAAAAAACATTAAAAAAATAGATTTAGAGTTACAAAATACGAATTTGCTTTAAATCTCTCTCAAAAAAAGATTTTTGGATTTGTTTTACATTGTCAAAATAGATAGATTTTATTATATTGCATTTCCTTCAAATAGTGAATCAGATCTAATTTAAATATATTACAATTTATCAAGTAAAATTACAAAATAAAGATGAAAATTTTCATTAAAATGAAACCTTGGGGATGAATTGATCAAAACTATAGGCGATACCGAAGTGCGATCAGGTGGTCGATTTGCGAGGATTGTAGGAGCGAATAGAGAAAGTCGGTGTTTCCCACCAGCTTCTTCACTCCCGTTCTCCCTCCCATTCTTATATAATTGAGTACTAAGCTTTTTTAAAAATAATTGATTAGAACATGTAATGACCCCATCCTTGAATTCCGTACTTTTGAAAACTAAACAACAAATTTCAAGGTCATAAAATCAACCTCCATTACCTTGAAAAGTTTAGGATCAAAACAGGCAAACATAAAATAATTT
Source organism: Fagopyrum esculentum (assembly GCA_033239045.1). Taxonomy (NCBI): domain Eukaryota; kingdom Viridiplantae; phylum Streptophyta; class Magnoliopsida; order Caryophyllales; family Polygonaceae; genus Fagopyrum; species Fagopyrum esculentum. The sequence goes on from BSUD01000008.1 coordinate 119,991,621, forward strand.
GGCAAATGACAAAGCAGTAGCTCAATGGACTAAAAGGAACTGGGTAGAAACTAAGAAAGAAAGAAAAAATCTAGCAACTAACCTGCATTGGGAGACATGGAGAGAAGACGAAACCTTTTGTCACAATTCATTGTTGAGAGAAGAAAGTATCTTATTTTGAGAGATGAATGATGATAGACGTATATATAGGTTGATCAAAAGAAAGATTGTTTGAGAAGATTTGTGTATCAGATCGGTACGTGAGATATGATCTAAACTAATACGTGTATAAAAAATATTCTGATATTAAAAACAATTACCGTAAAAGGCACAAAAAATTAAAATCTACGGAGAAATATATGTTTAAGAAATAATTTGAAATATATTAATCTAGCAATGGGTTGATAACAAAATCTTTTTGTTTCAAATGATAAGCTAATATCAAAAAATTTCAATATTTTTTTTATGGCACCTACGTTTAAAAAAAAGAATTTTTGTTAAATAGATAAATAAAAACAATTATTATAAAGGTATAAATAAAAGGCAAAAAAATTTTTTTTAAGAAACTATTTCGAAATTTATAGTTTAACAATTCGTTAGTTTACAAAATATTTTTGTTTAAATTGTTGTTATTCGAAATATTTTTTTAACACTTTCAAATAATTGTTCAATTACAATATGAAAATAATAAAAAAAAATATTACAAAATCTTTATTAACTAAAATTCGAAATATTGTTTTACAAGAAATTTTGTTAAATCTCAAAATTAGTTATGAGAATCTAGAAATAAAAATAATTAAATAAATATTTTACAATTTAATAACAATGGCAATTTAGTAAATATTTTACATAAATATTTTACAATTCGGAATAATAGCCTTGAATTTGTAACAAAAAATCCTATGTGGCAAAATTGTAAAAATTATTTATAGATAGAAATCTTTAATATTTATTTAGTAATTAGGATTCTATTATTTAGGAGTGGTAATTTAGTAATCTCTCATAAATTTTTTAGGAGTGACATTTCAGTAAATATTTCACAAAAAATCCTATGTGGCATACCTAGTTGATTGACATGTGGATTTATTGTCCTTTGTTTTAGTAAGTTATATAAATCAGAAAAAGAATAGTATTATTAGGAGGCCACTGGATGAATGCAAGCTAGAATTACACGGAATGAAGGAAATTTACATGTACATATAGTAAAAGTAAAACCTATACACAAAAATAATTCAAATTAAGACAGTTTTTTTTATATAAAGAATAACATTTAATTAACCCATATCTTTTTTATCAGGAGGGGAAATTATATTACTTTCATTCTGTCACACTTATTATTATATATCCTATATTCTAAAGTAAAGTATGAAACCGCATTGGTGAAACAACATACCTTCACGTTATATAAATCCTACGTGTCAAATATTCGTGAAATTAACTTCTCATATCGTCACGTGTCGCCATTTAATTAACCCACATCTTTGTGTTATTGTCGCAATTTAATTGATTGATTCTATTTTATTGAAAGAATTTGGTCAAATAGGTCATATTCTATTTTCATTAGGTTTGTGTGTCCCTTCAATTTTTACCACTTTCATTAAATTGAAGTTGGAAGATAAAGAGTTTGATTAGGGGTACATTTACTAAACATATTTATACCATGAGTCTATACAGAAAAATTTCAAAAAGGGTTACTTAACTAATTTGACCTATTTTATTTAACCAAATTAAATTTATTTAGATTTTGTTAACATTGTTTTTTTCTCCATATTTTATTAAGTCATTTCTCGTTCTATTATGGCAAATTAATTAGTTAAATCACATTTCATTTAACTGAATCATATTTAATAAGATATTTAGTCTAAATTAAATTACTTCAATAAATTTTACAAAATTACTATATATAAATAAATTTTAAAAAAGGCGTTCACTAATTATTATTAAAAAGGGCTAAATAGCTTGACAGGGGCAAAAGACAAAGTCGGGGAACTTCGTCAATTTTGAGCTATAAAGAGGAATAGATATAGAGGGATAGATGTTAGTTTTTACGGGATAGTCGGGGAACTTGTTGTCAATTTTGAGTTATAAAGAGGAATAGATATAGAGGGATAGATAGTTTTTACGGGATGTCTCATTGTTTCTCGTCATTGTTGACCTTGATGATGCAAATATTTTTGAAATAATTGGTGGTATAGGACCCCAAATTGTTGCTCTTTGTGTTTTGGTCCCCATGATTTTCACCACTTGTTTTTACAGGAGAAAAAAGGAAAAATATATTAAAAATTGGAACGACATGACACTATGAACAGGAGAGACGCATGTATCAGAAGGGTTAAACTGCAAATTGTATAGTATCTATATCCGAAAATAAATAGTTGCATGTGTAAGTAACTATGAACCAAACAAGTAGCTACCACTACAAAAAATAAATCAATTAGCCACGCTTGTTGGCGACGGTAGCGGTTTGCCGTCGCCAATGGCCTTGATTTGGCGACGGCAAAGCGACGGCAACATTAGCGTGGCATAAAATACAAATTATTTGCGTCGGTGTATACGACCGTCGCTAATAGTCATGTAATTGGCGTCGGCTAATCTTTACCGTGGCTAATAAAAGGGACCATTGGCTACGGCTATATGACACTGACGCCAACAACCAATGTATTTGACGCCATATGAAAATATTGGGGTAAAAAAAATATAAAAAAATAATTTTCTTTTTCTTAGAATAATTTATAATTCATCCCAAATTCATTTCCCGCAAAAAATTAGGTTTCCCTTTTGCGCCCTTTCCGTTTAGAGATGACAATTTCATCCGAACTCGACGAACATACGAGCACGCGATCCATAGTAAAAGGGTGAAAACCCAATATGAAGCGGGTGGCGGGTGAAGCGGGTGATGGATCGGGTAGGATTTGGATGGACCTTTCATCCACCCATCACCCGATCCATCATCCATCCATCCACCCACCCGACCTGCTTCACCCGCTTACATCCGTTATTAATAATTGAATAAAATTTTATTTTTAACAAAATCCTAAAAAATTTCCAGATCCTAAGGAGTAAGGACCCTAACTTTGTAATCGTATCCGCGGCAAAGCTTCACGCCTTCACTCTTCAGCTTCAAACTTCATTCTTCGATTGTTCGACATCGCTTGAGTCATCATCTACTTTTGGCGCCGTCGTTTGAGTCTTCTCCGACTCCAACCGCTGGCAACCGGCTTCAACTCGCAAGGTGTAATACCCGAATTTTTTTTATTTTATTCCAATAAACGCCGAGTCAAACGGTATGGTGGGACCCACCTCCTACGTACTTAAATTTTTACTAAGATTATTACGTGAGTCTATTTTCACACAATAATAATAATAATAATAATAATAATAATAATAATAATAATAATAAATTGTTCCTATTCTTATTTTTTTTTCCAATCATCTTACTTTTATGCTATTTTTTCCTTTTCAAATTTTATTTATTTTTTCCCTCCTTATGACGTGAGAGGGATCAGCTTCATTGGTTTTCATGTTAACCCTAGCTGATCCCTTCTCCCTTCCTTCTCAACACCAGCCGCCCCCTCCCCTTCTCTTGCACTCTCTCACGCAGACCTTCTCTCCCCTTACCTTCTACTCACGCCGGCCTCAGATAACCCTCACGCCGGCCTCCCCTCAACGCTCTCTCTCACACAATAGTAGTCCGGCAAGAGGCGCCAAGGAAACAGCAACGCACCTTCCACCGAAGGCCTCTCCTGTGTCTTTGTTGCAGACCAGTTTCCAGCCTGCACCGCCGCATCACCAGACGTCCATTGTTGCCAGTCCTGCACCAGGGGTTTGCGAGAACCGACCGGAAGAAGGCTCAATTGTATAAGCCGCTTGTTTGCCGCCCTGTTGCTTCCTTGCTTCCGTCGTGTTGCTGCCTGATTTCCACGACCACTGCCGTCAGTCCGGTGTCAAAGATTTTGCGGGTTGCCATAACTGTCCGCCAAGCCGAAGCCGCCTGCTACCTGCGTTGTCTTTTGCTGCCGGATTCTTCTTGTGCCATCAATCTCTTCGTCCTCTTTTGTGTGCAGATTTGGGTCTGATTATGGGTGAGAATATCTTGTTTGTTTTAACCCTAAATTTGTGAAATTGGGGGGTTTTGTGAAATTAGGTTTAATTGATACTGTTGATTTTCAATTAACCTTGGCTGCTATTTAAAATGTGGTACATATTGTACATGATAATCTTGCTTCTTATAATTTTAGGATAAGGGTTTGTTTGATTACTCATTGCAGGTGTTTACAGAGATTAAAGATGTTGAGCTACCACATCCCTTCCAAGCTAATCACATATGCTGAAGCAATGGATTGCTAAAGGAAGTAGTTAGGTAGAGGTTTTGTACGTGGTTGCTTTTACACTTTTGTACGTGGTTGTTCTGGGATGCATTCTTCTTACTAAAGGAAGTCGTTAGGTAGAGGTTTGACTTTACAAAATACCACTGTTGTCTGTATTTTTCTGTATGGTGGAAGATGTATTTTTGTGTCTACATTGATCCGAAATTGGTTGCATCTACGTGACTTTATATATGTGCAATTGTAATATCTCTTTCAGGTTGGGAACTTCAGAGTGGAGCCTCCTGGATTGTTTCGAGGCCGTGGTGAACATCCCAAAGTTCTTCTGATGGATTTTAATTAATATTGAGATTAATATTACCAATACTATTTGGTGGAGGTAAAATGATGAAGTCATCAAAGTTAAATTTTAATGGTCATTGAACTCTTGATGCAAATGGGAAAACTTAAAAGCCGCATTCATGCTTCTGACATTACACTAAACATGGAAAGAATAATCAGATAGACCGAATCTTTCTTTTGACCTTGAGTTGCAGGATGTATGTCATTAGCTTCATCTGGAAGTTCCCCTTCTATTTTTTATATTTATTTCTAAAGTGTAAACATTGCTTTTCTTGTCTTCAACCTTTCACCATGTTTTTTTTCCCTCACTTTCTACAGCACATCATATGATTCTGCAATATTATCTTATCGTAGGAAAGTTGTGGCTAATAAACTGAATGTTGGTTCCCAGTTTGCGAGATGATTATGCAGTATATGAAATTTAAATTGTGGGAGAGGTTGTAGTTGTAAACCATGAATCAAGTTCATTTTCTTATTGTGTTATTAGTAGAGAGTATTGCATCTCTGAACATAATGATGTAGGGGGGATTGTTTCCGGATTCAGATTTCAAACCCAGATTATTATCAACTTATGCCTTTTCAGGGTGCCATTGTTTCTGATTATTGCCAGTCTTGATGAGCTAGCCTTTCCTTCTCTCTTGGTAATTACTTCACTCCTCTCATTCTTTCAGTTATTGTATACATTGTTACAACTAAGTCTCGTAGAGAGCTAAAAGTCTAGCATGTAAATGTAGTTTGTGGAACTGGTAGAGTGCACCTTCAAGACACTTAGATCATGAATGCTATACTGGATAAACACATATAGAATATAGTTTTGCCTATCATAGAATGAAGCTAATAAATGAGTATAGTGGAAGTGTTCGTTATCTTATTGATATTCCTAGAATCTTGACATTTTTTATAACATAACTACATATTGTAAAACTATGGTGGAAATATAACCGAAACATTGTTACAACTAAGTCTCGTAGAGAGCTAAAAGTCTAGTTTTGGAACTGGTAGATCGCACCTTCAAGATACTTAGATCACAAATGTTATACTGGATAAACACATATAGAATATAGTTTTGCCTGCCATAGAATGAAGCTAATAAATGAGTATATGGAAGTGTTCGTTCTCTGATTGATATTCCTAGAATCTCGACATTTATTTCTAACACAACTGCATATTGTAAAACTATGGTGGAAATATAACTGATACAACAGATCAAGCGGAATGGTACGTAGTATTGAGTTTGGCGTAAGACCTATATACACTTGCTTCTATTTTAGAAAATCGCTCTAATCTTACTAAGCTTCAAGGAGATGATTGTGCTGATTTATTTTTGAGATTGTCTTGATAACCTAATTACATGGTCAATTGCCTCAACATATGAATTGTTGTACAAGTTTTTCATTTATTTTAGTGGGATTGATTTAATTTTGACACAGTATGATTTGGACTATTTGGTTCATTTGAAAAGTGAGTAAATTGACAACTGCATACCGATTATTTAACAATTTTCTTCCATGTCAAATATGAGTGAATTGTCAAATGACAATTCACTGATGAGGTATTATTTTTATGTCTAAAAGTGATTCTGAATATTGTTTGGCTCACCACATGTTTATGTATCTATCTCCAGGTAATCCGCGCCTTTGGCAGGCTTGGAAAAATGTATGATGCGATAAATTTAATATTAAACCGTATCTTGTTTCTGTTGCAAAGGTAAGAGTACTCTTCATAGTGTTGTGTTTTGGTAGGTTTCCTTTGGGACATTTGGTATTCATTTGCTTCTCCATTCTCCGACAGGCACTCTCTTCAGCGTATATGCCCATTGGGGATGTCCTTGTGAGCCCCGAAGTTTCAGAAGTTATAAAGTCCCAAAGTAACAGACTTGGTACGAATGTTGTGAACATTCCTTATTAAGCAAAAAACTATGTTGTTTACCGGCTTCAGTTCAGTTAAAAAATGCTTCTTTGTAGGTGTTTTCAGTCACGGGTTTACTTAAATATATGGCCCATGAATGACCTTTGTGCAGAAAGGGCATTTATCTAATTTGGAGACTGTTTACAGCATATAACATCTACCAGTCTGAAGTATCTGAGTGAAAAGTATTGTGCTGATTTTTGCTTGATTTGGTGTGCTGAATTTTGCTTTTAAAAATGTGCTGATTTTGCAACTTCTACTTTTTTGTACTCTTTGACCTTGTGTGGTTTTCTAGGGTTTATTTGGCGCAACATCTCCTTACTCGAAGACAAAGCAATTCTGTCCAACTGAACTGTGACTAGTAAGTGGAAACTTTTCTAAACTACACTTGTGTTTCTGATCAGCTTTGTTTTAGTAGGAATTATTCTAAACTACACTTGCTTTCTTATTGTTATTATTTCATATTTAATAGATTGCAACTATTACACAACAAAAGAGTCTACTGGATATGGATATCATGTAGCATCAGAAAAGGAACCAATTAACGAAAATGAGCCAGTTGATGAAGAGTTTGTCCAAGTAGAAGATGTTTAGATCGTGGAAGTGTGTGATTGTGAACTACATTACCACTTTGTTAAAGATGAAGAACATCTAGGTTTTGTACATTTAGATTGTGAACTTCTTTACACTTTGAATCGTGTTATTTTGATTGTTTTGAATGTTAAATACACTCTTTTGGTTTATAAAAATTATTGTTCCAAATTGATGCAGTCATTTAGATGTTTTTAAACAGTACAAGTTGTGTTTTTGTTTTCCACGTTATGGTAGGATTTTTCCACCAAATTTACAAATTGTCACGACATGTTAACGTTGTCAAAGATTAATACTTAAAAACACTTTTTAACAATTTGCGACGACGCATGTCGTTACTAAAATATAAAATTTTCCCACCAAAATTTTAAATTTGCGACGGCAGTAGCCGTCGCCAAAATTCAAAATTTCGCATCAATTGGAAATTAACGACACAGGGACGGTGACGGTGTTGCCGACACGATATATTAGCGACGGTTAATATCCGTCGCAAAATATTTTAGCGATGGCAAACTGCCGTGGCACCTGTTCTGGCGTCGCCCCCTTCCACCGTCGCCAGCCGTCGCCGTTGATGGTTGGCGTCGGCAGATAGCTTTTCTGCCGTCGTCAACATCCGTGACTAATTGAATTATTTTTTGTAGTGTACCCAACAAGTGTTAGTACTACCATGCCCAAAAACCTTGACGCAGATAGCTTTTCTGCCGTCGTCAACATCCGTGGCTAATTGAATTATTTTTTGTAGTGTACCCAACAAGTGTTAGTACTACCATGCCCAAAAACCTACAAGTTACACACTGCCACAGAAAGTGTTATCTTGTAAGGTAGATAGCCATTACATGGTATACATACCCAAAGCAAACGCAAAAGGCAATACACATAATGAAAACCATACCCAACTTGCATTACGCTACACAAACAAACGTAACCGTACATGACTATAATGAAATCACATAACCATACCCAAATTTCATAATGCCACACAAAACGTTAGCATAGCGACATGAAAATACCCCTACACAACCATAGTCATTACTCAACGTTGCCTAAAATGTTTTAGCATACCCAGTGGTTAGAGCTACAAAACTTACCCAAATTTGAGTGAACCTTGCCTAAAATGTCTTCAAGCTTCGTGCACAAGAAAAGAAGAGACTCAGATCCAAGAGAACAAACATTACTAAATTAAACCTGGACAAACAATAACCTTACTCAATCGCAGGTTGAACATGCTTTTATCTTCAAATTCGTCATTTTCAATCAACGAAGAAGAATAGGGCTTTTATGTATATGCGAATGATAGAAGAAGCTTCATTTTTGGAGGGAGACCCAATTTCACCTTTTCTTATTGCCTGCGAATGGTACAAAATGACGGTTCAAAATGAGAAAAAAGGCCATCATTTGATGCAGAGGAGTCACATCGGATGACTGTTCTCAATGTACTTTACTCCCTTTTACAGTATTAGTTGGCGTATACTTACTGAAACTAGTTAGTGACAATGGTTATTTTTTGGCGCCTAAATTACAAAGATGGAAAAGGTGGGGGCCAATTTAATAACTGGTATAGAGAAAATGGCCCATTTAATCAAAAACACCAATATTTTTTGGTTGCAGCCAAGTGGGAAGCAAGAAGACTGCAAATTCAAGGTTTCCTTAACTTAGTTGATTTCGAGTGATGTTATTTGGAAGCGGAAACAACACGGAAAAGTCGGAGTCCGACTCGGTCTGGGTTGGGGCGGATTGCAAATGCGCCCGGGCTGGAGTGCATGCAGACTCTGACTCCGCGCCAACAAAAGGGTTGGGGCACAGGCGGACTCCAACTCCGCGCCAACAAAAGAAGGGAAGTAAAGAAGGGAAGAAGAAGAAGAATGGGAGCAGGGAAGAAGAAAAATGGGGGCAGGAGCAAGTCATTCCCAGGTGCAGGCGGACTGCGCCTACGCCCCAGGCTGGCGCGGAGGCGTAGTGCGCCTCCGCCTGACTTGATGCGGGGGCGGACTCCGCGTGTGTCCGTCCCAATAGTAACCCTGATATTTTTTTAGGCCTTTTCAAATTTGGGTTTGGGGGTTTAGGTCGAACTTTATAAAATATCACTACAAAAAAAAATACATTCACACTTTGCGTCGGCAAACAGTTGGCGTCGCTAATGGGTGATTTTGCGACAGCCCTACGACGGCAATTGGTTCCGTCGTAAAAGATTGTTTTTTTTTTGTGACGGCCCTATGACGAAAATTAGTTCCGTTGCCAAAGATTCCCAACACGAAAGTTGGTAACTTGACAGAAGGTTGGGTTTCTACGACGGCCCGACGACGGCAATTGGTGTCGTGGCATAAGGTTGAGGTTTCTATGACGGCCTACGACGACTACAATTGGTGCTGTCACCAAAGGTTGGAGTTTTTTACGATGGCCAAATGACACAACTGTTCTCGTGGCAGAAGTCTGAGTTTTTGCGACGGATATGCCGATAATTGACGGTGTCGCAAAAAGTTTGAGGTTTTACGACAACGCAACAACGACAATTGGTGCCCTTACAAAAGAATGAAGTTTTTGGGACAACAAAACGACGACAATCGCTTCCTTTGTAAAGTATTGTATGTCACCCTCAATCTAGTTCTCTATCTTCGATTGTATCCCTCTTAGTCAATACTTCGAGACTCTCCATCTCAATCTTGTTTTTCTTGGAAAAGTATTACGATGGGCAAATCAATCTAAGCTTGTGTCATCTCCCTTAGTTGCAACATCCTTCCTGCCAAACTTGTTCAAGTTTGCGACGTCGCCCCTAATTTGGAATGGGGTTCTCGTGGGCAGAGAGTCTGGTCGAGGGGACGAAGTACCTCATCGCTGGGGGGTTTGGGGGACGGAAACGTCCCTGACGCAAATGATATAGTATTGATATGGTGTCCGTCACATGGTCGTCTAGGCCTTATATAGCTCTTTGATTCTTTGGGCTGACCTTAAAAGGAGTTGGGCTGATCCAAATATCTTTGAAGCGGCTAAGCAGACGGTCATGTGAAGGCCTATATAATTGTTTTGCTTCTTGGGAAGAGGAGGCAATCTCCTCCTTTTTATTGTTTCCTTCTTGGACCCTAGGCCTTGTTTGATTTGAAGGTGAGAGCTTATTTCCACCAAAGTAAGTTTTTTTCTTTCTTGTGTTTAAGCACATGTCGGAAGTCTTTCCACGATGGAGGAAGTTTGTCCATATGGACGAGACTGCTATAACCTCAACCATATGCATCGAATGTTGGGTGAAACATCCAAGGATCCAGAGTAACTCATTATATTGCTCCATGACACGTCTAGAATCAACCATCTTGAGGAATTAAATTCTAAAACCAAGAACTTGCGAGAAGACGCATCCTCCACCATGTACTTGGATTCATGTTGTTCTCACAAAAGCATTGATGACGCTTTGTTTTGATAAACGCCAAACAATGCATCGGACATGTCATAAGTATATGGCTACGACATATGTAGTCGGCATTGTCCCATTTGTTCCTTTAGTGAGTCATAATCAACTCCTCATCCACCTCCTCTTCTGGCTCTGATAGCCTTGGAGAGGTTAGGACATAGGTGACCTTAGCTTGAGGGTTGTCAAAAGAAAATGCATTTTCTTTTTATCATCTCCTAAAACCAACTCCAACTTATCCAACTTTCCAAACCGAGAAGTCATATCATTCATAAGGGTCTTAGACATATTAACAAGTATACAAAAGAACGAGGGAAACACATAGAAGAATGTTGATTTTCGGTGTCCGATTTTGTATAAAGTTGTTGTAATCTCCAAGAAGGAGTAGACTAACAACTTACAAGTTGTTGTCATCTTCCATATATGAGTAGACAAACAACATAATTAAGCAAAGGTGCCGTAATCACACATGTACATTATGTAGAAAAAAATTCTTCACCTCTATCGAATCCCACAACTTTTATTTTTTTATCTAACTAAATGTCTTTTCCCCACGGTAACAAATATCAGTAAGGGATTTATTGAATGAGACTTCTCATGCAATAGATAAATATAACCATAACGTGATAATCCATAAATAATAACAAGACATTTGGTAACAAATACTCTAAGGGTCTCATTTTTCTACAAGTTACCTTGTTAACCTTTCCTCAGTAACAAATATGTCGAAGGCATGAAATACAAGATAATCATAAAAACACTCTCTCAAAAACCCGCGCCGGAGTAAGGCCCTGCCTTCCTCTACCCTAGTGTGGCTCCCCGGCCATGCCCCCTCCTCCTATCTCCGTGTACACCGCCATGGGCGGTTCAAAACACACAAAAAAGTACTCAGTTAAGCTCTCTGAAATTCATCTCAACCCAAAGCACAAGAAAGAGCCCTCAACAGACCCTCCAAGCCCGTATGAAGCAGTTCCTGAAGATCTCATACGATCAAACAACATCAGACTTGCGAAGACTAAAGAGCACCAGACACCAAAAATCTCTTCGCAGACTTCTTTCCCACCTCTCCCCCTCACTCTTACGGTGTCAAGCCGTCCCCTAGCCCTAAAGAGCTATCCGGTGACTCTGCTACTAAAATAAACCCCATTGCGCACATGCACGTCTCCCTTGTGCATGCTACTGCTCCTAAACCAGCAACCTCATTGGATGTTGCTCCGGAACCAAACAATGAAGTCGGTGTCCCCTCCGACCACCCAAGTGGCCCCCACCTCTTCCCTTTGCTTCTGGCCACTCAGGCCCTTCACCTGCCCTGCCCATTCATTGCCCTCCTAACCCAAACCACATCGATCCGCCTTCTAGTCTGTATACAGATATGCCTCTTCAACTTTCCCCCATGCTCTACGCCCCATTCAATGCCCTATAGCGGCGGATGCTCCAAAAGCCACATTTAAGGATATCCTCACTAATGCTTCATCATGGAAACACGTTCCTCTCACATTTTCCCAGGCATTGAAAACAAAACCATTCATTTCTCTAGGGAGATGTATCCGACAGCACTTCCAAATGGTCGAAAACGCTTATTGGCTTTCCTATGGGGACCCCATTGGCTTACAATCGCTTGGTCTCCTTTGCTAGCCAAGCCTGTAACTCGATCTATAAGCCTAAGATTCTCAAGAACGAACATGGCATCTTTGTGTTCCATTTTGACTCTGAAGACGATCTAAACTCCATCTTGCTGGGCAGCCCATGGATAATTAGTGGTACCTTCTCGCTCCTCCTCAAGCGATGAAGTCACGGTATGGAGCTTAACTACTCAAGTCTCACCTCTATCCCTATTTGGGCTACGCTACTCAACCTCGACTACAAATTTTGGTCCCCATACATGCTCACCAAAATCGGTTCCGCCATTGGCATTCCCTTGCTTAGTGACGAATGCTCCGCATACCATGATCGACTTGGACATGCCAAGATCTTGGTTGAAATCCTCGCTTCAAAACCTTTGCTACGGAAAATCATTTTTATGGGACCGGATGGTGAGAAGATCATCCAAAAATCACTTTCAATTGGTTGCCGGAGCACTGTCCCAAGTGCCTCATCTTCGGCCATCGATGCAAATCTTCTCCACATACAAAGGGACCCCAGGCTAAGTCTAGTAGACCTTGCCCCGCCCCTTCTTCAAACACCACCCCTCTCCTACCAACGTCTGGTGACTCCCTTTGCATCTCAGGAACCACATCACCCCTCCTTCCAAACCATAAAGATGTCGGCACGTTAGATCCACCCCCTCCCCCCTCAAACCCTACAAATCAAGAAAAAACTTTCATCCTCCCCCCACACTCCCTACAACTCCTTCTGAAGCACACCAAAACAACCTTAATCCACCATAAGATCGTGTCCTTGACCCCCATCAAACATCAACCCCACCACGTCCCACCTCTTGCCCACCTCCGACTTGTGATAGCATCAAGGATGCTATCATCACTCCTGAAGTCTACCATGTCAATTAAAATCTACTCTTGGAACATCCGTGGTTTGAACCATCCGAATAAGCAAAAGGCTATTCGGGTTATGGTTCATAAACATAGGATTGACCTCATTGCGATCATTAAAACAAAGCTATCTGAAGACAAGCTGACCAAACTATCTTCTCTCCTTCTAAGTTGGTCACACATTTCAAACATCTCCCTAAACACCAAATGCCGTATCTGGATCTGGTGGGATTCAACTTCTCTAAACCTCTCCCCCTCTTTCATCAATGACCAACTTATACACTGCAATATTTGCCCTCTTACCCCTCCCAACTCTCCACAGTTCGAGTGTTCCTTTGTATATGCTCACAAGTAGCCTGAGGATCGTGCCCCTCTCTGGTCCAATATTGATACAATAAGACTTATCAACTCTACGCAGCCTTGGGTTCTCCTTGGGTTCTCCTCTGAACTCTCTGATTGTTTCAGCCAAAACTTGCTCTATGATAATGCTTTCTCTAGGAACTTTTTCACATGGAATAACAAGCAGATGTCCTCGAGGATCTGGTGCAAGCTTGGAAGGGTTGTGATCAATCACCCCTGGACATCCTCTTTCCCTAGATCTACGGTTCTCTTTGATAACCCGTATATCTCTGATCACTCGCCGGCTATTCTTTCACTTGATCCAAAGGACTTTGCTCCACAACGTCAATTTCGTTTCAACAATTCTTGGGCTTGACATGAAAAATTTCTGCAGATGGTGGAGTGCTCTTGGTCTCTCCCTTACCATGACTATCATAAAGGTATGATGACCTGCCTATACACAAAGTTAAAGCGCCTCAAGAGTACCTTAAAGAAGTTCCCGAGCTTGACTATGGAGAACTTGCTTTCCTTTATAGAAGACCATAAAGCAAAGCTTCATCTCACCCAAACTAGCCTCAAAGTCGATCCCCTTGATCAAAACCTCATGGAGGCCGAGCGCTTGATCACCCTCTCTAAACTCTTTGAATGACCGCCTTAGAATCACGCTTGCCCAACTCTCAAAGGCATCCTAGGTGAAGTATGAAGACCAATGTGTGGGTTACTTCTTCAAAAGTATCACCACGAGAAGAGAAAAAAATGCCATCAAGAGTCTTAAGGATCCCGATGATCTCGGAAACGGGCCCACTATGAACTTGGATAGAATATCTTCTATCCTTGTTAATCATTTCTCCAAGATCCTTAACCCTATTACCCTAGCAAACCAGCACAATTTATTCCCGGATTGCCCGCTTCCTTCCATATCGACAGATGACTTGATCGGCCTTGGCAACGACATCTCAATTGACTCTATCAAAAAGTCTTTGTTCAAAATCAGGGATTGCAAAGCACCCGGACCGGACGGTTACAACTCCTTCTTTTTCAAAGAGTCCTGGAAAGTCACTCTCGAATCTTTTACAAAAGCTATTCAAGAGTTCTTCATCTCAAGAAATATGCCAAACCAAGTAAACCACACAACCATTTCTCTTATTGCCAAGAAGCCAAACACGTCTATTCCCTCTAACTATCAACCTATTTCATGTTGTAACACATCCTATAAGGTCATTGCCAAGATCCTTGCCGACAGACTCAACGATACCCTCCTATTCATTATTGGCCCCTACCAAGGAGCGTTTGTTAAAGGCCCTCTTATTAAACACAACATTCTCATTTGCCAAGAGATCTTGAAGAAGTATAACAGGCGTCATATTTCCCCTCGCCGTGCCATGAAGATCGACATTTCGAAAGCTGTTGACATTGAAGAACCGTTAGGTGAATATAAAGGATAAAAGATACTCTAGAAGGGGGTTGAATAGAGTATGAAAACTTTTCGTAAAAACCTATCTCAAGGCTTTGAAACTTATTTCAAAGGCCTTGATGTCGATTTGAGCTCTTTGTGACACACTTTGATTTCAAGGGCTTTGAAACTGATTTCAATGGCCTTGACTTTGTTCACCTGCAAAACAAAGTTAGGCACAATAAAGAAGATAAAGTGCAGAATGTAAAAGATCGACACGAGGATATGTTTACGAAGTTCGGCTCTAAATAGCCTACTCTCCGTCCCACGGTATAACTGTAAGATCTAAATATCTATTATCAGCTTCAAAGAGTCCTAAATACAAACTAGAAAAAATCCCCTTCTTCTCTCACTGTAGCCAATGCTATGATCTAGCTCCAACTCTTCACCTTGCTATAATAGCCTAGTTACTTCGCAGAGTAACACACACTACGCAGTTTACTATTCATGTTTATGTAATTTACTCTAAGGTATTTGGATCCCTTGCCCTTTAATGAACCTTGACTTGTAAGAATTTATATATATATATATATATGAAGCAAACCGTAGTTTACTATTCACATTTATGTAATTTACTCTAAGGTATTTGGATCCCTTGCCCTTTAATGAACCTTGACTTGTAAGAATTTTGATATATATATATATATATATATATATATATATATATATATATATATATATATATATATATATATATATATATATATATATATATATATATATATA
>BSUD01000008.1:120007494-120161676 GCA_033239045.1 Fagopyrum esculentum
AGAGAGAGAGAGAGAGAGAGAGAGAGAGTATAGATCCTATGAGAACACTCCCTAACGTGAGAACATGAGAACAGATTCGTAATTATTATTAGTTTTGTTGCGAATGTGCCATATCGTATAATGTATTATTCGTTGTTATTGTTGGTTGAGTGGATTATTCGTAGTTATTGTTGGATTCCTAATTATTACTATTCGTAGTTATTACTATTTTTGATATCTACTCTAAATCTCAACCCTTAATACTCACATCCAACGGTGCACAATTGTTCTCATGTTCTCACGTTAGGGGTGTTCTCATGGGAACCACACCCATATATATATATATATATATATATATATATATATATGAAGCAAACCGTAGAAAGGAATGTACAAGTCAAAAAGGTTAATAATAAAGTAGCTAGTTATTAGTTTTAGATGCTACTTTTATAGGGGTATGGAGTTGGGATTCTGAGCCATTTAGAGATAAGATCGAGCACAAGGGTGGAGTAATTGCAGTGATGCAGGAGGTGATCCACATCTTCCACTTGGAGATTGCACATCTTGCAAGTACTGTCCTGGACGATGTTTCAATTAAGAAGATTGGTAAGCGTAGGGAGGCGGTTGTGGCTGGCCAACCATGTGATGAAGCTACATTTAAGGATATTCAGACCAAGCCAAATGATGTTGAGACCATAGTTAGCGAGAGGGTCAGGAGGCTTCCAGCATAGATTGTAGGCAAAAGAGGTGGAAAATTTACCATTTGGTTTAGTGGCGTTGTTGATGAAGCTTTGACCGCATCCTGACTCAAGAATCTCGTCCCTGACTTTAAGAATTTGACACCAAATGTAGCTATGCTTATAGTTGAACTCGTAAGTCCAAATAGTCTGCCCTTTCAGTATGTTGGCGTTAATCCAGTCGGCCCATAGATTTTGGCTTTGGTTGATCGGGTCCAGTTCGTATATCATCTTAGCTAGACAAGCCTTGTTCCAGGATAAGAGCTCTTTGAAGCCATGTGATGGCCATATGGTGTCCGTCTAGGCCTTGGCTCTTCAATTCTTTGGGCTGAACTTGAAAGGAGTTGAGATGATCCAAACATCTTCTGAAACAACCAAGCAGAAGGTCATGTGACGGCCTATATAATTGTTTTGTTTCGTGGGAAGAAACATCTCATACAATAGATAGATAACGTGAGAATAGACAAATAGCTGTAAGAACCTCGTTATCCTTTCCTCAATAACAAATATCTCTAAGGCATTGATGAAGGTCACTACACGCAGTTTACTATTCACATTTTCTAATTTAAGGTATTTGGATCCCTTGTCCTTTGATGAACCTTGGTCAGTGTAAGAATTTTGACATATGAAGCAAAACGTAGAAAGGAATGTACAAGCGAGTCAAAAAGGTTAATAATAATAAAGTAGCTAGTTATTAGTTAAATGATTTGGTTGGAGAGAGATCGAAGTATGTGATGCCACCTACCAATTAATATGATATCCGACCCTTATTCAATGCCGAGCATCAAATTTCTACAAGTCTTCACCAAATCTCCCCATTTTTAACAAATACTTAGACTCTAAACCTCCTTTGCACACTCCTTTATGACCTTAAGTTACCACTTGTATATAATTGTTGGACGACATAGTAATTATTTAATCATCAAAACACGCTTTCTACGGACATTTCGTACTTAAATATCCATCAAGCATGTGTAAACACACAATAAAAGAAGCATATGCATGCAAGCACTTTTCTTAAACAAACGAAGCTAATGCTCTCTTAAAGCTAAAGTATGCAAGGTATTATATATATTATTAACAAAAGTATTAAGGGGTTGGTTTATATCCAAGCTATAAATAATCCACAAATCTTCCTTAACTTGCAGCAACACAAATCAACAAGGAATTCAGAAAATTTAAGAGTTTCTTGTTGAATTGATATATACCAGAGAGAGAAATGGCCTCTTCTCCCTCGTTGTTCTTGCTTGGATTAGCTGTCGCATTTTTCTGTGTTGGAAGCTCGAACGCTCAGCTTTCAACTGACTACTACTCCAAGTCATGCCCCAAGCTATTTGACGCTGTTTACCCGGTTGTTCGATCCGCTATCCAGAAGGAAGCTCGGATGGGTGCTTCTTTGCTCCGTCTCTTCTTCCATGATTGCTTTGTTAACGTACGTAAATTCTATCGATTCATTTTGTTACATACATAGATTTATATATATCTTTTCCGCCTTTGCGTATATTAAAACTAAAGTTATATTTACGTACTAGGGATGCGATGGCTCGGTTCTACTTGATGGTAGAAATAATGAGAAGTTTTCAAAAGCCAACTTCCAATCGGCAAGAGGTTTCGAGGTGATCGATCAAATTAAATCGGCTGTTGAGAAGGTGTGTCCAGGCGTTGTGTCGTGCGCCGACATTGTCGCGATTACAGCACGTGATTCAGTTGTAAACGTAAGTTAATCCTAGCCTAGCATATATATATATATAGTTACTTCATGAAACATGCATACGTAAAGCTAGTTTTATGCGTACAATGTATTGTTGATTATGTTTAATTAGCATATATATGATATGATATGCAGCTAGGGGGGCCATTTTGGAAGGTGAAATTGGGAAGGAGAGATGCGAGGACAGCAAGCCAAGCAGCAGCAAATTCGAGCATCCCTCAACCAACTTCAAGCTTGAGCACCCTCATCTCCAGCTTCCGCAACCATGGCCTTTCTCTCCAGGACTTGGTTGCCCTTTCTGGTAAACTAATGTTCACATTCGGTTCATTTGGAATCCAATCCAATCGAACCTAATACACATGCATTTACAAATCATATGGGTGCATCTAATTAACCAATTAAGTACTAATTAATGAATGTTCAGGTGCCCACACAATTGGACAAGCAAGGTGCACAAGCTTCAGAGGACACATATACAACGACACCAACATAGACGCATCATTTGCCCAAACTAGAAAATCAAGTTGCCCCAGGAACTCAGGCAACGGAGACTCAAACCTTGCACCACTCGATCTCCAGACTCCTACTCGTTTCGACAATTCGTACTACAAGAACCTTGTCAGCAACAAGGGGCTCTTGCACTCTGACCAGCAGCTCTTCAGCGGGGGATCCGCCAACTCACTCGTACAAACCTACTCCTCCGACCCTTCCTCCTTCGTATCTCACTTCGTCACAGCTATGATCAAGATGGGAGATATTAAGCCGCTCACTGGATCCAGTGGTGAGATCAGGAAGGACTGTAGGAACCCCAACTGATTGGGTCTTTCACTCTATATATGTTTTTTAGGTTTCGATTATATGTGTGATGCATTATATATGGGAGCGTAGTTTTCCATCGACGTTCTCTAGCTAGCATTATTTAATGCTTGCTCTTTTTTCTTTTTTTTTTTGTGTGAAAGCTCATGTCAAGTGTTTGTGTGATTTGGTACCGAGATTAGAAAAAAATAATGAATTAAGTCATTTAATCAAATCAATTTTATGTTTAAAGTCAGGAGCTACGGGTAGTTTTGGAATAGAAAGTAATTAACTCAAACCAATTTTTTTTTTAAGTTTAAAGTAGTTATAACTCTATAACCAATTTAAAGTTCAAGACATGAATCGAAAGAGTCCATCACCATAGACTGAAAAATCAACCATGAACACCTCAAACGAATCATCACAACAACTCGGATCACCTATTGCAATTTATGTTTCATTGCTGCTACATCCATTCTATTGGTCCACATGTCATTAGTATTAATTATTTTTTAAAATTAAATTAATCAAAGATATCGGTTAACATATTCTTTATTTATTTTTATCGATTCTCTCCGTCACGCGTCTTACTCGTCTCGCCGGAGCCCTTTTCGCCCTCCAGTCTAGTTGTCTTTCTCTTCTCATATTCATTCAGTTGTAAGTAAACCTTGCGTTCCCGACCTCAACTTGTTCATGACAGGCATCTTCGTGTATTTTAGGAAAGAACTGACAGGCAAATCAAGCAAGTCATTGTGCAAAAGTATCAACTAGTCATGCAACTGTTAACACATAACCATAATACTGGACCCAACTTCTTTGCCAAGATGAACATCAAATTATTCAATATTATAATTCTAATTATTACTGATATTAAAAGGATAAGACGGCTAAACACAAGTTTGTCTGTTTGACTCCTCAATATCACAAATACAAGTCAGCACTAAGAAAGTAATCAAGACGAAATTTGCAGCAACGCCACAGAATCAAACTTGAACAGTTTGTAAAATACAAGAAAATTGGCAAATTAATAAATATTAAATATCTAGTCAAACAATATCAAATGAACATATCTAAGCCTGTGGTGGGCTATTTTGAAGAATGCATATTTCACCTAGTTTTGCCTTCTATGAGGAATAATATAGTAAATCCGAACTATAGTTTAATTAGAACCACAAACTTTACGACCAAAAGGATAAAAAAGCTCTCTTCTCTCTCCTGCTTCCCGGTGTAAGCTACTGCTTGCACCACCCCAGTACGGCCTCCCCGGCCGTGCCCCGCCCTTCCCCCCGCCCTTCCACATGGCTGGCTCCCGGAGATCCCGAAGACATACCATCAAACTGTCCGAGCTGCACCGTCCCCCCTACCTCACCACACGCCACCCAATAAGCAGACCACCCCCGCATCGCCCACCTCATCGGAAAAGAAGACTGAACCTGTCTCCGACGACCTTATCCGGTCCAATAACCTTAGACTCACATCAAAAACCCCTACCCCGCCAGCCCTTGCTTCTGTCCTCGCGTTTCCACCCTTATGCCCTAACACACCTCAAGCTCCCCCAAAGGACTCTATCCTTGTTGGGGATCTGTTAACCCCTAACATGAGCATGGACCAGGAACCTAACCCCGACTCCTCAGGGACTGTGCTGCTTCCTGATGAGCAAACCATCATGATTCCTAGCCCACCTAACACCAACCCTTCAGCTACCCAGCATGCATCTAAAGCAGCCCCTCCACTTTCCTATGCAGCCCACACTACTCCCGAGATATCACTAAAGCATGCAGCAACGAACACTTCACCTCCCGACCCTTCACGTCCCCATGCACCTGTTCCCCTGCCTTCCTCCCTTTCGACCCATACATGCTTTGTCAATGGAGGCCAGCAGCTCCCTTCAACGATTAACTACAATGAAATCGTTTCGAAGGGCCTGTCCTGGAACCACGTTCCCCTTACTTTCACCCCTGGGATTGAAGATGGAGTCATTCGCTTCACTGAAGATGAGGTATCGGATTCATTACGGAAATGGCATCTCTCTATAGTCGGGTTCCCCCTTGGCAATCAGATCTCTTTCCAAAGAATGTCCAAGTTTGTTGCGGAATTTTGGAACACTATCCCTACTCCGAAAATACTCCGGAATGACAAGGGCATCTTCGTGTTCCAGTTCACTTGTGAAGACGACTTGAACTCCATACTCCTTGGTAGCCCCTGGATGGTTAACGGATCTACAACAATACTTCTCAAACGTTGGGCTAAGGACCTCCCACTTGACTACTCCAGCCTCAACTCCGTCCCCATCTGGGTCTCCTTGCACGATCTCGACTATAGGTTCTGGTCTGCACATATGCTATCCAAGATTGGCTCCGCCCTGGGCACACCTATTCTCACCGATGCCTGTTCTGCCAGCCAGGAAAGGCTGGGGTTTGCTAAAATCATGGTTGACATAAATGCCTCCAGACCTCTCCTGAGGGAGATCACACTGATGGGCCCTGATGGTACTTCTTTTGTTCAGAAAGTAACCTACGACTGGCTCCCGCCCCGCTGCGACTCCTGCTTGGTGTTCGGGCATGTATGCCCCCAGTCTAAGCCGTTCAAGCCCTCTGTTGAAGCCCCTCCCAAGGGATTACGCAAGGCTTTTACTCTCCCACCTGACCCAAACCCTATACCTATCCTACCCACACCGGACCCATCACTGTTAATCCGACCAGTGGCCACACTTCCTGTCAAACTTGCCCGCAACATCACCACTCCTGAACCATCGTTGTTGGTCACTGGTACTGAAGCTCACCCCCTCCAACGAATACCCTCCACCACTGAAATTGTTGTTTCCTCCCTATCTCAACACCCTGATCTTACCGGAGGCAATAGCACAACACCTCGCCAACCTCTTGGTGAAGCCATTGCAAAGTCCCAACCACCCAATCCTAATGAAACTGCTCCCCTTCCCCCAATCCCCTCAACTTCCTCAACCCCCTCAACTTCCCTTCCCCCAATCCCCTCAACTTCCTCAACTCCCACAACTCCCTCAACTCCCTCAACCTCCTCAACTCCCTCATTGATTGCTAGTGCCATCAATGGCTCAAACAAAACCGCTCAATGATGATGCTTCGTATGTGTGCATGGAATATAAGAGGACTGAATGATCCCTCTAAACAACGTGCCATCCAACAACTTGCCAAGAGGCACAATCTAGACGTGATAGCCATCCTTGAGACTAGACTCAGGTCCAAAAACGAAGCAAAAATCTCCAAATCCCTCTTCCCCACATGGAACCAAATCTCCAACTCTCTCACCTCCCACAATTGCCGCATATGGGTGTGGTGGAACCCATCAAAACTCCACCTCACTGCATCCATCATCACTGACCAAATTGTCCATTGCCGCATTACAAAGCCTTTACCTAACCCTGATCAAACCATCATTGCGGAAGCTTCATTCATCTATGCTCACAATGCTCCTGAGGCCCGCCTTGATCTTTGGAACGCTGTTCATACCTTGAGCCTCCTTAACACTTGCAGCCCTTGGGCGTTGCTGGGGGACTTCAACGTCACTCTTTCACCTAACGAGAGAACCTCCAACGGCCATGTTACCTCCTCTCAATCATCTACTGAGCTCGCTAACTGCTTTAGGCGTTGCGGGATTGAGGATCTGCCCTTCACTGGTTGCAAGTTCTCGTGGAACAACAAACAATCCAACCCTCGCATTTGGAGCAAGCTCGACCGCATCCTATCCAACCCTTCTTGGCTCACCACTTTTCCTCACACAAAAGCCCATTTTGACCATGCTGATGTATCTGACCACTCGCCTGCTTTGCTATACACTGCGGAGATATCTCCCTGGAGGTCTTTTCCCTTCCGTTTCAACAACGACTGGATTAACCATGATGCCTTCCTGGACACTGTCAGGGCTGTCTGGGACTCGGACGTTGTTGGGAATGCCATGTTCCAACTTGCCAGGAAGCTGAAGAACCTTAAGCCCTTGCTAAAAAAATTCCCTAGTGTCAAGCTGGAAGACCTCCACTCTAGTATTGTTGAGAACCGTAAGCTGCTTCACGCCTCTCAAGCTAAGCTCCAAACAAACCCTAATGACTCCTCCATTCATGCTGAGGAGGCAAGGCACCTTAATGCATTAAACGAGAGTTACAAGTCCTTGCACACCACACTGGCGCAGCTCTCTAAAGCGAAGTGGTACACACATGGGGACCAATGTTCTTCATACTTCTTTAAAAGCATCAAAAATCGAAGGTGTGGCAATAATATAAAGACTATTCGCTCCAGGGATGGCTCAATGACCTTTGATCCGACTACTATTGACAACATCCTGGTCAATCACTTCAAGCTAGCTCTAAACCCCCAAAGCATACCTCCACACCAACCATACCCCAGTGTTAACCTACCCACCCTGAGCCTTGAGGACATTACCTCCTTGAATGCCCTTGTTACCCCTGATGAGATCAAGTCTGCTTTCTTCAGCATCAGCCCCAACAAAGCTCCTGGACCTGACGGTTTTAGCTCCTTATTTTTCAAATCTGCCTGGGGTATCATTCACAAGAGCTGCACTGATGCTATCATGGACTTCTTCACTGTGGGTAGACTTTTGAAGCAGGTTAACCACACCTCTATCTCATTAATTCCCAAATGTGACTCCCCTCAAGCGCCCACTGATTTTCGGCCCATCTCTTGCTGCAACACCATCTACAAGGCCATAGCTAAGATACTATCTGCCCGTCTCAACTTTGTGCTTCCCAGACTGATCAGTTTCAACCAAAGTGCATTCGTCTCCAGAAGATCCATCAAGCACAATGTGCTGCTTTGCCAGGAACTATTGCACAAATATGGTCGGAAGAACATCTCCCCAATAGCTGCTATAAAGATTGACATTTCGAAGGCCTTTGACACTGTTAATCACGACTTTATTCTTCACTGTCTCCAACAGATGGGGTTCCCAACCCACTTCACCATGCTGATCAAAGAGTGTATCTCTACTGCGTCCTTCTCACTCAATGTTAATGGCTCGCTTAGAGGTCACTTCCGGAGCTCTCGGGGGCTGAGGCAAGGCTGTCCCCTATCACCACCCCTCTTCTCAATTGCCATCGAATTCCTTACTAGAATGCTCCAAGCTAGTACCTCCAGCCCTGACTTCAATTTTCACCCTCGATGCTCTAGCCCAAAAATCACCCACTTAGCATTCGCTGATGATCTCCTCCTGCTATGTAGGGGTGACTCCCACTCCATTAAAATTCTCATTGACACCCTCCAGTCGTTTGGCAGTGCTTCGGGTCTTGTCATTAACCCTTCTAAATCTTGCCTTTACCTGGGTGGTATGGAGAGACAGGAAATTGAGGATGCTGTCCATGCCTCGGGGATGAATGTTGGGACCCTCCCCTTCCGTTACCTTGGCGTCCCTCTCGGTAGCAGGAGACTCAACTGCTCCGATTACCTCCCTCTTATCTCTAGGATCACTAAAAGAATCCATTCTTGGAATGCTAAAGCCCTCTCCTATGCCGGTAGAGCCCAAGTTGTTAAATCCATCCTTTTTGCTATAAGCCATTATTGGAGCTCAATGTTCATGATACCCGCTAAGGTCATTACTCGGATTAATAATCACATTCGATCCTACTTCTGGACTGGTACGGATTGCAGCTCGCGAGCGCTGGTTGCTTGGTCCACCGTTTGCTCCCCTAAGAGCCATGGCGGGCTCGATTTCCCTGATCTAGCTGCCAAGAACAAGGTGAATTTTGCTAGTCTCATCCACGATCTCGACCATGGTGATACAAACATCTGGTCTTCCTGGGTCAAGAGGCATCTCTTCAAACGTTCTCAATCCATATGGAATTGCACTGCTAAACCTCATCACAGCGCTTTCTGGAAAGCCCTCCTCCGGATAAGAGACTCCATCTCCCTCCATCTCCATAGGGGCAGTAGTGGTGGCATCATGTCTAAACCTGATGGCTCCTTCTCCAGGAAAAAGGTGCTCGAGATCTTCACCACCGACAGAACCATCCCTAACCCTAACCCATTCAATTCAATATGGATGCGTACCAATCAGCCCAGATGTAGTTACACTGCTTGGCTTGCTGCTGTCAAGCGCCTTCCCACCCTTGACAAACTCCGATCCTGGAACTTAATCACCAACGACACCTGCCAACTTTGTCACAACTCTAGTGAAAATGATGACCACCTTTGGCACCATTGCAGCTATAGCTCACTCGTCCTTGACATTGTTTCTCGTTGGACACGTACCCCCTACCCAGCTCCCTACCTCAACATTCTTTGGCTCTGGCTGGATTCCTGGGCTACCCGCAAACCCAACCCATTGGATATGATTAGAATTGGGACTATCATCTCTTTCATCTACCACATTTGGAGAGCCAGAAACAACGTTGTTTATAACAGTTCCTTTACCAGGGCTGTTGATTGCGCAGCTGAGATCATTAGGACCACCAAACACCACCTTGAATACCGCTGGAAATGCAACACGATCGACAGAACGGATATTGCCCTCCTCCTCACGAACCTCGCCTAACCCCTCTCTCCATGGCTCTTATATCGCTCTGTATGCTGTTTGTTTCTGATCTTGTGATCTTTGTTTTTGCACTCCCTATGTACTTGTAAATTCTTCTCCATCAATACAAATTAACATTTCAAAAAAAAATATAGTAAATCCGTAAACAACATTTCACACACACACACACACACACACACACACACACACACATATATATATATATATATATATATATATATATATATATATAGAGGGTGCAGTTCCCATGAGAACAGGCTTATCATGTAATCATGAGAACAATCTTAGAGTATTAAGGGTTGAGATTTAGAGTAAATATCATAATTAATAATAACTACGAATAATAATAATTAGGAATCAAACAATAACTACGAATAATCTACTCAACCAACAATAACTACGTATAATACATTAAACGATATAGCACATTCGTAACAAAACTAATAATAATTACTATACCATATATATATATATATATATAACTCTAGGTTATGGTGTCCCTATTTCATCCATAAAAGATATTATTATTATTAGTATATCATATATCTAGATCATGTAGATGAATAAGTTAATGGTAATTGAGTGACATAATTATCATAAAGCTATGACAATGAAGGCACCACCAATTCATACCCCACAACACAACAGAGGAGTGACCAACCCATTCACATACACCGACAATCAATTCAACATCAAATTATGTTCAACAAAACAGCTTCACTTTTAACAAACATAAATAGACTTCGCCTGTTAGCAGCATTTAATAAAATTTTTACCTTGATTACTAGGTTAGTTGAATCATCCAGAACTTTGACTATGATCTTATCACAAGGATAAGAGACGTAAAGAGAACGATCCCGATCGTGGAGCGCTTCATGTGATCTTGCACTGAAAATTGATGTATCAGTCAATACTTGCCAAGTTCCCTCGGTTGAAAAACACAGATCTATAGAGTTCGACTATTGAAATTTTGCAGCAACAAAATATTCCAATGAATCATGTCATCATGTGTCTGAATTGGGAGAAAATGGGTCAAAACCTTGATTAGGGCCTGAGGAATGTAGCAGTCAGAGGAGAGGGAGGAAGATAGTGGACCGGATAGCAAAAGAAGGTAGTTGACGATTAATTTGAGAAAGGGGAGAAGATTGAAGAAGAACCCTAACTCTCCTAGCTACTATCTCATATTCCCATTTTCCCAAGTGTGAGATGTGAAATGCGAAATGTTCGATCATATAAAAAATTAAACTTAAGCCCATTCGTGTAATTTGAGTTTGAATTTTAATATTGTGACACCTTCCGGTGCCGTTACTATAAAATAAAAAAGTGAGTGTCGCTAGTTGTGTCATTTGCGACATAAAACCGTTTGCGACACTCCAAGGTATTTCTTTTTTGTACCATTTGCGACACTTAGATGTGTCCAAAATTTGTGACTCATTAACGTGTCTATGATACTGCCATTTGCAACACCTATATGTGCCAAAAAATTGCGACACCTTAAGGTGTCGCAATTTTACGAGGGGTTTCCGGATGCAAATTTTTTGCGACGCATTGGCATAGTGTCGGAAAAAAACGTCGCATATAGCCCGCGTTTCCAATATTGTTCACATTTTTTATCAATATAAAAAATCACATTATAGTCATAATAATTCAGAATCCTAGAACATGTACCCAATTAAGGCAAAACCCAAAATTAACCTAGCTGAAAATGTTACTTAACAAAATAATGGACAGCTAACCTAGTTCAAACAATAAAATCATGATAACACACCAATACAAACAAAACTTAAACTCTAAGTTCCGATTATTGATTTATCCTAGAACATGTCCTCTTTCAAGAATTTTCCGTCCAGCAGCTTATCAGTATCATCATAAAGCTTGACCTGTTCATGTAACCAGAAAAAATATATTTATATTTCTAGGAAAGGTAGCAAGTTGATCCATTAAAAATGAATCAATCACTCAGAAAATTATGATATTAAGACAAATAAGGTAGTGGCCTGGCAAAGAAGCATAGGATAAAGATTATAGTGAGAATCATGTTACGAGAAAACACACTAGCAAACACCTAAACCAAGTTGTCATTAAAAAAGCTCAAAAAGATATTTGCTCAATGTATCAGATTACATGCCCCCTTTATCTTCATTCTTCAAATGCTTTGCTGGTTTTACCCTTCTTTCCCGAACAAAGTGGGTGTTAGTTTTGATTGGTTGAAGAAGTTCACTTAGTTAGTTGGTGTTTTTAGTTTTTGTCTCGACTCTTTGTAGCTGGAACGTGATGTTGGCCGCTTGGTAGATTGCAAAGCTAGGTTGAACTTCAGTCCCTTGGGTGCCTGTGCGTTAGCTGGTACCGGTCTTAACATTGATAGGTTCATGACTTCTGAACTTTTTGGATTTGATAGACCATTAAGGAACATATATTATTCTTTGATGTTTCATTTTTAAATTCCAATATTGATCTACACCTACATTGCAAAATGAAGACGTTGATACTTTCTTACTAGTTAACCTGCTTCTATATTTCAATGCTTTACCAAAAACTAAAATAAATGAATTTCATGCTAAAAATTGAGTTTTCGTTTCTGGTGTTATTCCCTCCTGACCCGTCTATATTACCATAGCTTCAATCACCTTTTATGGTTCTAGTTTTTTTTAATGGATATATTATATTCCTATGTAGAGTAAGAAAAACCTTATTTGAACCATTTCACTTTCTGCCCTATGTTTAGCTGCAACTATATGCGACTCTTGTATCCTTTATTTTTTGTATTACTATTGCTGAAGGCTCAGTGAATCAGATTACGTGCCATTAGCCGGTTTGTTCATTCAAACTTACATGCTTTTGAATTATCTTAAAAACAAGTTTTTATAATAATTGCTATTACCACATGATTCACAAATTTATTGTCTGGTCCATACAGAATTAAAGCCATTTCTATCAGTATATACTTGATATAAATTCATGACAACACTATCACAGTTCATTACTCTTCTATACTTTGGAATTACTCTTCTAAACAAAAACTTGTTAGAGACTTTCTGGAATCTTATGTCTGGCTGATTATATTATTCTGAAGTTAGGGCAATTTCTACAATATTTTGATTTTGAATAGTTACCTGAATACTCTTCTTTCCATGAATTATTGATTTATCCTTAAACTAATTGTCTATTCAACTTAGGCTGATTGAGTTAACAACAACATCGGATATTCAATTAACCTAATGATTAGAGGTATAAAATTCTGATTAGCTTAGATTATTTGGTTTCATTACCGACATCAGTCAACGGCATATTTGCTTTAGTATATGAGAATTTAATAAGAGAAAACATCAAATAATCTTGATCGCTCGATTTACATCACAGAAAGAGAAGAAGGTGGAGCAACAATGGTGGAACAACAATGGTGCAGTGATTACATCCCAGAAGTTGGAGGATAAAAAAAGTCCCAGAAAAAATAAAAACTCACAAACAAAACAAGGAAGAGATGAAGAAGAGACGAGGACGAGTTATCTTCGACTGAGGAGCAACAATGGTGTATGCGGTTGCAAATCGTCATATTGAGGAGCACCTATGGAAGAATTGGGGAAGAGATGAAGAGGATAAACATTTTAGGGCTAACCTGAAACTCAAATTCCAAAAAGAGAAGAAGGATTAGAATCATAAACAACAAAAATCACCAACAAGCCAAGGAAGAGGCGAAGAAGATACCTTCGGTCGAGGGTCGAGGTGCAACAACGGTGAAACTGTGGAAGGGATTGAAGAATCGTGGAAGAGACAAAGGCAATTGTTTACGGACCTCAATTGATTTAGGGTTAATATGATTTTTCTATATCCAAAAGAAAAAGGTAAATAAATTATTATTTCTTTTGTTTTTTAGGACCTCAATATTTTTTTAATTTTGGTGCTCATCTTTGAGCCGGATTTTGCGACAGTAATCAATAGCCGACGCGAATGCAATTGTTTTAACGTCGGCACCTAAACACTGTCGCAAATCAATGTACTATTCACGACGGGAATGATCAGCGGTCACAAACTAAACGACCACATTAAACACCGTCGCAATGCTGTCGCAAAAACTGCTCATTGGCGTCGGGAAACCCACCCCGACGCAAACCTCCATCGCAAAATTAATTATTTTTTGTAGTGTGTGTTTTGTATGGATTTCGATATATGATATTTCAGTTTTATCAGTGTTGGTTTTATATTTATTTGTGTCTTGTTGCAAGATCCGGTGAACTTGTTGTCAAGCTAGGGTCAGGACCCATTGTGAGGTCCTAACCCGTAGCATTCCGAGTCCTATGAATTTGGGGTGTTACAGACACATAGAACAAGTTTTTCTTTAATCTTTCTCATGTTGATTTTTTTTTGAAAATTTACTTGTATTGAGAAAAGGGGGGATTTACATGAAGAGATTAAACAAGGACCGAAGCTAACAGTCTAAAGTTAAAGACAACAAGGAGAGCAAGAGGTAAGGAGAAGGAGGGTTTGAATGAGGTGAAGGTCGATCATTCTTACCGTTTCCTTGGACTCGGTCGGTCGATCCTTCCAATGGTGAACGAGATGGAGTTTAATGGCACGAATGGCTTCTCCAGCGCAGTCTACGGCTCTCGTAAAGATGTTGTTATACACTAGGTTGTTCCTTGCCTTCCACGTGAAATAAATGAAAGCAGTGATCGATGTAATTCGTATACTTTCAAGAAAGTTTAGCTTGGGATTTGATCTTGAGCTGAGCCATTTCTAAATATTGTTGATCCAGGGAGGTGGATAAGGAACTCTGGTCCATCGAGATAGGATGTCAAGGACGAGCGAAGCGTAGCTGCAAGAGGTCCAAAGATGATCTTCGTCTTCAACCATGTAGGTACAAAACTTGCAAGTATTGTTGTCTATAAGGTTCCATTGCTTGATCTTAGCCAAGGTAGGGAGGCGACGATGGCTGGCGGTCCAGGTTATATAGCTACATGTTACGCTCAGGATGTGATACGCAATGGGTTTTAAATTTATACTCGTTATATTTATCCTAACTCCTAGCGAACCCGCAGTGTACGGGACGTTTGTAGTAGGGATAGTATTCCGAGGTCGAACACAAAGACTAAGGTGAGATTGATTCAATTAGTGATTAAGTTTAGTGAAGGTCTAGGTGAAGAAAAAGGAAAGGAAATAAAGAAATGAAAGTCTAAATGTTTTTGGTGGGTTTTTAGGCGATCAATCAAGGATCACAAATCATGCAAATGAACAAATCAACTATGCTAAGAAATCAACACAAGCAAATAAGCTAAAACGAGATATAGATCAAAAGAGAAAAGCGGATTCTAGGGGTTGGAAATTCCGGTTATGGCATAGGACTCAAGCTATCTAATCATTCCTTGGATGATCTATGATATGTCGGGGGTAAGTGTTTCTAGATTGAGATCAATCACCGGGTAGGTCTCATGGTCCACTAGTCCGTCCCTAAGGTCTCATCACCAGGTAAGTCTCTAAGAACCTAAGGGATGGAATTCTACAAAAACCGGATTGTTACCTAGGAAGCTAACCTATCCTTACCGGGTAAGTCTCGAAAGGGTAAGTCCTAAACAGCTATCCTAGCACACTTAGTCCAATGGCGGCTTATGAGGCTCACCACTACCTAGGGTTTGTCATCTTTGAAATCTAGGAGTAGAATCACCGGGTAAGTCTCTTCTAACCATTAGTTGCTAACACTAGGTCACCCTAGAGTAGATTTAACTCAACAAACACTTAGGATTTCATCATTCTAACAATCTAAAGCTTGATCCATCGAACCAGGGGGAATCACGGCCTGTTCTACACCTTCCACGGCCGTGGAAAGGCAAGAACAATCCGTGGACTCCAACAGAAGCTACATCCAAGTAAGTGACTCATCCAAGGGCAAATCTAAGTCCATCCTATCATAGTCCTAGCCATAACCATCATTTCCTTACCCTAAAATCACATCTATTTAGCCTACAACATGCATCATAACAATCGAAATCATCAAGCATAAAATCATAACTTCCATTTGCAAGATAATGAAAAGAAAGAGATGAATAAGTAAGGCAAACAAAACCAAGCTGAAAATGGAATTAGAATGACTCACAACCCTTCTTAAAGAAGGTTCAAATGGTTCATACAACTCAAGAAATCGATTCCGAAATTCTTCACTACAAAGCTATCAAAATCTATCAATGGTGTGCTCTTCTTCTTCTACAATGAATCTCTTCTCCAATGGTGGTTTCCTTCTCCCTCCTCCTTCAAAGAATCTTCTTGTTGAGAGAGTATTTTTGATTGGATGATAGTGGATAATGGAGAGCTGCTCCAAGATGATTCTCTCAGCCAATGCAGGACCACTTTTATACTACAACTTTGCAAGAGCTGGCCAAGAGATCGTGGCACAGCTGTCACGAAAACCTGGCAAAATCCACGGGCAGTTCCACGGCCGTGGACTTCCAGTGAACCGTGATTTGGACCTTCAGCTTTGCCTTTGATCATTAAGCTTCGGTTCGGTGCATGACTTGTGTTGGCAAGGTTCCATGAGTCCTCATTAGCCTCTAGCTTGCATCCTAATGAGTCTGAGGGTGTGTCATCTTGATGAACGATCTTCAAACGTATCGATTTAGCTCCTAAATCTCCCAAAATACCTGCAAAGCAATGCACAAGTCCGTGTAGACGTCTATCTCGACAAAATACGTGGATTGAGTGCAAACGTCGTGAACTAGTGCTAAACCATGCATGAATGAGTGAGAAATCTATCTAAATGATTACCTAAACCTAAGCCATAAATCGTGTTATCAAAAATACCCCATACTTAAGGTTTGCTCGTCCCCGAGCAAATTCTCAACTATAGACTACAAGATAACATGATTTATGTATGCAGAAAAATGGCAAAATCTTTTTGGGTTTGTGCTTCTACTATTGGATCACCTTCATAGTCATGTTTTATGGCAACGGACAAGCAATTATGCATCAAATAAATGAAGGCATGGAAAGACAATTGTACTTAACTCACAAGCATGCATGAAATGTAAAGATGAAGAAACCAAGAAGATCAAGAGCATATCCAATCTAGATTACTAAGTCTTACAAACATGCAAATAGGTCATAAGGTCTTGTGAAATAAAAGGCCAAGAAACGTTGTGATTAGGTGGGAATTTTTCTAGGCTATGTGATGCTATTCCAGGAATGGAACTAACTCCACAATCTTGTCCTCGATCAACTTCCCTCAAGTGTATACTTTTCTCTATCTTTTCTTTCTTTTCTTTTTCTTTACTTATTTTTGAGACAATGGCATTGGTGTACAAAAGCCGAAACCTTGGTGATTAGCCATCCTTGGGCTTTTTCTATTTTTCGAGGTGCATCCACACCGGGCACACATACCAAAGCTCGTTAGGACTATTGGTTTATTTGACTTTGGCAAGGCACCAACACCGGATTATGTGAAGTGTACCGAGTTACTTGCCATCTAAGCCAACGTCCCCAAACCTATATTTTTGTCTACACTTTCACAACAAATTCAGCATTTTATGCATGACATTCTTTTCATCAACAACTTCACCCCACACTTGCTTTTCACACACATCAACACACTAACATGCTCCTATTCCCGGATGGGTCAAAAGAGGTCAAATTTATATCAATTGAGGTGCTCAAACAATCATGATCAAGATGAGAAGTAGAGAAAGATGAATTGCCTCATTCATTCCTAGATGGTATGCAAGAACTATCATGTAATTTCGACCTTCAATACTCAATCCATTCTAGGCAAACATCATGATCACAAATCATTCATGGGATTCAAGAGAAGTAATTCATGTCCACATATGCATTCATTAATTTAACACATAAGGCCATCCATAGCCAATCCACAAGACAAGATTCATCATTAGGGTCATATCCAAGCCTAGAAAGCACAAAAAAATTTTAAATTTTCTGAATTTTTATGGGATTTTCGAAATGAATATATACAATACAAGACATGTGAAAATATTAAACTACCCTAGATGCTCATCATGCAAAGGATCATGCAAACCCCACCCCATACTTAGAAACACATTGTCCCCAATGTGGTAATGAAGTAGAGAAGAGTGAAAGAAGGTTCTCACAATGTAAAAATGGTTTGCTATGGTATTTGGGATTCTCAAGTGGAATTGATGTTGGATGATCCTATCAACCATGGTAGAGAGCTCTAAGTATTCATCAAGGCGTCGGGACCCGCGCTAGGTACCGCTAGCCGTCCAAGTTCCGCGTCCGCTCCACCCATAATTGATAAGGGGTTCATCATCATCATTCACATGCCATGCAAGGCTTCCAATGCTACTAAGGCTCTAGCACACACACTAAGCACACAAAACACACACAAAAACAGAAAAAATCTAAAACAAAAACAAAACGAGAAAGGGAAAACGTTACCAATGGGTTGCCTCCCACCAAGCGCTTCTTTAAGGTCATTAGCTTGACCAAACTCGGGGGCGTCTACTCAAGGTGAAGTGGGGCAATCATATCCACCAGAGCTCCCGGGATATACTTCTTCAAACGGTGCCCATTCACCTTAAAGTTTCCACAATGCTCCCCTCCTATCTCAATAGCTCCATGGGGAAAGATCTTCTTCACCACATATGGCCCGGTCCATCTTGATTTCAGCTTTCCGGGGAAGAGCCGCAGTCTTGAGTTGAAGAGAAGGACAAGGTTGCCTTCACTCAACTCCTTCGGGATGAGGCGCTTGTCATGCCACCGTTTGGTCCACTCCTTGTAAATCCGGGCATTCTCATAAGCATCCAACCGGATTTCTTCAAGGGCGTTCATATCAAGTAACCTCTTCTCTCCCGCCTCCTTGAGGTCAAAATTTAGCCACTTAATGGCCCAATAAGCTCTATGTTCTATCTCCACCGGAAGGTGGCAAGATTTGCCATAGACCAACTTGTAAGGAGTGGTGCCAATTGGTGTCTTGAAAGCGGTCCTATATGCCCACAAGGCATCATCGAGCTTCATAGCCCAATCCTTTCTTGTCCTAGAGACCGTCTTCTCAAGAATCCCCTTTATCTCCCGGTCGGAAATCTCCACTTGGCCACTAGTTTGGGGATGGTAAGGTGTTGCCACCTTATGAGTCACCCCATACTTAGCCAAAAGTGCCCCAAAGTTCCTATTGATGAAGTGCTTCCCTCCATCACTTATGATCACCCTTGGTGCTCCAAACCTAGGAAAGATCACTCGGTTGAAGAACCGCACCACAACCTTGGCGTCATTTGTAGGAGAGGCGATTGCCTCCACCCATCTCGAAACATAGTCAACCGCCAATAGGATGTAGAGGTTGCCACATGAAGAAGGGAATGGTCCCATGAAGTCCACACCCCACACATCAAATATTTCCACTTCTTGTATGTTGTTCAAGGGCATCTCATTCCTCCTTGAGATGTTGCCCGTCCTTTGGCAAGCATCACAAGCTACCACAAAGCTTTGCACATCCTTGAACAAACTTGGCCAAAAGAAGCCCGATTGCAACACTTTAGCACATGTCTTGTGTGAGCTAGCATGCCCTCCACATGGCAAGGAATGACAATGGCGGATCACACTCTCCACCTCATCCTCCGGTATGCATCTTCTAAACATTCCATCCGGCCCTCTCTTGAACAAAAGTGGTTCACTCCAATAGTAGTGCCTCACATCTTTGAAGAACTTCTTTCTTTGGGCATATGTCAAACCGGGAGGCACCTCCTCACACACTAAGTAATTCACAATGTCGGAAAACCATGGCTCGCTTCCTCTAGACACCTGGAACAAGCATTCCTCCACCATTTGCAATTGCTCATCCCGGAATGAGTCATCAATCGGGATGTCATCTCTTTCAAGCTCCAATGGTGGGAGTCTACTAAGGTGATCCGCCACGGAGTTCTCGGATCCCTTCTTGTCCCGGATTTCCAAATCAAATTCTTGTAGAAGAAGGATCCACCGAATCAACCTAGGCTTGGCATCTTTCTTTGTAAGGAGATAACGGATCGCAGCATGATCCGTATAAACTATAACCTTCGCTCCAACAAGATATGAGAGGAACTTCTCAAATGCATACACAACCGCTAGCAACTCCTTCTCGGTGGTAGCATAATTGAGTTGGGCGTCATCTAGCGTCTTGCTAGCATAATAAATGACATGAGTGCGCCCATCTTTCCTTTGCCCCAAAACAGCCCCAACGGCTACATCGCTTGCGTCACACATGATCTCAAACGGTAAACTCCAATCCGGAGGTTGCATGATAGGTGCGGAGATCAAGGCGTTCTTCAACCTACAAAAAGCCTCGAGACATTCTTTGGAGAAAACAAATTCAACATCCTTCATTAGTTGGTTAGTGAGAGGCTTAGAAATTTTAGAGAAGTCTTGAATAAACCTCCGGTAAAAACCGGCATGCCCTAAGAAACTCCTTACCCCTTTCACCGAGGTAGGTGGTGGCAACTTCTCTATCGTTTCAATCTTGACCCTATCAACCTCAATGCCACGGTTAGACACCAAGTGTCCCAACACAATGCCCTCACTTACCATGAAGTGGCATTTTTCCCAATTCAAGACAAGATTTGTCTCCTCACATCTTTGCAATACTAATGACAAGTTAGCCAAGCAATTATCAAAGGAAGAACCATAAACAGAGAAATCATCCATGAACACTTCCATGATATTTTCAATGTATTCTGAAAAGATAGCTATCATACACCTTTGGAAGGTGGCGGGTGCATTACACAACCCAAATGGCATTCTCCTATATGCAAAAGTTCCCCATGGACATGTAAAGGTGGTTTTTTCTTGGTCATCGGGGTGGATAGGGATTTGGAAGAATCCACTATAGCCATCTAAATAGCAAAAATGAGAATGCTGAGCTAACCTCTCTAGCATTTGGTCAATGAAAGGGAGAGGGAAGTGATCTTTCCTAGAGACCATGTTCAACTTCCTATAGTCAATACACATTCTCCACCCCGTAACAGTCCTAGTTGGGATTAGTTCATTGTTCTCATTGGTCACTACAGTCATTCCACCCTTCTTAGGTACTACATGAATGGGACTAACCCACTTACTATCCGAGATAGGGTAGATAATCCCCGCATCTAGCAACTTAATGATCTCCTTTTTGACTACCTCTTTCATTATAGGATTTAGTCTTCTTTGATGTTCAATAGAGGGTTTATGATTATCTTCCATCAATATCTTATGCATGCACAAAGAAGGTTTTATGCCAACCAAATCATCAATAGTATAGCCAATGGCTTTCCTATGCAATCTTAGTTCACGCAACAACTTAGCAAGTTCATCATCACTCAAGCATGCATTAACAATCACCGGATATGTAGAATTATCACCAAGGAAAGCATACTTCAAATGAGAGGGGAGGGGTTTGAGTTCAAGTTTAGGAGGACCTTTATCGAGTGCAGACGATCCAAATAAGGTTGGATGAGATGAATCCAAAGCAAATGAAGGCTCTCCATGGCTCCTAGAAGCTTGATCATCATCAGGGGCTGATTCAGGGGAAACCACGGCCAACTCCACGGTTTGCTCCAAGTCCACGGCCGTGGAAGTTGCCTGGCTCATTTGTTGTGGCTTTACAGAGAGTTTGACGGCCGTGGAACTCATTCCACACCCGTGGAACTCACAGCTGTTCAGCACCTCTTCGTGGCCTTCAATTTGAGCCCTTGTCTCCTCTTCTAATGCTTCTAAGGCCTTGATTCATTGCAAGCCTCCTCAACACCTTCCTCCATCATACTTAAGGTAAGAACCTTCTCCAAGGGGTCCTCGATCAAGATTGAGCTCACAACTTCTCTAGATTCTTCTTGCTCGACTATATTGAAGACATCCTCATCAAGGGTTGGCCCTTTCATCATTGTGGACAACTTGAACTTGATGTTCTCTTCCCCAATATTGAAGGAGAGAGTCCCATTCTTGCAATCCACTAGGCACCCGGAAGTGGCTAGGAAAGGTCTTCCTAAGATGATGGGAACCGGATAGTCCGCCAGAATATCCAAGACAACAAAATCAATTGGCACATAGAATCCTCCTAGTTGCACCGGGATGTCTTCTAAGATCCCAACCGGATGAGTGATAGAACGGTCCGCCATATAGAGGGTCATCTTGACCGGTTTCGGCTCTCCTAGCCCAACCTTGTTGCAAAGCGCAAGCGGTATGATGCTTACACTTGCTCCAAGATCACAAAGGGCCTCATACTTCACATCTCTCACTCCAATTGGGACACAAAAGGAACCCGGATCTCTTAGCTTGGGAGGCATCTCCTCCTTCATTGTTTGGATCAATTCCGAAGACCTCTTTGTCATTCTTATCTCCCCATACTCCTCCAACTTCCTTTTGTTGGAGAGTATCTCTTTCAAGAACTTGCCATATGCCGGCATTCCTAAAATAGCATCCATGAACGGAATATTAATATGCAATTTAGACATTAGTTCAAGGAATTTACCAAAGTGATTGTCCAAGCGAGCTCTTGCTCGTGATTGAGGGAATGGTAGTGGTGGCTTGTATGGAGGCGGTGCCACATAGGTTGGCTCTACGTCCTTGCTCTTGCCTCCATCTTCTTGCAATTTTCTCTCTTCTACCACTACTTGCTTCCCCTTAACATTGTCCTTGGGCAAAGGATCCTTCATACTCAACCCACTCCTCGTTGTAATGGCCAACACTTGGCCTCTTGGGTTGTCTTCGGTCCTTCCGGGAAGCTTTCCCGGATCTCTATGGGCTTCACCCGCCTTTTGGAACACTTGTGCTTCCAATACCTTTTGAGCTTTAGAAATTGAAGTCACGGTGCTCTCAAGACCACTCAACCTTCCAAGCAATTGCTCAAACATCATTTCGGTTCTATCCTTTGGAGGTTGAGTAAATCCGGGCGGAGGTTCTTGTGAAGCTTTTGGTGGTGGAGTTGTGCTTGTGGAAGCGGGGGGGTTCAAGGCACCATCCGGGTTAGAATAGGAAAACCCGGGATGGTTGTGGTTGGGCCGGTAATTGTTGAATTGCCGTTGTTGTTGAAGTTCCTTGGGCCTTGATAGTTGTTGTAATTGCCCCTTCCCATGTAATTCACATCTTCCTCTTTGAAAGATAAGTTAGCTTGTGGAAGCACTTGAGGAGTTGCTTGGTTCTTCAAAGTTGTAGCACACAACTCCCTCAAGGACTTCAACTCGTTGTTGATGGCATCAAGCTTGAAATTGCTCATCGTGACTTCACTCACCTCATATGCCCCCGCCTTTCTCCCTTCACTCTTCCTATAGGAGTACTTCTCAATTACTAGAGCTTGCTTCTCTGCAAACTCCCAAGCTTCATCTACATGCTTCTCCATGAAAGTCCCACCGGAAAGAGATTGAAGCTTGAATTGGCTATCTTCATCAAGTCCCTTGAAGTAGATCTCCAATAGCTTAATTTTCGGTATGCCATGGTGTGGACAATCTAGGAGAAGATCTTTGAATCTCTCCCAAGACTTGAACAAACTCTCTCTATCCTTCATCACGAAGGCATTGATCTTCCCTCTCAACTCGGTAGTCTTGGAAGGTGGGAAGAACTTAGTCAAAAACTCGGTTGTCATCTCTTCCCAAGTACCAACTCACCCTTGTGGAATAGATTGATACCAAGCCAAAGCTTTATCCTTAAGAGAGAAGGAGAAAGCCCTAAGTTTATGGTTGTTGCTTTCTAATCTAGGCGGTCTAAGAGTCTCCATCAAGATCTCATAGTTCATCAAGTGTTGATGAGGAGACTCTCCTTCCATCCCTCCAAATTGATTATGCCGGATCATTTGTAGAACTTGAGGGCGGAGTTCGTAATCATGGGCTGCGGGATCTCCTAAGTTCACACCCGGACGGTGTGCTCTTTGTGCCGGATCCATACGTCTCCCCAAGGTTTGTGGCTCTTCAATAGCAATGGGCACAACCCTAACATTCGCCGTCGGCTGCGGTTGTGGTGGTGGAGGAGGTGGAGGTTGTTGACGATTAAGCTCTCCTTGTACAAGGGCTTGCCTAATCTCATCAATCTCCCTCCTAGTTGCTTCTTGCCTCTCATTGGCAAGTCTCCTTTCTTCCTCCAAGAGCTCATCTCTTAGCCTTATTTGCTCTAAAGCCTCATCCAACTCAGCTTGGAGATCTCTTCCAGCCATCTCTTTCCCTTTCTTAATGCTCTTGGATCTAGATCTAAGGATTTTCTCCGGTTCGGGATCGAATGGAGCTAAATCCTTGCCACGAGATCTTCGCATACACCTAAAGAGTAAGAGATGTCCTGAAAAGTAAAGACACACACCAAAAGAGATCAAAAGCAACAAGAAAGATCTACACTATAAACAATCACAAATAGACTCGATCTAGACCTAGTCCCCGGCAACGGCGCCAAAAACTTGTTACGCTCAGGATGTGATACGCAATGGGTTTTAAATTTATACTCGTTATAATTATCCTAACTCCTAGCGAACCCGCAGTGTACGGGACGTTTGTAGTAGGGATAGTATTCCGAGGTCGAACACAAAGACTAAGGTGAGATTGATTCAATTAGTGATTAAGTTTAGTGAAGGTCTAGGTGAAGAAAAAGGAAAGGAAATAAAGAAATGAAAGTCTAAATGTTTTTGGTGGGTTTTTAGGCAATCAATCAAGGATCACAAATCATGCAAATGAACAAATCAACTATGCTAAGAAATCAACACAAGCAAATAAGCTAAAACGAGATATAGATCAAAAGAGAAAAGCGGATTCTAGGGGTTGGAAATTCCGGTTACGACATAGGACTCAAGCTATCTAATCATTCCTTGGATGATCTATGATATGTCGGGGGTAAGTGTTTCTAGATTGGGATCAATCACCGGGTAGGTCTCATGGTCCACTAGTCCGTCCCTAAGGTCTCATCACCGGGTAAGTCTCTAAGAACCTAAGGGATGGAATTCTACATAAACCGGATTGTTACCTAGGAAGCTAACCTATCCTTACCGGGTAAGTCTCGAAAGGGTAAGTCCTAAACAGCTATCCTAGCACACTTAGTCCAATGGCGGCTTATGAGGCTCACCACTACCTAGGGTTTGTCATCTTTGAAATCTAGGAGTAGAATCACCGGGTAAGTCTCTTCTAACCCTTAGTTGCTAACACTAGGTCACCCTAGAGTAGATTTAACTCAACAAACACTTAGGATTTCATCATTCTAACAATCTAAAGCTAGATCCATCGAACCAGGGGGAATCACGGCTTGTTCTACACCTTCCACGGCCGTGGAAAGGCAAGAACAATCCGTGGACTCCAACAGAAGCTACATCCAAGTAAGTGACTCATCCAAGGGCAAATCTAAGTCCATCCTATCATAGTCCTAGCCATAACCATCATTTCCTTACCCTAAAATCACATCTATTTAGCCTACAACATGCATCATAACAATCGAAATCATCAAGCATAAAATCATAACTTCCAT
Source organism: Fagopyrum esculentum (assembly GCA_033239045.1). Lineage (NCBI taxonomy): Eukaryota > Viridiplantae > Streptophyta > Magnoliopsida > Caryophyllales > Polygonaceae > Fagopyrum > Fagopyrum esculentum. The sequence continues at coordinate 120,032,632 of BSUD01000008.1, forward strand.
TTGCAAGATAATGAAAAGAAAGATATGAATAAGTAAGACAAACAAAACCAAGCTGAAAATGGAATTAGAATGACTCACAACCCTTCTTAAAGAAGGTTCAAATGGTTCATACAACTCAAGAAATCGATTCCGAAATTCTTCACTACAAAGCTATCAAAATCTACAATGGTGTGCTCTTCTTCTCCTCCAATGAAGCTCTTCTCCAATGGTGGTTTCCTTCTCCCTCCTCCTTCAAAGAATCTTCTTGTTGAGAGAGTATTTTTTGATTGGATGATAGTGGATAATGGAGAGCTGCTCCAAGATGATTCTCTCAGCCAATGCAGGACCACTTTTATACTACAACTTTGCAAGAGCTGACCAAGAGATCGTGGCACAGCTGTCACGAAAACCTGGCAAAATCCACGGGCAGTTCCACGGCCGTGGACTTCCAGTGAACCTTGATTTGGACCTTCAGCTTTGCCTTTGATCATTAAGCTTCGGTTCGGTGCATGACTTGTGTTGGCAAGGTTCCATGAGTCCTCATTAGCCTCTAGCTTGCATCCTAATGAGTTCGAGGGTGTGTCATCTTGATGAACGATCTTCAAACGTATCGATTTAGCTCCTAAATCTCCCAAAATACCTACAAAGCAATGCACAAGTCCGTGTAGACGTCTGTCTCGACAAAATACGTGGATTGAGTGCAAACGTCATGAACTAGTGCTAAACCATGCATGAATGAGTGAGAAATCTATCTAAATGATTACCTAAACCTAAGCCATAAATCGTGTTATCACTACATATCGAAACGTTGATTTTGAGCCATATAATGCTGCAGAAGGTATTTGGAGGCTGGATAGGATCGGGCCTGAAGATAACATAGGTCTTCTTGGAGGAGAAGGTACCGTGGGGGTTAGAGATAGAAATGGTGTGGTGAATGCCGGTTGGAGGGGTAGGTAATCATCCCTGAGCTTGAGCAGACTCTTCCAGAAGTAGCTATGGTGGGTTTTGGGCTGACAGTTCCAAAAGCTTTGGCCCTTCAGGATATAGCGATTAATCCAATTACACCATAGGTTGACCGTATAGCGATCAATATCAAAGATGAGGCGAGTGAGCGAAACCTTATTTCTGGCGCTAAGATCAGTGAATCCTAGACCTCCAGCAACCTTGGAAGTGCACACAATAGACCATGTGACAAGAGTCTTGTTGGAGCTGTTTTAGACTTCTTCTCGCACGGGAAAATGCTCAAACAGTTTAACTGATAGGTGATGGAATCACTATCAATTAGGATAGCTTTAAGCGTCTTTTATTGTCTTAGAGTCGGTTTTGTGTTGCTAACATCATAATCCAGAAGAAGAAGTCTAAAAGAAGCAAAAGAGATGTTAGAAGCACTTGGGAGTTGAAGATCATTCACGAAGACAAGCTTCTGGTGCCACACCGCCCCCGCGGAGCAGTGTCACCGCCCCTGCGGGTGACACTACACTCCGGAACACAGCCTGCGCCTTCGCCAGCGCCCAGAACGAAGCATGTCACCGCCTCTGCGGCCACCTCTGGACGCCCCTGCGGTGACTTACCCTGAAGAAGCGAAGCCGGCGCCCCTGCGCCTCTGCCTGCGGACCAACCTGCGGAGCTGTGAAGCCGAAGAGCCAGTGTCACCACCCCTGCGGTGACATTGCGCCGTCCCTGCGGCTTGACATCAGAAGCGACAGAAAGATGAAGAGTCAGACGTTTGAAGGGAATTAAAGACCCGCCCCTGCGGGATTTCTAGGCCGCCCCTGCGACCAAGAAGAAGATCAAGCGTTTCTGCCTAAACCGCCCCTGCGGCTCTACAAGGCCGCCCCCGCGGTTTAGCGCCAAAGGACTTCACTCCGGCTGTTTGCACCACCTTTATGACATTAAAGGTGGATGTTTAGGACGGTCATTTACTCCCATTTAGTGTCAATTCTAGTATAAACAGGGTCATGGCTGATTGCTAGAGGATCCATCTTTTTCCCCACTTTAGCTCTATTTTCCTTACTCCCAAGTGTAATGTGTTTCTAAAAACTCTCTTGGGATCGACCCTTTCTTACACTATACAAACCAACTAGTGTAACGTTAGGCAATTACATTTGAAAAAGCTAAAAGACAACGACCTAGGATTTTAGCCTCGTCAAATTTGGCGCTGTTGCCGTTGAGATTAGATTTTTAAGTACTTTGTTATTTTTACTGTCAATTATTGGTCTGAACCATTTGTATGGTTCAAACTCCTACTACTAACCTCTCTTTTTCACTAGAAGAGAGTGAGAAAACAAGTGGTTGGATCATGGATGACATCAACGGGATAAGAACTCAACATCAACGAATTGATCTTGGAGGAGTCATACAAGCATGATCAAGGACTTACGTCAAGCCAATGACGTAAAACAAAGGCGCTACTCGGGAGGCAACCCAAGGAAGGAGAAATAAAGTCTTTCTGTCGTGTATCCGTCCCGCGGCTATGAAGGTCCGCGACTGCGGCTAACCCAGCTGCGGCTGCACCCGCGGCAAAGAAGAGCCGCGACCGCGGTGGCCATGATGACATGTATGTAAAAAAAAGAAAAAAAAAAGAAAGAAAGAAAAACTTCACCTCCACTCAAATCTCCGACCACCATCCCCTCTTTCCCTCACCACTTACATTCACCATTCTTCTCCACTCAAAACCTATCCTCCACACTCACATCCACTTATTCACCACGCCACCATCTGATCTCCACTAGTGGCAGGAGCTCTTCTTTTCATACTTCCCGTACCCACCGGAGTACCCCGATTGTCCACCATCTCATTAGTAAGCTTGTTCTTCATCCTTCTCCCTTTTTAGTTTTTTCCTTCATTTTCACACTTTGAGGGCAAAGTGATCTTCAAGCATGGGGAGGGATCTATCTTGTTTGTTTTGTTTGATTATTGAATTTTAATGTTTTATATTCAATCAAAAAAAAAGAGAAAAAGCAAAAAAAAAATTGAAAAAAGGCATGAAAAATCCTTGGATAAACCGAAAACCCGAAAGGGCGGTTTAGGCAAAAAGAAGGTAGTCCGACCAACATTAGGTTGGTGCAAAAATGGACTTGAGGGATGTGAGAAATTGGTGAGACTATTAAGAAAAGAAGAAGAGTGGCAAGGTGAAAACCCGAAAGGGCGCCTTGGCAAAACGAGCGACACTGAGTGTAGGTTCCCCTTTCAACGTTTGGCGGCATAAGAAGGGGAGTCATAATTGTCCGGGTAGGTCACTCTTGGAGTAATAAGGATGGTAGTTTCTTTCTTTCTTGGTTTTTCTCTTGATTCCTTTACCTTATCTCTGCACCATGCCTCCTGAGGCTTTTAGTTGTTGAACTGTTGTCATATGTGTTACTCGGGACGAGTAAAAGGTCTAAGTATGGGAGAGTTTGATAGGTGATGGAATTACTATCAATTAGGATAGCTTTTAGAGTCTTTTATTGTCTTAGAGTCGGTTTTGTGTTGCTAACATCTTAATCCAAAAGAAGAAGTCTAAAAGAAGCAAAAGAGATGTTAGAAGCACTTGGGAGTTGAAGATCATTCACGAAGACAAGCTTCTGGTTCCACACCGCCCCCGCGGAGCAGCGTCACCGCCCCTGCGGGTGGCACTGCACACCGGAACGCAGCCTGCGCCTTCGCCAATGCCCGGAACAAAGCATGGCACCGCCCCTGCGGCCACCTCTGAACGCCCCTGCGGTGACTTACCCTGAAGAAGCGAAGCCGGAGCCCCTGCTCCTTTGCCTGTGGACCAACCTGCAGAACTGTGAAGCCGAAGAGCCAATGTCACCGCCCCTGCGGTGACATTGGGCCGCCCCTGCAGGTCGACATCAGAAGCGACGGAAAGATGAAGAGTCAGACGTTTGAAGGGAATTAAATACCCTCCCCTGCGGGATTGTCAGGCCGCTCCTGCAGCCAAGAAGATCAAGCGTTTCAGCCTAAACCGCCCTTGCGGCTCTACAAGCCCCCCCCCCCCGGCGGTTTAGCGCCAGAGGACTTTACTCCGGTTGTTTGCACCACCTTTATGGCATTAAAGGTGGCTGTTTAGGACGGCCATTTACTCCCATTTAGTGTCAATTCTAGTATAAAAAGGGTCATGACTGATTGCTAGAGGATCCATCTTTTTCCCCACTTTAGCTCTATTTTCCTTACTCCCAAGTGTAATGTGCTTCTGATCTCCTTGCTACATTAGGTTGTTTTGAAGCTGTATTGCTATATAAGTATTATTCAGTTATATGTGTTATATTCCTTGAGCTCTAAACTTATGTTTGCATGTTTCTTACCACTTAGATTGATCACCTTAAGTGTCTAATTGCATGCAAATAACTAGGATTAATTGACTCCGGGTTTGGGTCCTTAATCTAGTAGTAATCCTTTAGGTAAAAGCTGGTTGTAATCTCTTAAAGGAAAATGAATATAACTATAAAGAAAGTCTAACGGTGTTTATGCTTTCTTTGTATCTCTTTGTCTTTGTTAAAATGCTAACTTGTGTTTTGATCTTGTAGGTTTACGGATCACTAAACTTGTTAAGTTGTGTTGATGCCGGCTGGCTCAACACATATTTAAGATCAAGACGAGACATTAATGAATAACTTATAAAAAGAACCAACCAAAGTAGTGTGCATGCTAAGACTCAACCTAGTGTAGCTCTCTTCTCCATTCTATTACATCTTTACTTGCTTTCATTGTGTTTTTATCTTGTTTTGTTACAATCCAACCCCCCTCCCCCGGTTACATTTATCGATAATTGAACTTAATCATTACTTGGCAAAATTCTCTTGGGATCGACCCTTTCTTACACTATACAAACCAACTAGTGTAACATTAGGCAATTACATTTGACTTAAGCTAAAAGACAATGACCTAGGATTTTAGCCTCGTCATCAACCATGCCTCAATCTCTCTTATAGCCAAAACTGAGAATCCATCAACTCCCTGTGATTACAGGCCAATCTCCTGCTGTAATACAATCTACAAAACCATAGCAAAGGTTCTTTCTTCTCGCATCGCCATTCTACCTCATATCGTGTTGATTTTTATTACTTTAATCATCATTTCCTATATTAATTTGAAGCTTTTGAAGAATTTCATATTGTTTTTTGTTTTCCTTGTTGAAGATCTAATGCAAGTACTGATGGCAATATGTGATTATATTTTTGTTGCTTTGTATTCATTTAGTTGGATGCTTCAATTAAGCAGGACCCAAAACCATCATATTCCTCCACGTACTCTTTCTTCTAAGATTTTTTACCGTGTTCTTGATACAATATTGGTTTGTATACATTTAGTTGGTACAATTTTATCTTAGAAGTTCCTTGTTTGGAGATCTATCCGAGTATTGATAGTGATTATGAAGCTATTTTCTTTCTTGATTTGTACAGCTTCAATGACATTCACTCAGTTATCCCAAGAGGGATGTGAACTAGGATTGTGATAGTCTGCACTTAGTGATACAAACCCATTCATGTGATAGTTTGCACTTAGTGACAAAATTATGAAGCTATTTTTTTTGTTATTGAAGTTCTCGGCTGATATTGCTTCTGTGATTGTCTTTTGTGAGCATGTAGTAATATTTACTTATCTTCTGGTGGATTTTGACGAATCTTTGTTTTGTTTTAAACTGAAAATAAAAGTCATCAGTTTATTGATTATAACAGATTATATGAACACATTCTAGTCAGATATGTGTAAAGAAAAAAAATGCTTTGAAATCAATAGCTCTAAACTGAGAGTTTGTTGGGCATTAGAACATGGCTTGAATTCAACAGTTCATTTGAAAACATAGTCTGTAAACTGGGTGTTTGTTGGGAAACTTATAAAGCATTGTACTTTTCTTGATATGTTTGTAGCAATTACAACTTGCCCTAATTCAACTTGTATTTTTATCAAAGAGCCTGCAACAACTACACATAAATTTCTATTCGGGACATTATTTAGCAGCTTGCAATAAATGAATGTCGTGGTCTACCATTTGACAGAGCAATTGAAACAAGGAGGCAAACAAGGAGGCAACTACACATGGATTTCTATTCAGGAAATTACAACCTACAGCAACTCAAATGTTTACTATACTTGAAAGAGCAATTGAAATAAGAAGGCAAAATACTTTTCAAGAATGAAGAGTGGAGGCTTGAACCTGGCAACATTCCAAGAGTGAAGATTTTAAGAAAATAGATAAGTATACGTATTTATGAAAGTATGGTACATGCTTAGGTTGTTGATAATATAATATGAAAACACCAAAATACTTTTATGTCTAGATGTATTTTGTCAACAATTTGTTTTATCTGAGAATTTATATATTAAAGAAAATATGGTATTTGTTGCAGCAATTATTTTACATCAGAGTCAACTTTTTAGATTATAAGTTTTTTACTTTTTATCAGCAAATTTTTACTCCAATAGATCAACAATAAGCTTCAAGTACATAACTAGATAATATTTTGATAGAAGGTAGCCAAAAGGCTTCACTAGAATTAGAATCTAGTCTAAAATAAAATTTATAAATTAGCATTAACTGTTTTTGTCAAACCACGAGCACGTAACTAGATAATATTTCTGACTTTTCATCAGCAAATTTGTACTCCAATTAGTATCTATTCTAGCATAAAAAATCATAAATTTGTACTCTAATAGAGAGGTTGTTTCTGAAGCATGATTCAAGTGACTTTAGTGATCCTCTGTCAAACACTACTAACCACTTAAAATATCAAATAAATATATAATTAGAAGATTAAGAACACTTGATATAAGAGATAAAGAAAGTAAAAATACTTGTCAATAACACCATATGACTAGATTGAAATATTGATTATGACCACTCTCTAAAGGTGTAGAAGTGTAAACATATGGATTCGACGGAAAAAATCTCCTAAAGTTGATTGGTGTACATTACTTTCATCCAAGTTAATGGTTTGACCACCCAGTAATAAACCACATTTGAAGGGGAAAAATATTTTGATAATGTAACAAAGACTTATAACACTATAAATTATACCTGCATCTCAGTAACTTTGTTCTACTTAGGTTTTACATTTTTTCTTGTTGCTGTTTCAAGAGCACTTTTCCGCCTTTTACTTGACCGACTACCAGGATTAGGCTTTGACTTCATGCCTTTTATTGTTGTTGTCAAACGATTGAGATTCATAGGCATGTCTTGGTTTGGATCATCTATTTTTGTATTATAATTCTGCACCAACTCTTCATGTCTTTCCGTGGAGCTTGAATCAATTTCTCGAATCAGTTTGACGAGTAATTCTTTCACAATTTTGTACTTATCTTCAAATTCTGCAGCTCTCGTGGTCAAGTGAGTAGATAGACGACACAAGTCTCTATAATGCAACCCCCTTGCTTTCTTAGGATCCAGATCAAGATTGCTACAGTCCTCGGTAGCTTAAATGATTACTTTTTTGGCATTGTTTGTCCATCTTTTCAAGATATACTTGCTAGGAACTTCTGTAATACCTTTATAAGATAAAACCTTCACTATATGACTGCATAGTAGGCCAAGAAACTCAAATTTTATGCAGCTACAATATACAATTTCTTCTCTCTCATGAGTAGAGACGATATAATCGGATTGCTTCTTATGAGGTGTAACCATATACTGCATAAGTGTTTCCGTCTCACTATAATCTTCAAGATGATAGTCATGACATTTATAGACTTCTTTATCAAACAACTTAATGATTTTGGGTGTATATACACCCAAAACATGTTTGAAAACTTCTATAGGACATGACAATACTACTTTACTTTGGCTAGCCTTAAAATCAGCAACCATCTCATCATAACGCCGATCATTAAGTAATTGCTAAAAGTGCTCAAAAAAATCTCTGATTTTATGCATATGAGATATATAATGCTTAAGCATATTACTCATGCTTTCACTTCATTGTATAGTTGTCATGTATGCACAAAATGTAGCTCGACCACAAACCAATTCATACTTTTTCTTGATATTAAACATTCTTTAGAGTCAACAATCGCTTACAAGGTCATACTTATCAACTATTTTACTCCAAGCCTCTAGAAAATCTGCCTCAAACTCATAGTCATGGATACAATACTAAAATCTCTTGAAAAATTCTTATGCCTTGCAAATACGCTACTCAAATGGACCGCTGCATTTTGAAAGATATGTCACAGTGCTTTTGTCATTGCAACATCTTGTTCCAGTCAACATCAATTTTGGTAGTTTTCCACCCATAGCCCTTAAAATGTGTCGAACAACCACACAAATGAATCTGATATCTCATCATATAGTAATGTTGCACCACGGATAGTTTTTGTTTATGATGATTCACACCAAGAAAAAGGCAATCGTTCTAGCATCATTAAGCTTTCGGTATGTGGTATCCAAGCAAACAACGTCACCAAAATCATGATAGTAGGCCATCATTTTTGCATCAGCCCAAAAGATATTAGTAATTAAATCATCTTCATCTACTTGAATAGCATAGAAGAAAGTAGGATCTTCAACTTCCATGCCCTATAAGTACCCTAAAACACCACCGGTATCAACTTACTTCATTTGTAAACTCCGTTTATAGTGGGTAAATAACTTTTCAAATCCACATGAGCAAAACCAACATTTTTACGACCTTCTACCTCTCTAGCCATGAACTCATAGGTACTTTTTAGAGCAATACCTGACATGTTAGCCATGTCAACTTGTGATGCTTGAGAGATTGACACCTTTCGATATGATCTAAATAGATGAGCCTTACTTGGACAAGCCAACTTGTGGCCATGATCAGCAATGAAGTTAACAACACGATACCTTCTAGTTTGACGACAATTAGTCAACAACATTGCTAAACATTCAACCTTTTCTCTGGCCGGTGAGATTTGACATAAGCATCTCGTTTATCAAGTCCTCGTTTACCTTCACAAGAACACATAGACCTGTTGTCTAACATTATCTTTGTCTACTTGTATCTATAAAGCGAACCTCTTCAGATTGAGAAGCCAACAACTAAAGCGTAGTTATTGTAGAACTCATAAGTTGCATCCTCGGTTTCAAACTACATACCAATTTTTGGAATAATGTCCTCCGATATCTTAGAATGTAACGCTTCCATTGTGTCATCATTTAAGCCAGATTTTTCCAAGCCTGAATCTTGCTCAAATTCTAGATGTCGATATGTTTGTATTTCTTGTAAACTCATAATCTTCTACCTATAATGAAAATACAATGGATAACCAACCTCGTGAGAAAATTCAAATAGTCAATGTAATATAATATAAGTATGAACTACAATCACTATCTGAACCGGTGATAAATTTCAGATTTAATGTTTATGATAAGAATGATAAATGAAAGTGTTCAATAAATAGGAATAATTCCTCCATAAGTTAAAAGTCAAGTCAGCAACCATTCTTTAATACTCATTCATGAAACGTTGAAATTGTTAGACTTGTCTGATAGCAAACTGTTATATATCTGATTTATTAAAGTCTATACTGATCCTCTAGGGTTGTGAATCTCGTATGATTTACCATTGCTTTGAGTGATTTCCCATTATTGTTTCAATTGTAAGATAAAATGCAACTTCAACATTCAATTTATAGATCACAAAGCAACTTCTTTAGAATATATATAAATACATTTATCATCCATTAACACTAACAATAATCAATAATCAATAATCATGAAAGTTTGAAAGGAATACAAGCAAATGTCACAGATGGACAGCCGCAGGAGGAAAGCACGCTCAGGAGTCATGAACAAGTTGAGGTCGGGAACGCAAGGTTTACTTACAACTGAATGAATATGAGAAGAGAAAGACAACTAGACTGGAGGGCGAAAAGGGCTCCGGCGAGACGAGTAAGACGCGTGATGGAGAGAATCGATAAAATAAATAAAGAATATGTTAACCGATATCTTTGATTAATTTAATTTTAAAAAATAATTAATACTAATGACATGTGGACCAATAGAATGGATGTAGCAGCAATGAAACATAAATTGCAATAGGTGATCCGAGTTGTTGTGATGATTCGTTTGAGGTGTTCATGGTTGATTTTTCAGTCTATGGTGATGGACTCTTTCGATTCATGTCTTGAACTTTAAATTGGTTATAGAGTTATAACTACTTTAAACTTAAAAAAAAAATTGGTTTGAGTTAATTACTTTCTATTCCAAAACTACCCGTAGCTCCTGACTTTAAACATAAAATTGATTTGATTAAATGACTTAATTCATTATTTTTTTCTAATCTCGGTACCAAATCACACAAACACTTGACATGAGCTTTCACACAAAAAAAAAAAGAAAAAAGAGCAAGCATTAAATAATGCTAGCTAGAGAACGTCGATGGAAAACTACGCTCCCATATATAATGCATCACACATATAATCGAAACCTAAAAAACATATATAGAGTGAAAGACCCAATCAGTTGGGGTTCCTACAGTCCTTCCTGATCTCACCACTGGATCCAGTGAGCGGCTTAATATCTCCCATCTTGATCATAGCTGTGACGAAGTGAGATACGAAGGAGGAAGGGTCGGAGGAGTAGGTTTGTACGAGTGAGTTGGCGGATCCCCCGCTGAAGAGCTGCTGGTCAGAGTGCAAGAGCCCCTTGTTGCTGACAAGGTTCTTGTAGTACGAATTGTCGAAACGAGTAGGAGTCTGGAGATCGAGTGGTGCAAGGTTTGAGTCTCCGTTGCCTGAGTTCCTGGGGCAACTTGATTTTCTAGTTTGGGCAAATGATGCGTCTATGTTGGTGTCGTTGTATATGTGTCCTCTGAAGCTTGTGCACCTTGCTTGTCCAATTGTGTGGGCACCTGAACATTCATTAATTAGTATTTAATTGGTTAATTAGATGCACCCATATGATTTGTAAATGCATATGTATTAGGTTCGATTGGATTGGATTCCAAATGAACCGAATGTGAACATTAGTTTACCAGAAAGGGCAACCAAGTCCTGGAGAGAAAGACCATGGCTGCGGAAGCTGGAGATGAGGGTGCTCAAGCTTGAAGTTGGTTGAGGGATGCTCGAATTTGCTGCTGCTTGGCTTGCTGTCCTCGCATCTCTCCTTCCCAATTTCACCTTCCAAAATGGCCCCCCTAGCTGCATATCATATCATATATATGCTAATTAAACATAATCAACAGTATATTGTACGCATAAAACTAGCTTTACGTATGCATGTTTCATGAAGTAACTATATATATATATATGCTAGGCTAGGATTAACTTACGTTTACAACTGAATCACGTGCTGTAATCGCGACAATGTCGGCGCACGACACAACGCCTGGACACACCTTCTCAACAGCCGATTTAATTTGATCGATCACCTCGAAACCTCTTGCCGATTGGAAGTTGGCTTTTGAAAACTTCTCATTATTTCTACCATCAAGTAGAACCGAGCCATCGCATCCCTAGTACGTAAATATAACTTTAGTTTTAATATACGCAAAGGCGGAAAAGATATATATAAATCTATGTATGTAACAAAATGAATCGATAGAATTTACGTACGTTAACAAAGCAATCATGGAAGAAGAGACGGAGCAAAGAAGCACCCATGCGAGCTTCCTTCTGGATAGCGGATCGAACAACCGGGTAAACAGCGTCGAATAGCTTGGGGCATGACTTGGAGTAGTAGTCAGTTGAAAGCTGAGCATTCGAGCTTCCAACACAAAAAAATGCAACAGCTAATCCAAGCAAGAACAACGAGGGAGAAGAGGCCATTTCTCTCTCTGGTATATATATATCAATTCAACAAGAAACTCTTAAAATTTTCTGAATTCCTTGTTGATTTGTGTTGCTGCAAGTTAAGGAAGATTTGTGGGTTATTTATAGCTTGGATATAAACCAACCCCTTAATACTTTTGTTAATAATATATATAATACCTTGCATACTTTAGCTTTAAGAGAGCATTAGCTTCGTTTGTTTAAGAAAAGTGCTTGCATGCATATGCTTCTTTTATTGTGTGTTTACACATGCTTGATGGATATTTAAGTACGAAATGTCCGTAGAAAGCGTGTTTTTGATGATTAAATAATTACTATGTCGTCAAACAATTATATACAAGTGGTAACTTAAGGTCGTAAAGGAGTGTGCAAAGGAGGTTTAGAGTCTAAGTATTTGTTAAAAATGGGGAGATTTGGTGAAGACTTGTAGAAATTTGATGCTCTGCATTGAATAAGTGTCGGATATCATATTAATTGGTAGGTGGCATCACATACTTCGATCTCTCTCCAACCAAATCATTTAACTAATAACTAGCTACTTTATTATTATTAACCTTTTTGACTTGCTTGTATATTCCTTTCTACGTTTTGCTTCATAAGTCAAAATTCTTACACTGACCAAGGTTCATCAAAGGACAAGGGATCCAAATACCTTAAATTAGATAAATGTGAATAGTAAACGACCTTCATCAATGCCTTATAGATATTTGTTATTGAGGAAAGGATAACGAGGTTCTTACTACTATTTGTCTATTCTCACGTTATCTATCTATTGTATGAGATGTCTCTTCCCACGAAACAAAACAATTATATAGGCCGTCACATGACCGTCTGCTTGGTTGTTTCAGAAGATGTTTGGATCATCTCAACTCCTTTCAAGTTCAGCCCAAAGAATTGAAGAGCCAAGGCCTAAACGGACACCATATGGCCATCACATGGCTTCAAAGAGCTCTTATCCTGAAACACGGCTTGTCTAGCTAAGATGATATACGAATTACTGGACCCGATCAACCAAAGCCAAAATCTATGGGCCGACTAGATTAACGCCAACATATTAAAAGGGCAGACTATCTGGACTTACGACTTCAACTATAAGCATAGTTACATTTGGTGTCAAATTCTTAAAGTCAGGGACGAGATTCTTGAGTCAGGAAGCGGCCAAAGCTTCATTAACAACACCACTAAACCAAATGGTAAATCTTCCACCTCTTTTGCCTACAATCTATGTTGGAAACCTCCTAGACCCTCTCGCTAACTATGGTCTCAACATCATCTGGCTTGGTCTGAACATCCCTAAATGTAGCTTCATCGTCCATCACATGGTTGGCCAGCCACAACCGCCTCCCTACGCTTACCAATCTTCTTAACTGGAACATCGTCCAGGACAGTACTTGCAAGATGTGCAATCTCCAAGTGGAAGATGTGGTGGATCACCTCCTGCATCACTGCAATTACTCCACCCTTGTGCTCGATCTTATCTCTAAATGGCTCAGAATCCAAACTCTATACCCTATAATAGTAGCATCTGGAACTAATAACTACCTACTTTATTATTAATGTTTTTGACTTGTACATTCCTTTCTACTGTTTGCTTCATATATATATATATATAAATTCTTACAAGTCAAGGTTCATCAAAGGACAAGGGATCCAAATACCTTAGAGTAAATTACATAAACGTGAATAGTAAACTGCGTGTAGTGACCTTCATCAATGCCTTGAGATATTTGTAATATATTGAGAAAAGGTGAACATGGTTGTTGGAAAATAAGAGCCCAAATGCATTTGTTACTGTGAGAGATTGAGAAATTTTCCTTGGGGTTTTCATCGTCAAGTGGGTTGTATTAATAGATAAAACGTTATCACATAATTGCAAAAGGTAGATCCTTATTTACAAATATTTACATATTCAATCATACCCCCACAGTCGAAACTAGAGGAGACATTACAGTGAGACTGGTTCTAAAATCTAGAAACAGTTATCGTGAGAGGAATTTTGTAAAAATATCTACATTCTGAAATGCTGACGGTACGTGAAGAACTCGAGCATGACCGCGGACAACCTTATCTCGAACGAAATGAATGTCAATCTCAATATGTTTAGTTCGTTGATGTTGAATTGGGTTGCTGGTAAGATAAGTAGCAGATATGTTGTTCGTGTACACAACGGATGCCTTGACAAGCGGGCAATGGAGCTCAAGCAGGAGGTTGCATAGCCAAGAACACTCAAAACAATATTGTCAACTCCTCTATATTCTGACTATGCACTAGAACGTGAAACTACAGATTGCAGTTTGGCAGACCACGAGATTAAAGTGTCATTGAAGAAAACACAATAACCTGATGTAGACCAGCCTGTATCAGGGCAGCCCGCCTAGTCGGCATCTGTATATGCAATGAGATCAGACTTCGGAGAGGAGATATAGTGATACCTAGAGATGATGTGCCAACAATGTAGCTGATGATATGCTTGAGAGCAGCAAAGTGAGACTCACGAGGATCATGCATAAATAAAATATCAGCTGGACAGCAAAACTGATGTCTGGTATTGTGAAAGTGAGGTATTAAAAAATCATGGTTGGATAGAAGGGGCTTTCATATTTTTCATGGGACAAGAAAAGACTTGAAGGCAGGCGCTGAACTGAAATGCACCAAAAATATGACAAGGGACCAAGATCGGACATAGCAAATTCTTTACTGAGGGAGGCAATAAGGGTATTGTGGAGGTCATCAAATGAAGCAATGAGAATGATATCATCAACATAAAGAAATAGATAAGCAAGCTGATTTCCATTCTGATATATAAAAAGAGAGGAATCGCTCTTACTGCTGATAAAACCAATGTTGAGCAAATACCCTACAAACCGTTGATACCAAGCCCGAAGTGCCTTTTTGAGGCCATAAAGAGATTTCTTCAACAAGTAGACATGAGATGATTTACTAGAATCAACAATGCAGGTACGATATTGGTGTTGTCTTCCATCAAGGGGGAGATTAAAAACTCCACCTTGATTATATATGTATAGGTGATGATGGAAGACTTAACACAAATAAAGTGGTTTTTATGCTAACAAAATATCGATTATATTTCTAGTTGCTTGGTTTGTTTTGGTGTTTGTCTAGAATGTATGCAGGTCTTGGAAAGAATTTCAAGGGACAGAAAGAGGCCTTGAAATCAGATACAAGGGACAGACGGAGAGTTTAAAGAAGTTCAACCCGGAGGCCTTGAAAGCCATTTCAAGGGATCAAAAGCCACAGCCTTGAAGTTAGTTTCAAAGGACGAAGCGGCTCGAATTCAAAACTCTAAAAACCAAATCAATCAAGAATCAAAAGAAGATATTCCAAGGAGAAATGCTCAATAAGAAGATACGCTCAAAGAAGATCTTAATGACCAAGTGGATTCGATTCAAAACAGGATCTCGCAAAGATCCTCAACCAAAAGCGCAAGATCTCTTCTCAACGGATTTTGGATATCTTCACAACAAGATATGAAGATCTAGAGACAAAACTCTTCAACAAGTGTGAGAAGATTACGGACAAGAAGGATCAACGTGCTTTAAGGAGATGAAGACAATAGAAGATCTACAACGGCTATCTTATCTCAACCAAGAAGCGTTTTCCATGGAGAAGAAGAACCATCTACAATGGTCATCTTCCTAACAACTAGAAGACCTCTCCATCGAAGATTAAAAATGAAGATGTCAATTGAAGAAGAAAGGACACAAGCTTACACGGAAATATTTAAAGTCTTCAAGCGATCCAAATCATCTTCATTCGATCAAACAAGTTTTTCTTTCTCTCTTTTACAAAAAAGCTTTATCCCTTAGAGAGAGATAAAACTCGAGAGCTCCATTGGTATATCTAAAGAGTATTATACTAGAGTGTGTGTGTGTGTGTTACTCTACGAATTAACTAGGCTATTATAGCAAGGTGAAGAGTTGGAGCTAGATCATAGCATTAGCTACATTGAGAGAAGAAGGGGATTTCTTCTAGTTTGTATCTAGGACTCTTTGAAGCTGATAATAGATAGTTGGATCTTACGGTTATACCCTGGGACGGAGATTAGGCTATTTAGAGCCGAACTTCGTAAACATATCCTCGTGTCGATCTTTAACATTCCGCACTTAATCTTCTTTATTGTGCCTAACTTTGTTTTGCAGGTGAACAAAGTCAAGGCCATTGAAATCAGTTTCAAAGCCCTTGAAATCAAAGTGTGTCACAAAGAGATGAGATCGACATCAAGGCCTTTGAAATAAGTTTCAAAGCCTTGAGATAGGTTTTTGCGAAAAGTTCTCATACTCTATTCAACCCCCTTCTAGAGTATCTTTTATCCTTTATATTCACCTAATGGTTCGTTGTTACGTCTAGGAATGGTTACGCAAAAGCTTTAAATTTATAACTCGTAATATTTCTCCTAACTCCTAGCGAACCCTCAGTGTACGGGACGTTTTGTAGTAAGGATAGTATTCCGAGGTCGAACACAAAGACTGAGGTGAGATTGAATCGATTAGTGACTAAGGATATTGTTGATCT
This sequence comes from Fagopyrum esculentum, assembly GCA_033239045.1. NCBI lineage: Eukaryota > Viridiplantae > Streptophyta > Magnoliopsida > Caryophyllales > Polygonaceae > Fagopyrum > Fagopyrum esculentum. The sequence goes on from BSUD01000008.1 coordinate 120,048,856, forward strand.
AGGTTAAGAAAGAGAAAGAAACAAATAAATGAAAATCTCAATATTTTCGGTTTGGTTTTGTGTGGTGATCAATCAAGAATCACAACAATATAAGAATGCAAAACAAACTAACAATCTAGCAAATCAACACAAACAAACAAGCTAAACACGAGATATGAGATCAAAGGGAGAAAAACGGATTCTAGGGGTTGGAAATTCCGGTTATGGCATTGGACTCAAGCTATCTAATCATTCCTTGGATCAACTATAGTATGTTGGGAGTGAGAGTTTCTAGATTGGGATCAATCACCGGGTAGGTCTCATGGTCCACTAGTCCGTTCCTCAGGTCTCATCACCGGGTAAGTCTCAAAGAGCCTAAGGATAGGAATTCTACTCAAACCGGATGGTTGTCTAGGGATCTAATCTCTCCTTACCAGGTAAGTCTCGGGAAGGCAAGTCCTAAACACCTATCCTGGCACACTCAGTCTAATAGCGGCTTATGAGGCTCACTACTACCTAGAGTTCATCATCTTCGGTATCTAAAAGCAAGAATCACCGGGTAGGTCTCTTCTAACTCTTAGTTGCTAACACTAGGTCATCCTAGGATAGATTTAACTCAACAAACACTAGGATTTCAACAATCTAACAACCTAACACTTGGATTTATCATTACAAGCAAGTTAAATAAAATCACGGGGTGTTCATCAAGATCCACGGCCGTGGTTTGTCTAGAACAAATCGTGGTTTCTAACAGTGACTAGGTTCAATCAAACGAATCATCCAAGCATACATTTAAGCCTATTCTATCATAGTCCAAGCCATAACCATCTTTTCCTTACCCTAGAATCGCCTCTATTTAGCCTACAACATACATCATCACAATCGAAATCATCAAGCATAAAATCATGGCATCCATTTGCAAGAAAATGAAGAGAAAGAGACGAACAAGTAGAACAAGGAAAACTAAGCTGAATATGAGATTTAGAAAGACTCACAACCCTTCAAAAGAAGGTTCAATCGATTCTTACAACCCTATAAAACGATTCCGATAATCTTCACTCTAGAATCTATCAAAGACTAATAATGGTGTGTTCTTCTCTTCTTCTCCAATGGAACTTTTCTCCTCCTCCAAGAGTAGCTCCAATCCAAGCTTCCAATTTAGAGAATCTTTCTAGTTGAGAGTGTGGGAGAGAATGGGAGTGAGGGGTCTGTCCTTTTCAGCCTTGCAGGACCACCTTTTATCCTACAAATTTGCAAGAGTCGGCCATGAAGATCGTGGCACAGCTGTCACAACCGTCTGGCAAAAACCACGGCCCATTTCCACGCCCGTGGAAGTCCCAGTGGCCGTGGTTTTGGTGCCTCAACTTGTTTTGGATCATTAAGCTACGATTTGGTGCATGGCATGCACCAACAAGGTCCCAAGTGTCTTCCTTAGCTCCTAACTTGCATCTAAATGAGTCCGAAGGTGTGTCATCTCGAGGAACGATCCTCGAATGTATCGATTAAGCTCCTAAATCTCCCAAAATACCTACAAAGCATGCAAAAGTCCGTGTAGACGTCTATCTCGACAAAATACATGAATTGAGTGCAAATCGTCACGAACTAGTGCAAACCATGCATGAATGAGCGGAAAAACTATCTAAATGAGTGCCTAAACCTAAGTCATAAATCGTGTTATCATTCTTCAATGTCAAAAGCTTTTGAAATATCGATCTTCATGGCACGGCGAGGGGAAATATGACGTCTGTTATACTTCTTCAAGATCTCTTGGTAAATGAGAATGTTGTGTTTAATAAGACGGCCTTTAACAAACGCTCCTTGGTAGGGGCCAATAATGAATGGGAGGGTATCGTTGAGTCTATCGGAAAGGATCTTGGCAATGACCTTATAGGATGTGTTACAACATGAAATAGGTTGATAGTTAGAGGGAATAGACGGGTTTGGCTTCTTGGCAATAAGAGAAATGATTGTGTGGTTTACTTGGTTTGGCATATTTCTTGAGATGAAGAACTGTTGAATAGCTTTTGTAAAAGATTTGCCAGTGACTTTCCAAGACTCCTTGAAAAAGAAGGAGTTGTAACCGTCCGGTCCGGGCGCTTTGCAATCCCCGATGTTGAACAAAGACTTTTTTATAGAGTCAATTGAGATGTCGTTACCAAGGCCGATCAAGCTGTCATCTGTCGATATGGAAGGAAGCGGGCAATCCGGGAATAAATTGTGTTGGTTTGCTAGGGTAATAGGGTTAAGGATCTTGGAGAAATGATTCACAAGGATAGAAGATATTCTATCCAAGTTCATAGTGGGCCCGTTTCCGAGATTATCGGGATCCTTAAGACTCTTGATGGCATTTTTTGCTCTTCTCGTGGTGATACTTTTGAAGAAGTAACCCGCACATTGGTCTTCATACTTCACCTAGGATGCCTTTGAGAGTTAGGCAAGCGTGATTCTAAAGCGGTCATTCAAAGAGATTAGAGAGGGTGATCAAGCGCTCGGCCTCCATGAGGTTTTGATCAAGGGGATCGACTTTGAGGCTAGTTTGGGTGAGATGAAGCTTTGCTTTATGGTCTTCTATAAAGGAAAGCAAGTTCTCCATAGTCAAGCTCGGGAACTTCTTTAAGGTACTCTTGAGACGCTTTAACTTTGTGTATAGGCAGGTCATCATACCTTTACTATAGTCATGGTAAGGGAGAGACCAAGAGCACTCCACCATCTACCGAAAGTTTTCATGTCAAGCCCAAGAATTGTTGAAACGAAATTGACGTTGTGGAGAAGAGTCCTTTGGATCAAGTGAAAGAATAGCCGGCGGGTGATCAGAGATATACGGGTTATCAAAGAGAACCGTAGCTCTAGGGAAAGAGGATGTCCAAGGGTAATTGATCACAACCCTGCCAAGCTTGCACCAGATCCTCAAGGACTTTTGCTTGTTATTCCATGTGAAAAAGTTCCCAGAGAAAGCATTATCATAGAGCAAGTTTTGGCTTAAACAATCAGAGAGTTCAGAGGAAGGTTGGGTGAGTGTTTGGGACCTATTTGAAAGCTTCTCATTAGGGTTTAATAAAGTGTTGAAATCACCAAGGAGAACCCAAGGCTGTGTAGAGTTGATAAGTCTTATTGTATCAATATTGGACCAGAGAGGGGCACGATCCTCATGCTAGTTGTGAGCATATACGAAGGAACACTCGAACTGTGGAGAGTTGGGAGGGGTAAGAGGGCGAATATTGCAGTGTATAAGTTGGTCATTGATAAAAGAGGGGGAGAGGTTTAGGGAAGTTGAATCCCACCAGATCCAGATATGGCATTTGGTGTTTAGGGAGATGTTTGAAATGTGTGACCAACTTCGAAGGAGAGAAGATAGTTTGGCCAGCTTGTCTTCAGATAGCTTTGTTTTGATGATCGCAATGAGGTCAATCTTATGTTTATGAACCATAACACGAATAGCCTTTTGCTTATTCGGATGGTTCAAACCACGGATGTTCCAAGAGTAGATTTTAATTGACCTGGGAGACTTCAGGAGTGATGATAGCATCCTTGATGCTATCACAAGTCGGAGGTGGGCAAGAGGTGGGACGTGGTGGGGTTGATGTTTGATGGGGGTCAAGGACACGATCTTGTGGTGGATTAAGGTTGTTTTGGTGTGCTTCAGAAGGAGTTGTAGGGAGTGTGGGGGGAGGATGAAAGTTTTTTCTTGATTTGTAGGGTTTGAGGAGGGAGGGGGTGGATCTGACGTGCCGGTATCTTTAGGGTTTGGAAGGAGGGGTGATGTGGTTCCCGAGATGCAAAGGGAGTCACCAGGCGTTGGTAGGAGAGGGCTGGTGTTTGAAGAAGGGACGGGGCAAGGTCTACTAGACTTAGCCTGGGGTCCCTTTGCATGTGGAGAAGATTTGCATTGATGGCCGAAGATGAGACACTTGGGACAGTGCACTGGCAACCAATCGAAAGTGATTTTTGGGTGATCTTCTCACCATCCGGTCCCATAAAATGATTTCCCGTAGCAAAGATTTTGAAGTGAGGATTCCAACCAAGATCTTGGCATGTCCAAGTCGATCATGGTATGCGGAGCATTGGTCACAGAGCAAGGGAATGCCAATGGCGGAACCGATTTTGGTGAGCATGTGTGGGGACCAAAATCTGTAGTCGAGGTCGAGTAGCGTAGCCCAAATAGGGATAGAGGTGAGACTTGAGTAGTTAAGCTCCATACCGTGACATCATCGCTTGAGGAGGAGCGAGAAGGTACCACTAATGATCCATGGGCTACCCAGCAAGATGGAGTTTAGATCGTCTTCAAAGTCAAAATGGAACACAAAGATGCCATGTTTGTTCTTGAGAATCTTACGCTTATAGATCGAGTTCCAGGCTTGGCTAGCAAAGGAGACCAAGCGATTGTAAGCCAGCGGGGTCCCCATAGGAAAGCCAATAAGCGTTTTCGACCATTTGGAAGTGTTGTCTGATACATCTCCCTAGAGAAATGAATGGTTTTGTTTTCAATGCCTGGGAAAATGTGAGAGGAACGTGTTTCCATGATGAAGCATTAGTGAGGATATCCTTAAATGTGGCTTTTGGAGCATCCGCCGATATAGGGCATTGAAAGGGGCGTAGAGCATGGGGGGAAGTTGAAGAGGCATATCCGTGTACAGACCGGAAGGCGGATCGATGTGGTTTGGGTTAGGAGGGCAATGAATGGGCAGGGCAGGTGAAGGGCCTGAGTGGCCAGAAGCAAAGGGAAGAGGTGGGGGCTACTTGGGTGGTCGGAGGGGACACCGACTTCTTTGTTTGGTTCCGGAGCAACATCCATTGAGATTGCTGGTTTAGGAGCAGTAGCATGCACAGGGAGACGTGCATTGCGCAATGGGGTTTGTTTTAGTAGCAGAATCACCGGATAGCTCTTTAGGGCTAGGGGACGGCTTGACACCGTGAGAGTGAGGGGAGAGGTGGGAAAGAAGTCTACGAAGAGATTTTTGGTGTCTGGTGCTCTTTAGTCTTCGCAAGTCTGATGTTGTTTGATCGTATGAGATCTTCAGGAACTGCTTCATACGGGCTTGGAGGGTCTGTTGAGGGCTCTTTCTTGTGCTTTGGGTTGAGATGAATTTCAGAGAGCTTAACTGAGTACTTTTTTGTGTGTTTTGAACCGCCCATGGCGGTGTACACGGAGATAGGAGGAGGGGACGTGGCCGGGAAGCCACACTAGGGTAGAGGAAGGCAGGGCCTTACTCCGGCGCGGGTTTTTGAGAGAGTGTTTTTATGATTATCTTGTATTTCATGCCTTCGACATATTTGTTACTGAGGAAAGGTTAACAAGGTAACTTGTAGAAAAATGAGACCCTTAGAGTATTTGTTACCGAATGTCTTGTTATTATTTATGGATTATCACGTTATGGTTATATTTATCTATTGCATGAGAAGTCTCATTCAATAAATCCCTTACTGATATTTGTTACCGTGGTAAAAAGACGTTTAATTAGATAAAAAAATAAAAGTTGTGGGATTCGATAGAGGTGAAGAATTTTTTTTCTACATAATGTAGATGTGTGATTACGGCGCCTTTGCTTAATTATGTTGTTTGTCTACTCATATGGAAGATGACAACAACTTGTAAGTTGTTAGTCTACTCCTTCTTGGAGATTACAACAACTTTATACAAAATCGGACACCGAAAATCAACATTCTTCTATGTGTTTTCCTTGTTCTTTTGTATACTTGTTAATATGTCTAAGACCCTTATGAATGATATGACTTCTCGGTTAGGAAAGTTGGATAAGTTTAAGGGAGTTGGTTTTAGGAGATGATAAAAAGAAAATGCATTTCCTTTTGACAACCCTCAAGCTAAGGTCACCTATGTCCTAACCTCTCCAAGGCTATCAGAGCCAGAAGGGAAGGCGGATGAGGAGTTGATTATGACTCACTAAAGGAACAAATGGGACAATGCCGACTACATATGTCGTAGCCATATACTTATGACATGTCCGATGCATTGTTTGGCGTTTATCAAAACGAAGCGTCATCAATGCTTTTGTGAGAACAACATGAATCCAAGTACATGGTGGAGTATGCGTCTTCTCGCAAGTTCTTGGTTTTAGAATTTAATTCCTCAAGATGGTCGATTCTAGACGTGTCATGGAGCAATATAATGAGTTACTCTGGATCCTTGGATGTTTCACCCAACATTCGATACATATGGTTGAGGCTATAGCAGTCTCGTCCATATGGACAAACTTCCTCCAACGCGAAAATACTTCCGACATGTGCTTAACCACAAGAAAGAAAAAAACTTACTTTGGTGGAAATAAGCTCGCACCTTATATCAAACAAGGTCTAAGGGTCCAAGAAGGAAACAATAAAAGGAGGAGAATGCCTCCTCTTCCCAAGAAGCAAAACAATTATATAGGCCTTCACATGACCGTCTACTTAGCCGCTTCAAAAGATATTTGGATCAGCCCAACTCCTTTTAAGGTCAGCCCAAAGAATCGAAGAGTTAAGGCCTAGACGGCCACGTGACGGACACCATATCAATACTATATCATTTGCGGCAGGGACGTTTCCGTCCCCCAAACCCCCAAGCGATGGGGTACTTCGTCCCCTCGACCAGACTCTTTGCCCACGAGAACCCCATTCCAGATTAGGGGCGACGTCGCAAACTTGAACAAGTTTGGCAGGAAGGATGTTGCAACTAAGGGAGATGACACAAGCTTAGATTGATTTGCCCATCGTAATACTTTTCCAAGAAAAACAAGATTGAGATGGAGAGTCTCGAAGTATTGACTAAGAGGGATACAATCGAAGATAGAGAACTAGATTGAGGGTGACAGACAATACTTTACAAAGGAAGCGATTGTCGTCGTTTTGTTATCGCAAAAACTTCATTCTTTTGTAAAGGCACCAATTGTCGTTGTTGCGTTGTCGTAAAACCTCAAACTTTTGCGACACCATCAATTATCGGCATTATCCGTCGCAAAAAATCAGACTTCTGCCACGAGAACAATTGCGTCATTTGGCCATCGCAAAAAACTCCAACCTTTGGTGACGGCACCAATTATAGTCGTCGTAGGCCGTCATAGAAACCTCAACCTTATGCCACGACACCAATTGCCGTCCTCGGGCCGTCGCAGAAACCCAACCTTCTGTCATGTTACCAACTTCCGTGTTGGAAATCTTTGTCAACGGAACTAATTGTCGTCATAGGGCCGTCACAAAAAAAAAACAATCTCTTACGACGGAACCAATTGTCGTCGTAGGGCTGTCGCAAAATCACCCATTAGCGACGCCAACTGTTTGCCGACGCAAGTGTGAATGCATTTTTTTTTGTAGTGATATTTTATAAAGTTCGACCTAAACCCTCCAAACCCAAATTTGAAAAGGCCAACAAAATATACATGATTAGTTGATTACACATAATGGGTAAAATAGCAAATTTACATAAGGTAATCACTATTTTTACTAATCCCCATACAACAACCAATTGAAATAAAATAGAAAAGTACATAAAGTAACGACTTACTTTCTACTAATGAAATAATTTCCGGCTTAAAAGCGTGTATAGAAATCAACTAAGTTAAAGAAACCTTGAATTTGCAGTCTTCTTGCTTCCTACTTGGCTACAACCGAAAATTATTGGTGTTTTGATTAAATGGGCCATTTTCTCTACATCATTTACTAAATTGGCCCCCACCTTTTTCATCTTTATAATTTAGGCCCAAAAAATAACCATTGTCACTAACTAGTTTCAGTAAGTATACGCCAACTAATATTGTAAAGGGGAGCAAAGTACATTGAGAACAGTCATCCGATGTGACTCCTCTACATCAAATGATGGCCTTTTTTCTCATTTTGAACCGTCGTTTTGTACCATTCGCCGGAAATAAGAAAAGGTGAAATTGGGTCTCCCTCCAAAAATGAAGCTTCTTCTTTCATTCGCATATACATAAAAGCCCTATTCTTCTTCGTTGATTAAAAATGGCAAATTTGAAGATAAAAGCATGTTCAACCTACGATTGAGTAAGGTTATTGTTTGTCCAGGTTTAATTGAGTAATGTTGTTGTATATATTTGTTCTCTTGGATCTGAGTCTCTTCTTTTCATGTGCACGAAGCTTGAAGACATTTTAGGCAAGGTTCACACAAATTTGGGTAAGTTTTGTACCTCTAACCACTGGCTCTAACCACTAGGTATGCTAAAACATTTTAGGCAACGTTGAGTAATGACTATGGTTGTGTAGGGGTATTTTCATGTCGTTATGCTAACGTTTTGTGTGGCATTATGAAATTTGGGTATGGTTATGTGATTTCATTATAGTCATGTACGGTTACGTTTGTTTGTGTAGCGTAATGCAAGTTGGGTATGGTTTTCATTATGTGTATTGCCTTTTGCATTTGCTTTGGGTATGTATACCATGTAATGGATATCTACCTTACAAGATAACACTTTCTGTGGCAGTGTGTAATTTGGGTAGGCTTTTGGGCATGGTAGTACTAACACTTGTGGGGTAGCTACTTGTTTGGTTCATATATGTACTTACACATGCAACTATTTGTTTTCGGATATGGATACTATACTGTAAACTTTGTGATTCATGTTTGTATAGGATAGATTACATTAGTGCACGCAATGAAATTGACTCGTAATAGTACCTAGGTCTATCTTAGTTAGGATAAGGTTATTGATGCTTGTTGTAGCTGACTAGTTTAGTACTCGTTGCCGGTTTATTGGACCTTGGTGGCTTGTACTCATTAGGCAGTTGTGACATGTGTTGTATCCTTATCTCTGAAGTGTTGTGGTGGCTTTGTGGCATGAGGTGTCTTCTGGGCAACAGCTTGTGTTATATGATTGGACCGGGTTTACGGTGTGATGTGCTATCTTCTGAAGCTTTGGCTCGGTTCGGAACCGCCTAAATGAAACGGTGCGTTTGGGTTATGAAGGTGAGGTATAAAAGCTGCGTTCGACCTCCTCTAACCCTAAGCGAGTTTAACAGCCCTTGCCGCTGAGAGAGATAGCGCTTCTCTGAGAGAAAGAGAGAGAGAGCGATCGAAGAAGAGATTGGAGGTGGTTCGCTAGGGTTCGAGATGCTCATCCTCACCTGCATCTCTCCAAAAGAAGATCTTCTCATTGAAGATTGCAAAGCTTGAATAGAAAGCTTTGCGTAGCCACACAGGGGCTATTTCTGTACCTTGTTCTTCGTATCTCCTTTGTTCTAAATCGTTTCTAGACATAGGGCTTTTACTTTTTGATCTTGCGTGCGTGTTTGTAATCAAACCTATATTGTAATCGCCTTGAATGCCTAGTGAAAAATGGGATCGGACCTCCCCTCTTGAGGCTCCGCAAATGTAGGGTTTTAACGCCTGAACTGCGTAATCAATTCATGTGTCGATCTTTCTTTGGATATATAATTGTATGATCACATAATAATCATTCTACATATTGGTATCAGAGCATCTGTAATATTCTTTTTCTTTGAAAAATCAATTCATGTTATTTGTTATGTGTATCTGATCTTGTCTTCCGCTGTACTATATTTCTTTGTGGTGAAAGATCTGGTTCTACACCTTTTTGTTCATTGGTTTCCCTTACTAGCATACTCTGTTATCCCTTTGTGTGAGAGATTTGTTTAGTTTTGTTTTCCCCCTTATGTATAGATACTAACTTGCTCTGTTTGTGGTTCTTACAGGGGTAAAACATGACGGACTCCACAATAAGGATGAAGCCATTCGATGGGAGTGGTGACTTTACCATGTGGCAGGTGAAGATGAGGGCTATTCTCACCAAAGAGAAATGCCTCAAAGCCATCACAGGAGACTACCTAGCCATGACGTCCGAAGAAAAGAAAAAGGAGATGAGTGAGCAGGCCCATGCTGAGATCATGATTAGGTTAACTGACGACGTGATTTGTCAGGTTGTAAGTTACACTTTTGCTAAGACCCTTTGGGATGCTTTAGAAAAGTTGTACTTGAAAAAATCATTGCCTTCTAGGATCTCTTTACCGCATAGACTCTTCACCTTTAAAATGGACACTAATCTGACACTTAATGAAAATCTAGATAGATTCTTAAGAATGAATCAGGACTTGGCTAGATGTGATGATGAAATAAAAGAAACCCACCTTGCTGTCTTGTTGTTAGGGTCTTTACCTGCACAGTTTGATACTTTGAGAGATGTCATTCAGTATAGCTCAGATAATATCACACAAGAAAAGATAATAGAGGCTATAACTGAAAAGAATGATACCTTAAAAGTCTTTAAAAGTAAAACTAAAAAGAAATCAGATGTTAAACCTGAAGTTCTCATGGCTAAAGGAAATCCTAAACAGTATAAAAACAAGAAGAAGGAAAAATATGAAAAAGATAAATCTGGACCTTCTGACTTTGACAAAAATAACAAGAAATGTTATTATTGTGAGAAACCTGGACATTATGCAAATGAATTTAGGAAGAAAAAGAGAGATGATGCTAAGAATAATAAAAACCCTGATGGAAAAGTGTCCTTGTTTGAAAAAGTTCAAATTGAATATCCTTGTGAACTGCTTATGTGCTCTAAGCATGATTCCTTAAATTCTAATGTGTGGATTTTGGACTCTGGTTGTACCATGCATGCTTCATTTGATAAATCCTTGTTTAGTTCTCTACATGAATTTGATGGTGGAGAAGTTATGTTATGAGATAATACTACCTTGACTATTAGAGGGGTAGGAAATGTACCTATATGCATGTTTGATGGAAAAATTAGAGTTCTCCAGAATGTTAGATGGGTTCCACAACTTAGGAGAAATTTAATGAGTGAATCTGTTCTAGATGACTTAAACTGTCAAATTAATACTAGTAATGGAATAAGGAAAGTAATAAGAAATGGAACTACTCTTATAAAAAGTATCAAAAAGGGTGAGTTATACCATGTTATCACTGCACCTAACTTGATCCTTACCACTACTAATACTAAAATGACCTTAAGTCACACTAAAATCTGGCACAATAGACTTGGACATATTGGAAATACTGGCCTTAAAAATCTTTAAAAACAAGGTTTGTTAGATAAAGAACCTGTAGATATTGTTCTTTGTGAAAACTGTATCTTAGGTAAAAAGAATAAACACAGCTATAATAATTCATCTTATAAAGCTCAAAAACCTTTAAAATATGTTCACTCTGACCTATGGGGACCTGCACAGGTTGACACCATAGGAGGAAATAGATATTTTATCTCTTTCATAGATCATTATTCTAGGAAAGTTTGGACTTACCTCCTTAAAAACAAAAATGAAGCTTTTGAGTATTTTAAAGAATGGAAACAAGCTGTAGAAAACCAAACTGGTCATACTTTAAAATGCCTTAGAACAGATAATGGGCTTGAATTTTGCAACTCTGAGTTTAATAGCTACTGTAAAAACCAAGGAATTAAAAGACACTTAACTGTACCCGGAACTCCACAACAAAATGGAACAGCAGAAAGAATGAACATAACTCTTCTTGAAAAAACTAGATGTATGCTCATTAGTTCAGGAATGAAACACTCTATGTGGGGGGAAGCCATAGTGACTGCTACCTACCTCATAAATAGGTCCCCTTCCTCAGTTATAGATTTTAAAACCCCTCAGGAAATGTGGACTGGTAAGAAACCAAACTTAATTCACTTAAAGCCTTTTGGTTGTACTGCCTACTCCCAGATTTCCCAAGGAAAACTAAATCCTAGAGCCCTAAAAGTTGTGATGCTAGGATATCCAGAAGGTGTTAAGGGATATAAACTTCTTCTAATACAACCCCATGGATATAAAGTCATCACTTCTAGAAGTGTAACCTTTAATGAAGAATAATTTTATTTTAAATCTAAAACTGAGAATGTTGTAACCCATAGTCCTGAGGAGAATGATGGTATAGATATTCCTAGCACATCCAGAACTTTCTATGATCATAATGAACAACCTCACATAAATCAAAATGATGAAGAAGAGTTTGATATAGGACATTACCAAACTAAAAGTTCCAATAATGCACACACCCCTCAATTAGACACTAATGAGGATGAAAACAATAATGATGATAATACTCAACAATTAGGGGAGGAAAATAATAAAGAAAGTGAAACTCCTAATAAAAACCTCACAAATCTTGAATCTGGTTATGGCTGTGACCATGGAGATCCGGACGACTCGGGTACCAATGCTCACAGTGCTGATAGTGAGGAGGGAATTTCAAACCAACTCCAGTCAAGTGGCAGACATGAAGACCTGAGTCGTTCGGATTTTCATGGTCACTACCAACTAACCAGGGACAGGGTCCCAAGACTGAAAATCCCTAATAAAAAATATGCTAATAATGTTGAGTATATCATGTTAACTGATGAGGTGAATATAGTTGATTATGCCTTCATGACAGCTGATGTGATAGAAAATTTCTACACCCTTGACACATATGAACAAGCCATTAAATGTCCTAATGCTAAACACTGGAACCAAGCTATGAATGATGAGATTGAATCCATGAATTCTAACAATACTTGGATCCTGGTACCTAGGCCAGAAAATGTAAAACTAGTTCAATGTAGGTGGCTGTACAAACTAAAAGAAGGTATAAAACTCAGTGATCCTCCTAGGTACAAAGCCAGGCTGGTTGCCAAAGGCTTTACCCAAAGAGAGGGTATAGACTACACAGACATCTTTGCTCCTGTAGTTAAGTATAAAACCTTGAGATTGTTGCTTGCTATGGCTACTGTGTATGACTGGGACATTGAACAAATGGATGTTAAAACTGCTTTCTTGCATGGTGATCTGAATGAAACTATTTACATGAGCCAACCTAAAGGATTTGTTAATAAAAATAAACCTGAGCATGTTTGTTTGCTTAAGAAATCTCTGTATGGTTTAAAACAATCACCTAGACAATGGAACATTAAATTTGACATTTGTATGAAGAATATTGGCTTTATGAGAAGCAAATATGAATACTGTTTATACTTTAAAAATCTTTCCACTCCTAATGCTCTTTATATTCTCTTATATGTGGATGACATCTTGATTATGTGTAAATCTAAAGTCATCATTAGTAATGTAAAAAGAGACCTTAAATGCATTTTGACATGAAAGATCTTGGTGCTGCACAAAAAATACTTGGTATACAGATCTTAAGAAATAGGGTTAAAAAGAAAATGTGGCTTTCTCAACTTGATTATATACAGAAAGTTCTGGATAGGTTTAATATGGGAAATTCTAAACCTACACCTATGCCCTTAGGAGGGCACTTAGATCTGACCAAGAAGCACTGTCCTGATTCCCCCAGTGAGCTGAAAAAGATGTCTAATATCCCTTATAATGTGGTTGTTGGTTATGTTATGTATGTTATGTTGTGCACTAGACCTGACCTTTCTTTTGCTATAAGTGTTTTAAGTAGATTCATGTCTAACCCTGGATTAGAACACTGGACTGCTATGAAATATTGCTTAAGATATTTAGTCGGAACTAAAAAGTTGAGTTTGTGCTTTGCTGAACATTTTGTGAATCATGATGTTATTGGTTTTGTAGATTCTGATTATGCTAGTAATAAGGACACTAGAAAATCAACTACTTCTTACTACTATACTTGGACTGATAACTGTGTCTCATGGAAATCACAACAACAATCTATTGTAGCTCTATCATCTACTGAAGCTGAGTACATAGCTGTAGTTGAAGCATCGAAAGAAGCCATTTGGTTAAAGGGATTAATCACTGAAATACAACATAAAACTTGTATCCCTGTTTTGAACATTGACAGCCAAAGTGCTCTATATCTCTGCAAAGATCCTGTATACCATGAAAGATCTAAACATATTGATGTTAGATATCATTTTGTTAGGGATGAGATAGAAAAGAAGCATTTTGAAGTTAAGAAAATTAGAGGAGACATAAACCCTTCTGATTTTGGTACTAAAATTGTCCCTGCTGAAAAATTTATCTTTTGCAGGAATTCCCTTCACTTATGGGATGTTCCCTAAAGATAAAAGAGCAATGAACTGATGACGGACAGGAGTGCCTCCCTAACTCACTACTGGTGATCAAGACGATGTGTTAACATGAATCAAGAGGGAAATTGTAAACTTTGTGATTCATGTTTGTATAGGATATATTACATTAGTGCACGCAATGAAATTGACTCGTAATAGTTCCTAGGTCTATCTTAGTTAGGATAAGGTTATTGATGCTTGTTGTAGCTGACTAGTGTAGTACTCGTTGCCGGTTCATTGGACCTTGGTGGCTTGTACTCATTAGGCAGCTGTGGCATGTGTTGTATCCTTATCTCTGAAGTGTTGTGGTGGCTTTGTGGCATGAGATGGTGTCTTCTGGGCAACAACTTGTGTTATATGATTGGACCGAGTTTACGGTTTGATGTGCTATCTTCTGAAGCTTTGGCTCGGTTCGGAACCGCCTAAATGAAACGGTGCGTTTGGGTTATGAAGGTGAGGTATAAAAGCTGCGTTCGACCTCCTCTAACCCTAAGCGAGTTTAGCAGCCCTTGCCGCTGAGAGAGATAGCGCTTCTCTGAGAGAAAGAGAGAGAGAGCGATCGAAGAAGAGATTGGAGGTGGTTCGCTAGGGTTCGAGATGCTCATCCTCACCTGTATCTCTCCAAAAGAAGATCTTCCCATTGAAGATTGCAAAGCTTGAACAGAAAGCTTTGCGTAGCCACACAGGGGTTATTTATGTACCTTGTTCTTCGTATCTCCTTTGTTCTAAATCGTTTCTAGACATAGGGCTTTTACTTGTTGATCTTGCGTGCGCCTTTGTAATCAAACCTATATTGTAATCGCCTTGAATGCCTAGTGAAAAATGGGATCGGACCTCCCCTCTTAAGGTTCCGCAGATGTAGGGTTTTAGCGCTTGAACTGCGTAATCAATTCGTGTGTCGATCTTTCTTTGGATATATAATTGTATGATCACATAATAATCATTCTACATATACAGTTTGCAGTTTAAATCTTCTGATACATGCGTCTCTCCTGTTCATAGTGTCATGTCGTTCCAATTTTTAATATATTTTCCTTTTTTTCTCCTGTAAAAACAAGTGGGGAAAACCATGGGGACCAAAACACAAAGAACAACAATATGGGGTCCTATACCACCAATTCTTTCAAAAATATTTACATCATCAAGGTCAATAATGACGAGAAACAATGAGACATCCCGTAAAAACTATCTATCCCTCTATATCTATTCCTCTTTATAACTCAAAATTGGCAACAAGTTCCCCGACTATCCCGTAAAAACTGACATCTATCCCTCTATATCTATTCCTCTTTGTAGCTCAAAATTGACAACTAAGTTCCCCGACTTTGTCTTTGCCCCTATCAAGCTATTTAGCCCTTTTTAATAATAATAATTAGTGAACGCCTTTTTAAAATTTTATTTATATATAGTAATTTTATAAAATTATTGAAGTAATTTAATTAGACTAAATATCTTATTAAATATGATTCAGTTAAATGAAATGTGATTTAACTAATTAAGTTGCGATAATAGGACGAGAAATGACTTAATAAAATATGGAGAAAAAAACAATATTAACAAAATCTAAATAAATTTAATTTGGTTAAATAAAATAGGTCAAATTAGTTAAGTAAGTCTTTTGAGATTTTTTTGTATAGACTCATGGTATAAATATGTTTAGTAAATGTACCCCTTAATCAAACTCTTTATCTTCCAACTTCAATTTAATGAAAAATTGAAGGGACACACAAACCTAATAAAAATAGAATATGACCTATTTGACCAAATTTTTTCAATAAAATATAATCAATCAATTAAATTGCGACAATAACACAAAGATATGAGTTAATAAAATGGCGACACGTGACGATATGAGAAGGTAATTTCACGTATATTTGACACGTAGGATTTATATAACGTGAAGGTATGTTGTTTCACCAATGCAGTTTCATATTTACTTTAGAATATAGGATATATAATAATAAGTGTGACATAATGAAAGTAATATAGTTTCCCCTCCTGATAAAAAAGACTGAATCTTAATTTATATTAATGTCCTTCGATTGTTATTCTTTATATAAAAAAAAACTGTCTTAATTTGAATTATTTTTGTGTATAGGTTTTACTTTTAGTATATGTACATGTAAATTCCCTTCATTCCGTATAATTCTAGCTTGCATTCATGCAGTGGCCTCCTAATAATACTTTTCTTTTTCCGATTTATTAACAAATAAAGAACCTAAATAATTTTTACAAAGAAAATCATCATTATAATCTATCAATTAGTTATCAAATATTTTCATGATCTATATATATTGAGCCGTGATTAAAAAAGAGTGAAATTGGTTATATCCATATATATATACATGTACAGTTACAAACGATATAATTTATGTATACGTAAAAGATTTTATCAGTTAGCTGTTAAATCTGATTAGCTGTTAAATCTGAATACTTGGTGTTTTCATATATAAATAATTGATGGTTTAAAAGATTAAATTTCAAAAAAGAAAAAAGTAAAAATAAAAAACAAGCAAAAAGGAAAGTATTGAAAGTGCAATCCAAGTCTATAAATTTTCCTCTAAGTTTGATTATTTCATTCCAGATTATCTATTCTCTGTTACCCTGGTGTTGTGCTGAGTTTATGCGTTCCATGTTCATGGATCTCAATTCCTATATCAAACTCTTTGGAGTCGTTTATCAGATTCAACCATCCCAGTTGAATGCGGATTCCTCTACACCTCTGACGATGAAACAAGAGGAGGCGCAAAAACAAGAAACCCCCTCCTGATGAAACAACAAGAAAAGGCGCCAAAACAAGAAACGCCCTCGATTCGTCCGCTGTTTCGCCGTGTTCTTGTCTCAATCGGAGCTTCAAGA
Source organism: Fagopyrum esculentum (assembly GCA_033239045.1). Lineage (NCBI taxonomy): Eukaryota > Viridiplantae > Streptophyta > Magnoliopsida > Caryophyllales > Polygonaceae > Fagopyrum > Fagopyrum esculentum. Next base: position 120,065,649 of record BSUD01000008.1, read on the forward strand.
GACGAGGAGCCCATGCTCATATTCAGTAGGTCCCTCTACTCATTTGATGTGAATCGCGGTCTAATGCGGATTGCAATGCCTCGCAAACAAATTCTGAAACAGTTCTTGACCAATGAAGAAGATCTTTTTCTTGAGAGAAAGGATTCACAAGATAAAATGATGAAGATTTTGGTTACAGTTATCGATCCTAAACAGAACTTAAGAGTTCTAAGTCTTGCCAGGTGGAATCACAAGAGTTCAACCAATTGGACATATGCTTTGACTGTTGGGTGGAATGAAATCGTGGAATTGAACGGGTTTTGCAAAGGGACCCGTATTCAATTTTGGGCTTTTCGGATGGAAAATGGAGGACTTGGATTCGCGATCGAGAATTTGGGCGTGAAGTGTGATGACATTAGTGTTTTGAGTTGGCGCAAAAAGAGAAAGAGGAAGTCTGACGACATTAGTGCTCTGAGTTGGGGCAAAAAGAAGAAGAGGGGAAGTAGAGTTTGCTAGATAATGTCTGTGGATGATCGAAGAACACTCTGAAATTGGAGTTGTTGTGCTTTCTGGCTAATCTAGAAGATAAAGAATATGAGTAGGCTTTATGTAATTGAAGGCTGATAGGTTTTATTACTAATTAGTATATCCTAATCGTTCTTTGTTGTAAACCCTAATCATTCTTTGTACGTTGCGTGCCTACAAATTGTCATATTGCTGAATTGGAATTTGCTTTGCTTACTGTTACGAGATTTTGCAATTTTTTAATTTTTTTTTTGGTAATAACAAATCGTCATATTGCTGAATTGGAATTGCTTTGCTTACTGAGATTTTGCAATTTTTTATTTTTTTTTGGTAATGAGATTTTGCAATTTATTAATCATCCACGAATTCAAAGTGCAATTGATGAACAATTGAACACAGTTCTTACACAGAATTGAGGACTACCTAATTAAAAGCACCAACATGATATTAATCTTCATGGATTCACTTTTGTCGCCCATCCTGCAATAACGTATTCCTCCTTCTCAGGCTTCGTTTTCACAAACGACTCACGAGTGAAGAGCAACTACATAGATAGGCGTAATAGACGTAATAGACATAAGTCTAAGAGCAAGAGAACAAAATTGAAAGCCCGGAAATTAGGGTTTACTTACCTTCATGTAGTTATGAACACAAGAGAATTCTTTAGGAACCGACCATCCCTTGAAATGGCCAAGAGCTATTTTAAGATGGTAAAACTTGGGTGCCAAGCTCAAATCAACAGCAGTGACTTTGTCCCCGCCAACATATGGGCCCTATGTTCACATTAATTAATGATTTAAAAATGAATATAAATACTTCATAGAACTTCTTATGTGAATTGCCTTGCCATACATGAGCCTTGAGATGATCATCAAATGCTTTGAGTTCATTGAGAAGGTTCTGTTCAGTTCCATCCTTGGGATCCTTGCTCTTCAGAAAAGCGACGAACACAGAAAAGATCTTAGATCCCCTGCACTCATACAATAGTAAACCCTAAATCATCACACAATGCACATAAGCTAACATGAATTTTCAATAACAGAATTGAGGAGGAAGATAAATTACACAGAGGAGAACTCAGGAGGAGTAGTGAGAGAAGGTTCAGGGAATTTCTTCTCGATGACACCGACAATGACGTCAGAATCGGATATCCATTTGTCGTCGAACTTGATCACCGGAACTTTTCCCTCCGGGTTCACCTCCAGAAACCTTAGAGCCAATTTTGAAAAAAAAACACAAGAGTAAGAGCATGACTGTAACTTACACAAAAGAATGAAGGGGCAATAGTACCACTGGGGCTTGTCGCTGACGTTGATAAGATGGAGCTTGTAAGGGACCTTCTTCTCCTCCAAAGTCAACAAAACTCTTTGGCTGAAGGGACCTGCAAATAAATAAACGTACTGCACAAATTAACCCCGACATCTGGGAAACTAAGTTAGCATTATGTAGCAAAGCAAGAGGGAAGAGAGAGCATACAGTCTCCGAGAGCGTCGGGAGCACCAACAGCAGCCTTAACGCAGACCTCAACAGCCATTGTACGTTGGAGCAAGAATTAAACTTGGTTTTAATTTCAGGATTGTCTGTTTGGGTATAGAAATGGGCATGGAAGATATATTATATATTGTAGGCAAAGGTTTCATTAACTTCCACGTATGAGAGGGTCTTTGCCAAGTGGTAAGCACACTGAACATTTGTCAGGTGAAATGGGCATGCAAGAGATATGCTCTAAATTTTGGGGCACTCTCTGTAAATCCTTCTTCTTTATTGGTCTAGGTCGTAGATAAGGGGAACTATTGGCAGCTCAATCATAGAGGAACAGCTACATTTCCAAGCTCGCAAATCGACTAAAAAAGATCCTCTTGATATTATTTCTTGGAATTTTTTCCATCTTTTAAAAATATTTAAAAAAAAGTGGGGGTGAGGTAAAACTTATTCTGAAAATAAGAATTGCATATATACTATTAAAGCAGCACCTATTTCGTCAGGTAAATCTTATCTAATCTTTTCCAGTTTTATAATAATAAATTATGCAAATTTTTTAAAAATATATTAAGTATGTTATTTATCAATCATTCTGATAATTGACAAATTAAAAAATATATTCTTTTAGAATTTAGTTTTTTTTGAACAAATCTTATTCCAACTTTTTCAATTTTTGATAAAAATATATTATGCAAATTTTAAAAAAATTAATAGTTAATTATTTATTAATCTCTCGGATAACTTACAAAAATTAATTTTTTTTTTTTTTTAGAAATAAAGACAAAGGGCATCCCATAATCTCATAAAGGCATGAGTCAACATAAAATACAAAATATAAGATGCTGATGTAGTAAAGTATTAGAAAATAATCTCATTCCAAGAGCATAGAGTTCCACTTCATTTTTGTTGCATATAACTCTGCTTGAAAATTAGAAAGATAATTGTAAAAGAAGAGAATTTAGTATATAGAAAATATATCTTAAATGATAGATATTATAATGTAGATACAAAATTCAATCATTGATACTGCATATGTTAATGATAAGGCTCTAAGAACAATAAACAATAATTATTTATATATAATCCTTATCAAAATGATTGTTATTTTACTGTTAAAATTATACTAATCAAGACAAACACCGTTTCATTCATTTTATCAAGATTTAATAAGAATCATGTTGTTCAACCATAAAAAAGGCATAAAATTTTGAAATCTTATATCTATTAAAGAGGAGCCTCTTTTGCTACGTGTCAATGTCACATTTATCGAAGTCCAAAAAAAAAATTTTTTAAAATAATTTCTAAATGTTAATATAAATTGAAATTTAATTTTTAATTTTTTTAAAATATTCAAATATTTTTACAAAATTAGTTTTTAAACTTTTACGGATTTTTTTTCATCGATTTTTGCAAATATATTTTAATAAATATTTTTACAAAAATAGTTTCAAAAAATATTTTTACAAAATTAGTTTCAAAATATAGTGTTGAATATAACTTGATAAAAATTTAAAATTTAATACACATAATATTTTTTGTTAATAAATTTATAAATATTTTATAATAAAAATTAAAAACAACACCCGTGCATTGCACGGGTAGTACACTAGTTTAGATTATTTTGAATGTCACCTACTTTAATTGTTCATCAATTTGTTCGGAGTATTTTGCAATACAATATTATAAGGATAACTTTTTTTTTTTGAAAACTTACTATGTATTGAGAAAAGAAGGATTTACAAGATGGGAGATTCATGAGCAATAACAGAAAGGTAGAGAGATACATGAGAAGGGTGGGAAAAGAGAAGGACTAGGATAAGTGAATTCCTAGCATCCTTGCAGTGGATAGGGTTAGGGTACATATGTCTTTCCAATGGTGGGAGAGGTGGAGCTTGGTTGCACGGATAGTTTCTCCAACACTTTCAATGGCACTAGTGAAGACTTTGTTGTGGATGATGTTGTTGCGTGACTTCCAAGCAAAGTAGATTGAGGAGATGACTGACGAGGTAATGGCGGCCTCGAGGAGATCTTTCTATGGGTTGTGGCAAGTGGAGAGCCATGACCAGACATTGTGAAGGTAGGGAGCAGGGTAGGGGACTCTGGACCATCTGGAGACAATGTCGAGGATCAGGGAAGTGTAGCTACAACAGTCCAAAGGTGGTTTTTGTCTTCTGGATAGTTATCACAGAGCTTGCAAGTCACATTATTAGTAAGGTTCCAGATGTGAAGCTTAGTAAGGGTTGGGAGTCGCCGGAGGTTAGAAAGCCAGGCAATGCATCTGCACTTGCGGATGATGAGGTGGTGCCAGATGATTGTGCAAATAGGGCTAGGAGGGGGGAGAGAAGCAGATCGGAAGATGTCATAGGCTTTCTTAGGGGAGAATGTGTCATTGACGTTGGAGATAGCATCAACCGGATTCAGGCCTGGGGAGAGAGTCTGGAGGTCGTTTCGGAAGTTGATCAGGCTCTTCCAGAAGGCGCTTTGGTTGGTATTAGGGTAGTGGCTCCATATAGATTGGTGCTTTAAAATGTTTTTCACGATCCACTGGCACCAGATGTCATTGGCATCTCTGTCAATGTCAAAGATGAGTATGATCAGAGATGCTTTGTCCCTGGCAAGCAAGTCTAGAAAGCCTAGGCCTCCGTCACTTTTGGGGGTGCAGACAGTATTCCAGGCACCCAACGAACGTTTACTCGATTCTTTCCCGGACCATAGGAATGATCTCAGTAGTCATTGAATTTTTGAAAGAATCTTGGCAGGCAGCATGAAAATTGTGCTCCGGTAGTGGTTGATTGCGAAGAGGATGGATGAGATGAGTTGAATCCTACCGGCATACGAGAGAAGTTTGGCGCTCCATGATTGGATCCTCTTGGTGATTTTGTTGATAACTGGAGCATAGTCGGAAAGGTTGAGTCTCCTACTACCAACCGGAACGCCGAGGTAGAGAAAGGGTAATGACCCTTATTGAAACCAGTATTATGGATGATTTGAGCTTGGATGGTGTTGTGGATACCCCCCATGAAGATGGATGATTTTGAGAAATTGATTTCCAGGCCTGAGATTTGGCCAAAGGAGTGCACTATGCAGGTATAATTGGATTGAGAATTTGTGTTAAAATACATTATATTACTTGTTTTGAACGATAAATCCCAATAAAAATACAATCAAGTACATGTGAGGTTGGTTGAACACCCCCGACACTACACCTTGCATTCCCGCACCTGCAACATCGCTCAACCGCCTTGCGGAATCCCCATCATGCACCTACGGCTATATCCACCAGCGGGTTTGGCTGGAGACCCTCAACGCTCCACCTTCCCGCACATGCGGCGTCGCTTGTTCGCCCCGCGGAATCCCTATCACGCGCCCGCATCCACTCATCACCATAGCCACGGGTTCTGCATTCCTTCAGAAGATGAAGCGTTTCCGGATGTTTCCAACACTTTTCATTTCCGCACCCGCGGACACCAGTTCCCGCAAGTCCAAACGATTAGGCTTTGTGTAACTCGATTGGGTTTGGGCTAATGTAACTCGATGTAGGCTTTGTGTAACTCGATGTGGGCTTTGTGTAAGATGTGGGCTTTATGTAACTCGATTAGACTTTTTGTAACTCGATTAGGCTTTTTGTAACTTGATTAGTCTTGTGTAACTTCATGTGGGCTTGTGTAACTCGATTAGACTTGTGTAAATCAATTGAACTTGTGTAACTCATCTTTGTGTAAACAACAAACCTTTTGGGCTTGTGTAATTTGGAACTGACGGGATTTGTTAATTACAAGATTTAACATTGTATATTAAGTGTGTAGTAATATTGTGTAATTGAAATTGTGTATTAACATTGTGTATAAAAATTGTGTATTAACATTCAGTATTAAGCATGACATTACAAAATTCAAAAATATATACAATACACACAAGTTCAATTAGTCCCCTTGATATAAAGGTGGAGGGAGTGCTTGTCATCCACAGTTCAAAACCCACTAACCACAAAATTTGTGTTTTGGATTGGGTTTTACTGTTCTATAGTCGGCTTGGGTTTCACGGAAAGAAAGATGGTGCGATATTGAGAGGTTGACAACGACGATTCAACCTTGGATTGTTGTATCTATAGGCATGGCAAGAAGAAATCAAAGCTTTGTTCAACTTCATATGAACAATTTTCAAACTTATCTCATCTATTTCTCACTCTCGCTTGGAAACCTATATCTATGGTCTTTATGGTTTTCCTTGCTTGCAAACAATTTTTTTTTTTGTGAAGGAGAGTCAGTGGTCTCCGCCGCATCTAAACGCGCTTTTATTAATTGGAAAGGAGGCTAAGTAGTCATCACACGGGGATAGCTCAACCCCTTACATCATCAAGTCAAAGATCAACTACACCCTCTGACGGGTCACGCAATACATTCAATCTAATAGGAAGGTTTATAGCAAACTAGCAATAAAGTCTGCTACTCTATTCGCCTCGTAGTAGGCATGACGACATTGGATAGTCCAGTGTCTTCTCAAAAATCTTGGCACATACGTACCGGACAGGCAAGAGGGTGGTGGGGGGGTGTTTCTTGATGAGTTCGGTGACCAGTTGGGTAATTGTTGAATCGGATTTTGAATACTTAGTGGATCTGAGATCGGACCTCCTCTCTTAAGGGTCACAAATATAATTATTTTTAATCCGAAATGCTTAAAAATCTTCATTCTTGCTTTATTTTACTCGTTCTTGCATTACCGAGATTACTCATACAATGGGTTTAGTCGTACCCTCAAATCTCAATCGTAATATAATGTAAACTCATGTTTCTATCATTATACTGTTGGTTCCTGTTTATTTACCTTATTTTATCTCCATCATATTATAACGTAAATTGTGGTCTAGCACAGTGGAGAAAGAGAAAAGACGAAAGTAGCTGGAGCTTATTCTCTGCAAATTGTCTTACAAGATTCAAATACATAATTCAGAATTGTAAAAGATTTTCATAGAAATAAATTGAAATACAAAACACTTAAATATAGGCGACCTCGCATAATCGGATAACCTCAAACTCAATCAAGCTTTTCGAATCAAAGAGACAACAACGTATGTACTGATGTTCCCTCCAGTCTGAATGAGGATATCCATTGCAATTTCTTCGGCCAAACGAAATACATGGTCCATTATCTCTCCTCCAAACTCCGCTGCAAGGATGGGTTCGAGGACCCCTCTCACGGTGTTAGTCACTAATTTTGAAACCCTAGAATGATCTATGTTGTCACGCTGGCTTTCGTTTTCGGGATCCGAGTTTTTTGTGACGGTATCCCATGGTATGCCCAAGGTTTCAAGCTTATGAATGGCGAATGACCCCTCCGCTTCTATCGCTTGCTTCACTTGTTTCATTGTTGGTCTCACGAATAGTAGGTTGAAGGCATCCAACTTCGCCTTATCAATCAACCCCTGCAGTTCGCATTTCATGTTAATAAACCATAATATTTTACTACGAGATTATTGTTGGAACCAATATTTTAATAAGTAATGCATCGGGTATTTTTGGACAAATTTTCGGTAGGCAATACAAGGAAACAAAAATAATAGTTTCGTCTCCGTGAGCACTAAATCGTGGCCTTGGGTCACTACCTATTCTCAAAGTTACGTGGATGCAATACAAAATTTGGTCAAAGGGGTAAAAAAATGTGGGTATTCCCCGTCAACTAAAAGGAGCATAACCATAGTATTATAAGGAAGAAAAATGCTCAAGGTCGTGTGCCATTTGGTCACTACCTATGTTCAATGGGAAGCGGGCGTAGCTAATTGACTGCGCTGAGTTGAGGCTAAGGTTATATGGATCGTCACGAGAATGGAACGGGGGGAACGCAGAGCTCCTATGTCTCGATCGAAATTAATACATATGTTACGGAACTTGGATCTAGTACGGTTTTATTAGAAGAAAATTCCCGAAAGTCCATCCCTACTATTATAACACACTATGGAAATAAATAAAGATTAACTCGCACCTCATTTGCTAGTTTGTTGAGGGCTTGGCTAGCCGACTCAATGGTGATTGCCATTTCTTCATCATGGGTGCCGGTTAAGCTAAGAACCATACGACCACCGGAGACGAGTTCCTCCAAGTGAAGCCTCAGAAACATGGAGAAGTCATTCGCGAACTGATCACGATAAGCTTGGAGAACCCTAGGTGGGCTTCCTTTTCTAGCGTAGACACACCCTCTGTTCAAAGCTTCCCCGTCCTCTCCCACTAGTCCCTCCGGTACCTATTCATTTGCATACATAAAATAATGACATTTGTCAAAGTTCGATAAAGGATCATAGAGCAAAGTCGGTACATACAAGCACACCTAAGCCTAAACCCAACATATAAGTCTGGCAAATAATAGGAGTAATCCACTGACCTTACGTAGAGCCTTGGAATGTCAACATCATACACAAACGTATAATATATATGATGTCTTAATTAGAAAAAGGTTGTGATGGGTTACTTGAGAAAGCCAATGTAGGATGTAGGAAGAGTGCAAAAACTGGATGGAATCGCAAGGAAAGAGCCTGTCGTAGAAAGATCCCGGCGTCCCGGAGATGAAGTACGGAATTTTGACACCTTTTTCTTCTTCAATCTTCTTGCAAAAACCCGGCAATGTCTTGAAAATGGTGTTGAAATCATTCTGAGGAAGATCGTTCATGAACACATTGAACTCTAGGATCTCAAGGCTCAATCTCTGACGACTCAAGATAGCAGCATCGATTATCGACTGCAAGACGGCAAGAGCGTTAGGGCCCGAGGAGCAGCCGAGATCTGCCACGGTTAACTGGTTCAGCCTCGGGTGATGATTAATAAGATAATGTAGAATGAGAAATAGAGAGAAGAATGAACAGAGATAGAACTCAAACAATTCTAGATTCATTCGTATGTATTAGAGTTACAGAGTATGGTATTTATACAGGGAGTCTGTTATATGTAGATGATGTCAGCATGACCTCATCTCTCTTAACTCTGTAACTAACTCTCTAACAACCAGATTCAAGACTGTTTATTCTAACACTCCCCCTCAATTTAGGATAGGTATTCACTTGAACATATTTACAACTCCTAAATTGTGAAGATTCTTCATATACTGCTCATAGAAAATGGCCTTTGTAAACACATCAGCAGGTTGTTCTTTAGTTGAGATGTATCCAAGAGTAACTTCCTGGCTGATCACTTTATCTCTGACTAGATGACAATGTGCTTGGTTCTTTCATGGAAGATTGGGTTCTTTGCAATGTGAATGACTGACTAATTGTCACAGTACAACTTTACTGACTTCTCCTGCTCTATGTTAAGATCAGTTAGCAATTTTAAAAGCCAAGTAATTTCACAGCATGTAGTTGCCATGGGTCTATATTCAGACTCTGCAAAGGACATTGCTACATAGCTTTGCTTCTTGGTTCTCCAGGATATCAGTGAGTTTCCTAAGAGTATGCAAAACCCAGTCAAAGATTTTCTGGTCATAGGGCAACTCTGCCAATCTGCATCACAAAAGGCCTTCAACTATAGATCTGATTTCTTTGACAAGAGTAACCCTTGTCCTAGAGTCTTCTTGATGTATCTCAATACATGTTTTGCTGCTTTCCAGTGATCATCATTAGGTTGATGCATAAATTGACTGAGTACTTGCACTGCATAGCATATATCTGGCCTAGTGATGGTCAAATATATGAGTTTTCCTACTAGTTTCTTGTATGCAACTTCATCCATAATCTCTCTTGTTCCTTCTAGTGACAACTTCAATTTTGGATCCAGTGGAGTAGTCACGGGTTTGGAGTCTGTCATTCCAGCTTCCTTCAACAATTCTAAGGCATACTTCCTCTGATTTAGATAGATTCCATCTTTACTTCTATCTACTTCAATGCCTAGGAAATATCTCATTTTCCCAAGGTCTTTCATTTGAAAACTATGCTTCATATGATCTTTTAGAGCTTTGATTTCTTTAGAGCAATTTCCTATAATGATCATATCATCTACATATACAAGAAGAATTGTATATGTATGTTCTATCTTCTTAAAGAACATAGAATAATCTGCCTTTGACTGCTTGTATCCAGATGCTTTCACAGTCTTTGAGAACTTAGCAAACCATTGTCTTGGGGTCTGTTTGAGTCCATATAGAGACTTGTTCAGCTTGCATACTACAGATTTGTACATATCACACTCTTTTCCTTTATTCTCCCCTTGAGTGTGAGAATGTAGATTGACGTATGCTGGCGGTAATTCCATAAACACCTCATCTTCAAGTTCACCATGTAAAAAGGCATTAGTAACATCCAATTGAGAAATTTCCCAATCCCTAGCAGCTGCTATTGACAACAACACTCTAACTGAAATCATTTTTGCAACAGGTGCAAAAGTTTCACTGTAGTCTACTGAGAGAACCCTCGAGCTACTAACCTGGCTATGTGTCTATCAAGAGTGCCATCAGCCTTGAGTTTCACTTTAAACAACCATTTACAGCTCACCACTAACTTGTCTATAGGCCTTGCAGTCAAGGTTCATGTATTGTTTCTTTCTAAGGCATTTAACTCTGTAATCATTGCCTCAGTCCAAGCAGCACTCTCAAGTGCTTCTGCTACTGAATTTGGCTCAGTATAAGATGCAGCATTGTTTATGAACTTGTGATATGATGAAGGGCAAGAAGAGTATTAAATGAAAGAAGCAATGGGGTAAGGAGAGGACTTACAAGAGATGTGATCAGTGGTTGAACTGCTTGAGGCTCCACATACATAGTCCTTCAACCAACCAGATGGTTTTGAGATTCTGGTTGAGTGTCTGATGGATTGGGTATTATTTGTAGGTAAAGTGGGTATGTGATCAAACATGGGAGGAACAGGTGATGGGGAGTAATCAGCTAAGTTGTCCTGCTGATTTTCTGGATTTAAGGATGGTGGAGTATTGTGATTTTCTAGCTGAACAGGATGGAAAGTAGGTAAATGATCATCTACAAAAAAAATTAGATGATGTAGATTTATTTGTGGTGATATCTAGAGGTTGTGTAGGAGAATTGGAGATATTTTTGTATGGGAAAATATGCTCATGAAACACAACATCTCTACTGATGTAGACCTTATGAGAGGTAAGGTTATACACTTTATATCCCTTATATCCATAAGGATATCCCAGAAAAATACAAGCATCAGATCTAGACTCAAACTTCTTTTTGGAATAAGGTAATGTGGACATGAAACATAGACAACCAAACACTTTCAATCTTTTGTAATTATGGGTAGATTGAAATAGGACTTCATAAGGACTCTGGTGGTGAAGAAGAGTTGATGGAAGTCTGTTTATGATGTAAGTGGCAGTCAATATGCAATCACCCCAGAAATGTATGGGTAATGAAGCTTGAAATCTAAGAGCTCTAGCAGTTTCAAGAATGTACCTATGCTTTCTCTCTACCCGGTCATTTTATTGTGGTGTAGAGGTACAAGAACTCTCATGAATAATCCCTTTTGAGTTAAAAAGTTTTGAACTTCAGAGTTGAAGAATTCACTTCCTTGGTCAGACCTAATGGTCTTAACAGAGGTTGCAAATTGGTTTTGAACCATAGAAATGAAGTTTTGGAGTAAAGTGGGTGTTTCTGTTTTGGATTTCATTAGGTAAGTCCAAACACTTCTACTCTTATCATCAACAATGGTCAAGAAATATTTTTGGACATTGTAAGTTGGAGTTTCATAGGGGCCCCAAAGGTCACAGTGAATCAAATCAAATATGTGTTTGGCATGAGAGATACTAGAGTGAAAAGAAGCTCTAGTCTGCCTAGCCATGGGGCAAATTGTGCATACAAAATCAGAAGTTTTATTGCTATGAATCACAATAGATGACACATTTTTGAGCTTATCATAAGGGGCATGTCCAAGTCTAAGATGCCACAAAGAATTCTGATCAAGCATACAACTGTTGGTAGGTATGAAAGTAGGTAAAGGTTGAGTGGGTACAGAATTACAGAAGATAGAATTGGAAATCAGGTCTTCCAGTTGATTTTCAGGAACTAGGTAGTAGAGTCCTCCAAGTTCTTTACCAACTGCAATCACTCTCTTCTTTGCATGGTCCTGGACAAAGATTTTGTCAGCCATTAGAAAGATATGATAATCATAATCATGAATCAATCTACTGAGAGAGATTAGATTGAATTTAAATTTTGGCACATAGAGAGTGTTGTTCAACTGCAAGTGTTTCATCAATTTATCTTCTTTTTCTGCTTCTTCAAGCCTCTCAGTGATCTTGCATTTACATTTACCACATGTGCACTTAATTGCATTTTCAATTCCAGACAACTGTTGCCAAAGACCCTTTAACTTTGTGAAATATTCAGTTACTTGTTGTGATCCTTGACTATATTCTTCAATGTTTCTTTTCACTTGAAAGATTAATGGTCCATTTTTCTGACCAAAAACTCTCCTCAAGATCATCCCACATCTCTTTAGCGTAGTCAAATTCATCTAAGGTGGTATAGATTTCCTTTGAAACAGTGTTGAGTATCCAGGAACATACCATATCATTGCATCGCTGCCATTGCAAAGCATTCTCTGTTGTTTCTTTGAGAGATCCATCAATTAGCCCTAATTTGTTCTTGACCAAAAGCGCCTTCATCATGGCTCTCTTCCAGCGCCGGAAATTTTCACCGGTGAGCTAAATTGTTGATAGGATCAGTCCTGAGTTGTCAGCAGGGTGGATGAACGTGGATTCTGCAAATCCATGGCTGTCACCTGATCTCTTCTTCGTTCTACTGATCGATTACCAGACATTCCTTAATTTGAGAATCTGATTTTCAATTTGATCGTAGTTGAAGAAATAGAGAAGAAAGAAATTTGCGGAAGAAAGAAATTTGATCTGATCAATGCTCGGATACCATGATGATTAATCAGATCATGTAGAATGAGAAATAGAGAGAAGAATAAACAGAGATAGAACTCAAACAATTCTAGATTCATTCGTATGTATTAGAGTTACAGAGTATAGTATTTATACAGGGAGTCTATTATATGTAGATGATATCCGCATGACCTCATCTCTCACTAACTCTGTAACTAACTCTCTAACAACCAGATTCAAGGCTGTTTATTCTAGCATCGGGGAGGAACAAAGAGCTTCTATGCTCTCTTCTAACCATGACCTCGCTTTGTCTATTCCTGTTTTCTGTCACATTTCATCAGATTTCCATTAATATTACATATTAAGTTGAGATATATATTTGAAACTAAACGAAATTGGAATATAACTTACTTGAAGGAATGAATTAGCTGCATAGTTGGTTTCACCTGTTCCTCCAATCATACATAGAACCTCATCTACCGCCATCCTCCTCCTCTCTCGCTAACAATATCAGCAGCTTTACAACTCAAATTAATATGATGTTACTGCCCAATAATATGTATGTCTTAATAAACGAAGAGTAGCATCACACGTATTTATAATAGATTCAGACGATTATTTTATAATATTAAAACAAAACTAGCTAGCACACGCAGACAAGAAGGTCTATTGTGGCTGTGGAAATAATTAAATTACCTATAAACAGTTCTATGGTATAGTATATTGGGTTTTATATAGAATTTATTTTTTACTTATTAATTTATTATTTTATCTATTAATATTTTTCATATAAACGTTATTTGATTAATGAAATAAACTCGGTATTGACTTTGGGTGCCAATATAAAAAACGACTTTGTCCGCCGGTATCAAAGAAGGCTTTGATTGTCGGTATCAGAAATGACTTTGTCCACTAGTATTAGAAACAACTTTGACGCTGTAATTGATGATACTCATTGGAACACCATCATATTTGTCTTAAACTCCTACCGTTCTCATTCGTCTCACTATACCAATTCTGGTAACTACTGTTCTCATTCGTCCCACTATACCAATTCTAGTACCTATTGTTCTCATTCGTCCCACTATACAAATTCTGGTTTATTTTGTTCCCTTGGATCCTTGATTCGGGTGCTTCTTTTCATATGACAAGGGATCATTCTCTACTTTCCTCGCTCACACCGGTAACCACATGCCGGATCAAACTTCCCATTGGCGCTCTAGTCTCGGCCGGATACGCAGAGAACTTGCGCCTCAATAACTCACTTCACTTGCCTTGAGTATTATTTGTTCCGTGACTTGATTGTCATCTCCTTTCCCTGAATAAGTTAACTACGGACTTGAATTGTGTTTTTATGATAACTGATAAACTTTGTGTTATAGAAGACCGTACTTCGAGTACAATGATTGGAGTGGGTGAAACTCGTGATGAAATCTACTAGCTTCGCTCAGTGACAAACACTTCTCTGCCCCTTTCATGTCTTACCACTATTCACACCACTGTCCACCATAATTGTCTTGGTCATCCTTCCAACATCGAAACTGCATATCCCTGTCACATTTATCTCCGGACCAAACTACCTAGATTATTTTTTTCATATTAGAGGTTCTCATGCTTCGTCTTTATTTGAATTAGTTCACTTAAATATTTGGGGTCCCTATCGCACCCTTTCTACTTCCGTTTGTTTCTACTTTCTTACCAATTTAGATGATTACTCTCATTACACTTAAGTTTATTTAATAAAGGGAAAAGTTGTAGCCGTCACTTTAATTAAAAAAATTTGTGTCATGGTTGACTCATTCCATACTTGTGCCAAAACCTTTTGTAGTAATAATGCTAAGAAATTTATTTCCTTTCAACATTTTCTTAAGGGTAAGGGTATCCATCTAAAAACCTCTTGCACCTACGTATCACAACAAAATATAAGAGTAGAACGCAAATACCGTCATATCCTTAATGTAGCTAGATCTCTGATATTTCAAGCAAATTTACCCATTTTTCTTTGGGAAGAATGTGTCCTTACGGGTTGCTACCTTATTAATCGCACACCCACATCCATCTATCATCACAAAACTCCTTACGAGTTACTTCATGGCTCTCCACCTAGTCTTGACCATCTTTGGGTGTTGGGTTGTCTTGCTTTTTGTTCCCTTATACTTCGGTCTTCAGACAAATTTCGACCTCAGGGTCAAAATATGTCTTCGTAGGATATCAATCTTCATAAAAGACCCGGAAAATGTTAGATCTTGATACTCTAGAAATTTTTACACCGCTAGATGTGCGTTTTTACGAGAACATTATCATTTTCTCCGCATTGACACACCACCCCAAATCTACTGACCCCACCATCACTGACACGACAGATCCCACCAAAATTTTCTATCCCTAGAAAAATCCCCTCACACCCCTCCCTTCCCCCAAAAAAACACTGTCATGCGGGGCCCGCCTCCCCAACAAACCCTTATAATTCCCACTCACTTCCACACAAGCCCCCTCCCCAACAAACCCCCCTAAAATTCCCACACATTGACACACAGGCCCCCTGTCTAACAAACTCACCCTTTGCATTCCCCATTGCCACGCGGGTTACCCACGGAACCACCAAAATTTCTAACTTTATTCCCTCTGAGCCCACCAAATATCATAACCCATTCCAACGGGACCCACCATTCCAACTCCACCACCCGTTATTGTTGCTCCGGACGTCAACCCACCTCACCGTAACTCCCGTACTTCAAAACCTTTTACCATTCTACGAGATTATGTTTGTCAAATGCAAGTCATTTTGATTTCCAATCTGGTCAGCCTTCTCCTTCATTGAATTCAAGTACCAAGTATTCCATACAGAATTGTTTATCATATGGACATCTTTCTCCTGCCTATGTTACTGCTATTAACTATTTATATCAAGAACAAGAACCAAAGAGTAGTTGCTAACCCAAAATGGAAAAAGGCTATGCAAGATGAAATGGCGGCTCTACACCACAACAACACTTGGGAATATGTTGATCTTCCTTTGGATCGAAAAACAAATTGGCTCCAAATGGATTTTCCGTATCAAATACAACTCTGGTGGACAAGTTGAGCATTATAAGGCGCGTTTGGTTGCAATAGGGAACCGTCAACAAGAAGACATTGATTATACTGAAACATTCGCTCATGTTGCTAAATCAATTACATTCAAACTACTTCTCGTAATTGCATCTATTCACAATTGATAATTTCATCATATGGACATTCACAATGCTTTTCTTCACGGGGATATACATGAGGAAGTCTATATGCTACCATCTCCCTGCTTTCAAACCTTTTCCCAAGTTTGTCGTCTCAAGAAATCATTGTATGGTCTATATCAGGCTCCTCGGAATTGGTTCACAAGTTCACATATGCTCTTCTGAAATATGGGTTTTGTCAGTCTCTTGTTGATTACTCCCTTTTACACCTTCAAATAGTCATGTATCACCCTTAAGATTCCCTTAAGATTCTGATATATGCAGATGATCTAGTCATTACTAGCAACAATCTTGCTACCATTCGCATATTTAAAGATTATCTTCAAACTTGCTTTCTTATGAAGGACCTTGGACCCCTTCGATTCTTCTTAGGCATTGAAATAGTTTGCACCATGTATGGTTTAAGATTGAACCAACGGAAATACATTAGATGTTCTGATTGATTCTGGTCTTCTTGGATGCAAACCCACATCTTTTTCGATGTTTGCTGATCATGGTCTTCAATAAAATTCTTCTGCCCTGCCGATGAGCTTGAGAAATATCCTTGATTGGTTGGATGTCTTATCTTCTTGTCCATCACTCGCCTTAAACTTGCATACTCGGTTCATACAATTTTCCAGTTTATGGCTGCTCCGCGCCGTGGATAATGGGAAGTTGCCTTTTAGGTTCTTCGTAACCTAAAGTCAGCACCTGCTCAAGGTATTTTCTTATCTCGCTCTAGTGATTTGTATTCGTGCTTTTTGTGACTCCAATTATGCAGCATGCCCTATCACTAGACGTTCCACTATAGGCTACTTCATTTACTCGGTACTTCACACATTTCTTGGAAAATCAAGAAATAGGCCACCTTTTCTAGATCTTCCGTTGAGGCTGGATATAGAGCAATGACAACTACTACAAGTGAGCTCCTATAGCTTCACTCTCTCTTTGAGTCACTCGATTTTTCGCACAAGGCTCGTACGAGTCTCTTTTGCGATAATCAGTCTGTCATTCATATCGCCAACAATCTAGTCTTCCATGAGCATATCAAGCACATTGAGATTGATTGTCATATCATCAAGGAACAGATTCAACGAGACATTATTCAGACACAACATGTCCTTGGCAAACTTCAGCTAGCTAACATCAGGACTAAAGATCTTGGACCTACTCGATTCAACTTCTTGATTCGCAAGTTTGGAGTTGTTTCTTCCCCACCTCCAGCTTGAGGGGCGTTAGAGTATGGGCCGTATGGACACAGTATATTGGCTCGCATATTGACTTTATCCCTTGATTATTAGTTTATTGTTTTATCTATTAATATTTGTCTATATAAATATTATTTTATCAATGAAATAAACCAACACTTATTTTGCAAATCCCTTCAAAGGGTTAACACCAATTATATATGTAATGTATATGATTATTATAAAAAAAATTTATAAATTTTATAATAAAAATCATAAATTAAAATTATTTATAGAAAATATTTTAACCTAATAAAACTCTATAAATACTTTACATGCTTTATTTATATCATAATTATAAATATATGTAGTCACATATAAAATATTATTATTACATTATTATTATTATTATTATAAGAAAAAACAATCCAAAATAATGTCAACTATCAACTTTTAACCCTAAATAATATCAACTTATTACTATGATCGATACAAGCTATCAACATATTTACTAAAGATAATATGTCTTATTTTTCTGACAAAAATCATAACTTTGACGATGACGTGTCAACCTGAAATTTACATGTCATCAAGAAATAGTTATTTGATGTGCATTTTAATTTTGTAAATCAAGTTAATGACATTTAATATGTTAAAATATATAAATTAAGTTTTTTTAAATAATAATTTCGTAACAATTTTTTATAAAAATCATTTCTATAAAAAAAAATTTAAATAATTTTTTTGTACTTTTAAAAAAAATATTATTCTTGTGAATTTTTAAAAACTTTTTTTTGGAATGTTTTTCCTAATTTATATATATATTAACTAATTTTTAAATCAATAAATCGATTTTTTTAAATAGTTTTATATTAAAATTTAGTTAAAATAAATACAAAATTAAAAAATTTCCCCAAAAAGTTTTAAAAAATTCACAAGTAAACGATTTATTTTTCAAAAGTATATATATATTTTACAAATTTTTTATTTTTTAAAAAAAAATTTTTTACAAAACATTTGTAAAAACATTTTTAAAAAATTAGTTACAAAAATTATAATTTAAATATAATAATTAAAAAAACTTAATATATATTTTTTTAATAAAACTTTATGTTATTAACTTGATTTAGAAAAATAAAACCCACATCACACAATTAATCCATTTTTGATGACATGTAAGATTCCGATTGTCACGTCATTGCCGGAGTTAATATTTTTGCCGGAAAAAGAAAGTCATATTATTTTGGCTGAATTGGCATATTGAGCCTTCTACACAATAAAGTTGGAATATAGGGCCTCCTAAAATTAAGTTGAACAAATGGGCTCCTATTTTGCAGGCTAATTTTTTGATAATACAAAAAGGGCTGATTGATGACTGTTGACTGTTGTGCAGAAATTGGATTGATTGATGACATATTTGATTGACATTTTTGGAGGGAATTGTTGGCCCAGATTGGTTTCCTGTAATTGTTTTTGGGTATGTACCTAGTTATTACCCAAAATGCATACAAATTCACATACTCGGGTTTGATATGATTGTGTAAGTGTTTTGTAAGATATTGATATGTTTGGGTAAGTGGTTTGTTTGAGAGGTTGTCAGTGTAGTAATTTTTTGGGGTATGTACATAATTATTGCCCAAAATACATACAAATCTACATATTGAGTAAGTGTTTTGTAAGATATTGATATGTTTGGGTAAGTGGTTTGTTTGTAAGGTTGTCAATGTGATACATCGAACATGGTAAGTGCATATCCCAATATTGAAATCGAAATTTTAAATAATCAAACATAAATCGTAATACAACATACAAAAAAGATGACACATAAGTACATAACATACCCACAAAATAACAACCCAATTTTGTTAACCAAAAGTGTGTTAACATTCTCACATAAGTTTCTACCCAAAAAAACAACCTTACCCAGTGCAATCTTACCCACCTATCCTGCAAAATATATTCCCTACATACTTGGGTAAGATGGAAAAGACGACCGAGGCGACCATGGTGCTTGGTGGCTCTCGAGGGAGAAGACGGCCGAGGAGCTTGGTGGTTGTTGGCTCCAATCCTGTGCTCACAAATTACTCAAAAAACATACCCAATTCACACATTACTCAAAGTGTTCATACATACCCAAAATGCTCACACATTACTCATTTCAAAGCAATACCCAAAAAATGCAGTAAATACATTCATGGAGTAATCAATTACTCAATCCATACCCAATAAATATACCCAAAGTGCTCACACATTACTCAAAGTGCTCATACATACCCAAAGTGCTCATACATATTACATACCCAAAGGCTCATACATACCCAAAGTGCTCACTCATTTGATGGTACTCAAGGGTAGTACGACTTACCAATTCCTCATCAATGGCAGACTCGAACACTTTAGCCTCCTCACGAATTGTAGCCTCTCCGGAATCGGCGGTCATCCTACGTTCTTCTGCCTCAATTCTCGCCATTCTTCAAACTTTATATTTTTTCTGGTTAGGTTTCCAAGCGTTCTTCAACCTTGTGAGTTTCGAGAAGGAAAGAGAGGCAGTTTCAGGGGAGGAAGAAGAGGGTGAATGTTGTTCAGTGGGGAGGAAGAAGAGAGCGACGATTTCAGGCAGAGCAGGAAGAAGAACACGACGGCGGTTTCAGGGGAGGAAGAAGAAGGGGCCGACGATTTCAAGAGAGGGAGAAGAAGAGGGCGACGGTCTGGGGAGGAAGAAGAAGAAGAGGGTGACGGTAACAGAGAAGGAGAAGAAGAGGGCGATGGTGGTTCAGAGGCAAGGAAGGAGGAGGCGAGGAGGCAAAGAAGGAGAATAGTAACGTGGTGGTTGAAATCTTCCAAGCGAAATATTAAACCCTAATTCGTTTTTTTTTTTAATAAAAGTGACCATCTAATCAATAGAAGGCCCAGTAACCTACTTTCTAGTTTACAGGCCTATTTTATCTTATTAATTTATAGAAGCCCATTTTACAAAATGCTAATTTTAAGGATCCTATTTCCCCAATTCTTTCTATTATTTTTTGTAAACACGTTGATAGTTTGTATCGCTTCTAGTAATTTTCAAAATGGTATTATTTTGGGTTGAATGTTGATAGTAATATTTGATATTATTTTGTGTTATTATTATTATTATTATTATTATTATTATTATTATTATTATTATTATTATTTGTCAGTGGGTCATACACTACAAGATAATATAAGTGCTAAAATTTTGACTAATAAATATAGAAGAAGACCAATGATTATAAAAAAGAAAGTTGCCAAAGCTGAATCGTAGATGTGGAGGAGAGACAAGAAAATAATTATAAAAAATTTTTGCCAAGGCTGAATCGTTAATGTATACCACTCATGACCCATACCGTAATGTTTTATGATTCACGTTAGAGGTTAGTTTACAAAATATGTAACAAGGTGCAAGGCATGGAGTTTAATATATGTAATAATTTTTGGGATTAAGGTGTTAAGATCATATGGTCTAATATGGCTAGTTGGCTCAATTTTATGTAGTTGTTGCGGATAACTCCATCTTGATATATATATTGTTATATATAGGGATGGTGGCGGAGTCAGAAAATTTTCGTTGGAGGGGCACCATTGTTTTTTTATATGATATGTTTCATATTAAATTTGAAATTAAACAATAAATTCTATAAATTAAATAAATAAATAAAAAATTTACTTAAAGTTTGTACTATAAATTAGAGCTTTAAATTTATTTATTTTACTTAAATGAAATTTTGAAATATATTATATATTTAGTTTGTTTTATAAATATATTGTCAAATAAATTAGATAGTGGTTGATAAATTATTGTAATAAAGATTATATTAATTTTATTGTATTAGTTAAGAGTTAATGACATAATAAACATCACTTAATTTTTCCATCTAAATATATTGTAATTTGCTTAAAATAAAATTAAAAGGAACTTTTTGCTACTCCCGGAAAAATTTACTTGAATTTTGTACTATAAATTAGAGCTTTTAGTTTATTTATTTTACTTAGATAAAATTTAAAAAAAAATTATTCATTTATTTTGTTTTATAAATATATTGTCAAATAAATTAGATAGTGGTTGATAAATTATTGTAATAAAAATTATATTAATTTTATTGTATTAGTTAAGAGTTAATGAAATAATAAACATCACTTAATTTCTCCATCCAAAAGAACTTTTTTGTTACTCTTGAGATTTGAACCATGAACTTCAAGTACCTTCTTCCCTTCCTCTACCAAATGAGCTAATAGAACATTGTATATCATATTCCGTTTAAGGAGGATTTTTTCCTTCTTTTTTCCCCCTTCCTTAGGCGTCCTTAAGCAAAACGAGATCGCAAGTCGGGGCACCGTACCCCCCGTTACCCACCTAGATCCGCCCTTGGATGATGGAAGACTTAACAAGATGCAGTTTTATTGACTAACAAATATTGATTATATATATATGTAGATATTTTGTCTTGGTTTGTTACATGTTTCATGCAGGTTGTCAGGCCACAAATCATAACAAACGTTAGATCTAAGTGAGAGGAAGATATTCAACTATTCAAATATGGATAAGAGAAGATCTTGCTTGAAGATCTCGTGTGCACAATAAGTTGTTGAAAACGTTGAAGAGAAGAAGATCTTGAAACGGCTACAACGACCAAAGATTATGGAGAAGTTGTTGAAGATCTTGTTCGAGATTTCTGGAGCAATTTCAAACGTTCAACCACATGGATTCTGAAGAAGATTGTGCGGATTCTGTGGAAGATCGAAGACACGTTACAACGGTCGAAAGAGTAGCCTCCTTAGAAGCCTATAAAAGAATCCATCCTCGATGAAGAAAAGGCACGAGCCTACAGTAAACCATCTAAGCTTTCTTCATCGACCAAGTTTATCTATTCTCAAGAGCGTTCTTTGTTTTAGTTGAGAAAGTTTGGTAAAAAGAAGTGCTACATTGGCATATAATAAGAGTGTTATACTTAGTGTTACTCTATGTAGTAACTAGGCGATTATTGCGAGACTTGAGTTGACTAGATCGTAGCGGTGAGGCTACACGAGAGAGAAGAAGGAGAGTTCTTCTAGGTTGTATCTAGGACTCAATCGAAGCAGATAATCATTTGTTAAATCCTAGGGTCGGAAACCCTAGGCGGAGACGTAGGTTGTTCAGAGCCGAACTTCGTAAACATATTGTGTGTTGATCTTTTCTTTTCTGCACTTTAAGTTATTTATATTGTGAGTAACAAGTTTTTAGAGGATTCAAAGTCAAGACCTTGAGATTCACTACAAGGCCTTGAGAAATAGTTTTTTCAAAGATTACAAAGCTCCACTTCAAGGCCTTGAACTTTATTTTAAAGTCTTGACATATGCGATTGCGAAAAGTTCTCATACTCTATTCAACCTTCTTCTAGGTTCTTCGACTACATATCAATCATTCAATGGTTTAGGTAGCGTAAAGTGTGAGATATTATAATCATATTAAAAGGTGATCTAGGATATAGTTTAGTTGAGTCATTTTATTGATGAATGTAATATTAAGCAGTTATTATGTTGGGTCAATTACACTTGATTGACCCATATATATCTAGTGTGTAGCAGACTTGCTATTTTGGTTTAAGGTGGTGAACATTGGTGAACATTCATTGCTCTTAAATAAAGGAACTCCATTTGCAGCTTCTTTTTATTATTTAAATAATCGCTTGTTCTTTCTCTTCTCTTGCACCTCTACTAACTTCCAATTATGAACGGCTCTTTCCCTTCAAATAATCACTTGCTCTTGCTACAAAAATACATACAAGAATGGAGATAAATCACAAAATGCATTGGTATATAGACTACAAACTCTCAACCTCTTTATGGTCCTAGCATCAGAAGTTCAGAACCCATCTTTCTATTCAACTCAATCTTGTAGCCTCTAATTACCAGAAATGATAGCTTTGATCCTGTGAAAAATGCTCAACAAATATGGACATTAACTAATAATTTGTTCAGAAGAGCAACAAAACTAGGGTCATTTATCTTGAGCTAGATGACTCAACTCACTCATTATCCATATCCAAAACAATAAGCCAAGGGACCAATTCCCGCAATAGATTTGAGATTGAGAATATCTATATACCGATAAAGAACAAGTTGGAGACCCGTCGCCGGAGACTCCCCGCTCGCTGCAGGTGGAAGAATCGAGGTGGAGAACCGAGATTTGCTGCTCGACATTCGCCGACGTCAATAGGGTTTAAGATCGAGAGTCAAGAGTTGGGAGAGAGTAGAGAGATATGATTTGCGGGAAGAAATGTATGCAGTTGAGAGTTGGGTCTTTTTTTATTTAAAAAAAAAGGTCCGGACCAGACCGGTATCTATGGACCGAGGACCAGACCTGTTGACTTCGGTTCAAAAACCCAGACCAGACCGAGAAATGAACAGTCCTAGACACCACTCGGTGCACTTGATGCGTTGTAACACAACAGTCGGCGCACTTGATGCATAATATGCGTTGTTCGCAAACTCAATATGAACGTCAATGATTTTCTTTTTTCTTCAGATATATATGACGCTGATGCCACCGAATACAAGGGCAACAAATTTCAGATTCTTATCAAAAGTCCATCAGCTGAGAGGTTGAAATCGAATAATCAATATGTAGATTGGGTGATATACTTCCACCTAATGGGCGAGGTAGCAATCAATACAATAACACCAGAAAATATAGTCAGCGTTAAATTACTCACTTCTGAATCCAGGTTGAGTATATTCAGACCAAATTTATGGCGGCAGTTTGGTACGCTAAAACAATCATGCATACAGAAGCAGGAAACAAAAGTCTCAGAATGGTGAAGCAGATTTGATCTAAATAAAGATCTCATTGTTCTTCTTAACTGTCCATTGTTTCCCCAATACAGGAAATGATATTTTCTGCAATGTGAGACAAATCTATATTAGGTGAATTCAATTGGTCTGAATCTTCTGGCGGCAAGTATAGCAGTAATATGTATATTTCACCAAGCAGAAAATAACACTTCTAAATAGAACCATCTAACCTTTATTTTTTTTGTTTTGTTAAAGGCTGCTGACTTTAGTTATTGTCTTCTCGGCCATAATTGTATACAATCTCAATCTGCAGATAAACAATAATGGAAACATTGTGTGAGCATTACATTATCATTTAAACAGGGCTTAAGATGATGATGATGGCACCTCCAGATACATGAAATAAAAACGTATGATGAAAGAGTGTGGTATATAATCATGAACCCAAAAGGCAAAACATCAACAAGAAACTGGATACAATCATGAACCCACAAGGCCAAACATCAACAAGAAATTGGGCAAGTCTGATGTTGAAGTCTTCATGCTCGTAACCGGAAAGAATGGAGCAGAAAGCAAAAAACAACTGTGAACATGCAATCTGACCCGAGAGGTTTAGCTATCCGCAAAAAATGGTGAAGGTTAAATATTTTGCATTTAGAAGGTCGTGAAGCAATACAAGCAAATCAAGAGATAAACTAGACTCTAATTGTCAACCAGATGAAAAATACATATGGTAACAGATTCCATAAACAGAAATACTAATCTAATATTGCTTATAAGCTTACCCCAGCAGGAGGTGTTGGGTTCCGGTGGAACTTGGAGCCCCCAGGAGCCCATGGAACTGCAGACAGATGAAATTGGCGTTAAGATGTAGTTTGAGCAGCATGTCTACTATGTGTATATATCACTTGTAAAAAAAATAGCAAGAGCCACTCATTTATTGGATAGTTAACTAACAAAGTTGTGCAATAAACAGAAACCAAAATAGCCAAGGGACGTGATTAGTGGTTTATTTTTTAAAATATCCAGTGGCAGAGGCAAATGAACATAGTGATTTGTACATAATTGATTTAGATGCTCATGTCTACTATGTATATATATCACTTGTAAAAAAAAAAAGAAGCAAGAGCTGCTTATTTATTGAATAGTTGACTACCAAAGTTGTGCAATAAACAGAAACGAAATAACCAAGGGACGTGATTAGTGGTTTATTTTTCCATATATCCAGTGGCAGAGGCAAATGAACTAGTGATTTTGTACATAATTGATTTAGATGCTCACGACTACTATGTATATATATCACTTGTAAACAAAAAAAAAGGCAAGAGCCACTCGTTTATTGGATAGTTGACTAACATAATTTTAAATAAACAGAAACCAAAATTACCAAGGGACGTGATTAGTGGTTTATTTTCCAAATATCCAGTGGCAGAGGAAAATGAACATAGTGATTTTGTACATTTAAATTAATTTAGATGCTCATGTCTACTATGTATATATATCACTTGTAAACAAAAAAACAAGCTAGAGCAACTCATTTACTGGATAGTGGACTAACAAAGTTGTGCATTAAACATAAACCAAAATAACCAAGGGACGTGATTAGTTGTTTATTTTTCTAAATATCCAGTGGCAAAGGCAAATGAACATAGTGATTTTGACATAATTGATTTAGAAGTTTCAAAAGGGCATCCTCATACAACTTCCCGATACACACGAAATGATCATATTGCGTATATCTTTCCTAGTCCTATCTACAAGCAAGCTCGGTATTGACTTCACACAAGCAAAAAGAAATCATGGTAAAAGAACAATTACAGTATGTATTTTTATTAGCAACAATAGACATTGAATAACAAATTCCTATCCAAGGATTAAGAGTATTGAAGTGGCATTCGAAGTTGAGTGACCTACAAAGCACATACATCTTTTATCTGAAGCTCAACTTTCAATTTTTAAATAATTAATCAGCAAAACACAAAAGTGATGGTAAACCTATGCAGATCACACTACCACAAAATCTCAGGCAAACTCAACTATTATGTTTTTCAAATAATACGGTGACAAGAATAGCTATGTAGGAACCTAAGCCTAACACGATGACCCAAATTCTACCATAAATTTATGAGAGGCAGGATGTGTCACTGTGTAAGTATATTTGGTAACTTACCAATGTAAGGATCAGGATGCCGAAATTTGTTGTAGGTGGCTTCACCCTGAGCAATCATTCGGTCAATAGCATCCAAATCCTCCTACAAAGAAATCATACATTAACAAATTTCACATATCTTGGCTGTAAATATTAGCATTTCACAATTCATTTTTCAAAGAAATTATAGATAAAGAAATAATGCAAATACAACATAATAGATATGATCTCAATTGGATCTTATATAACCTGAATGCCAGGATAATTCATTTCCGAATCACCATTGCTATAAGAACCCCTATTCCTAATCTCCTGTCTCATGATGCATATTTATGAACTAGATTACCAACGAGGATTGAATTCTCAGAATTTTCAATCGACCAATTGTAGAACTTGTCCAAATGGATCTGAATATCCCGTAAAGAACATTCCAAAACTTCGACATTATCAACTAACGTAGCTTACCACATGTTTGTTGACCTCAAACTTCTTTCGGAGCTCATCAGCCTATTACAGATCAAAACATCAGACTGTCAGATCAATGATGATTGCATAACGGTCAGCCCTAAATTGGTCGTGGGGAAATAAACCTAGAAATCAAAGGGCGAAAAGATAAAGCGAGTATTACATCTTCATAGAAGAGATGGCGGTGAACGGCCCAAGTGAGAGTGTCCTTGAGAGCTCTACGGTAGAGTAGCCGAACCGACTGCTTCTGAGCTGCCCTCCTCGTTAGGTATGATGCGCTCATTGCTCTCGCTTTCTCTCTCTCTTCACTCTAAGGAGCTGGGGAGCGCCGATAGGTAAATGCAGCAGAATTAGGGAAGGATGCAACGACGTCGTTCCTTGTTAAACGCAGCGTTGCTTTTTGCAGAAAAGGAAATTAACAAAATGATTGATAGTGGAACATACTAACATTCCTTGATCATTATGCCCTACGTCGGATCTGACAGCTCGGCTCGTCAAAATCTGAGCTCGAGCTCGTTCATTTTCTAAACAAATTCGGCTTGAGCTCGTTCGGCTCGTCAAAAACTCGGCTTGAGCATGTCAATACTCGGCTCGTTCCACTAAACTAAGAAGCATTATTTTAGCCGAGCTACTCGAACTCGGCTCGTCACAAGCTCGGCTCGAGCTCGTTCATTTTTTACATTTTAAAGTTCGTATTAAATTTATGTTCGGCTAGTTTATAAACGAGCCGAGCTTGAGCATGCCGATGCGCGACTCGTTCGGCTCGTATTACACCCCTATAACAGCATCTCGAACTTTAATTGAACGGAAAGGTCATACATCAGCAGTTCAACACATCTTCTCAACCAAAACCAGATAATCATTTGCTTCAATTTACTGGAGTTTCCCCACTTGTTTGTTTGGGTAGTGGGCCTTTTGCGGTGGGTAAGGCGGCGCTTAATGCGGCTTCTGCTAAGGTGGCCAAACATGAGAAAGCTTGTATTGAAAATCAACATGTGTTTCTTCCGTTCGCTTTCGACACCTTTGGTTTCCTTGCGCCCGATGCTATTGAAATTATGAAGAGGGTGCAACGGGTTTTACATGGCAACGTTACGTCTACTAGATCTTCTGATGTTGTTTTTAGGAGGATCGGATTCGCTGATTGGCGGCCCAACTTCTTCCTTCTAGCTCTTTGTAAATTTTGAAGTTTAGAAGTATAATATAAATATATAGAATGAGTATAAAAAAAAAAAAAAATCTGTTTTTTTCAGCATATGAAAAGTTGTCGTTCTAATTTCAGTACATTATAATATTTACTGATTTTCCTTCCTTGAGTCATCAGCTCATGCTTATCAGTAGTCAGTAGAGCCGATGGACAGATTACTGAAAGCACTTCCAAGCACCCAGCATTGCTTAAGTAAGCAAACTCATTCAGTGTAAGGACACATATACAAACTATAAAAAAAAGTCTCATTAAGTAAAAACTTATTTCATGCCTGGCTAAGTACATGCAAAATTAACAAAAACCAAGTGTCAAGTGTCCATGGCCATAAGCCCATAAGGTCATACCCGAACACTAAGGCGTATATAAGACAATGACAAACTCTTATCCTGCTCAGTACACGTAGCCCTTGACGAACATGCCTTGTTTGGACTCCTCAGACTCACCCTCACCAGTGTACTTCCCAAGCTGGGCAAGGGAGTTAGCCTTGGCCCTAATAAGGAGTGTCTCCTGAGCTGCCTTCACATTCTCAGGCCTGCCTCCCCACGTCTTAAGGCATGTGTTTTGGAGTGCTCTTGCGTATGAGAAAGAGACGTGCCAAGGGTTAGGCGTTTGGTTCATTGCATGCAAGTTCTGTGTTGCCTCTACCTCAGATTGCCCACCAGACAAAAACTGCTCAAAATGCAAATCAAACACATCAGCAATATGGTCAATATAAAAAAAATGCTGTTTTTGTACAAGAAAACTTGCCATGATTCCGGGGACAGATGGCGGGATTCTGCTATGAAGAAGCTTGAGGGTGTATTCAGCAACCTGCTCTGCAGTAGCCCTTTCCTTGCACTCAGCACCGGGGGTGACCATGCTCGGTTTCAAGAGGATTCCTTCAAATGTCACATTGTTCTCTGCAAGGTAGAAAAAGACCTCTGCCCAGACCTGTTTCGCAACCTCAAAGGTCCTATCGATTCCATGCTCACCATCAAGCAAGATCTCCGGCTCAACAATTGGGACCAGTCCATTGTCCTACAAAGCATTCATAATATGTAAGTATGATGTGACTTCATCTGATATTTTCTGTTTCAGTTGCTGCTTACTTGAGAGATTGCAGCGTAGCGGGCAAGACCCCAGGCTGCTTCTTTCACTGCCAAGGCAGATGGGCCGTTGGGAATGCTCACAACCGTACGCCTAGTGGAAAACCATACATTTTAGCTCCTAATGCACATCAATATGCATATGATGATATTCATGTAGCTTATATATCACCTATGGCTATATCCTATACCGACCACAGGTACCGCTTATAAGTGTATGATTGATATTCATATCCATATCTGATATCCTATATTGATACCATACCGGCCTTAAGAGATTTTGCTAGCTTTGCCCTTTACTGGCCTCTAAGTTAGAATTTTCGCTTTGTCAGTCAGCATTTAGGCAAGATACCTTAGAAGCCAATCCAAACAGGCACACTTACCATTTGGCAAAGCGAGCACCTTGCTGGTAGTAAGCAGCTGAGCGGGAAGCAAGGCCATCAAGACCCTGGCACCACGACTCGTTGTTTGAGCCAGCAAGAGGCACAAGACCCTTCACACAGTTTTTAGCAAAGATTAATCAGTACACTTAATTTCTGCTGTTTTATAAAAGATCATAATATGCAAGTAAACCGATTCGTACCTTGTCAACCTTGATACCAGGAATAATGTTCTGCTCAATTAGCACATCAACAATCTTCTTACCATCTACGGTTGATTGGTAGAGAGTTTCCTCAAAGAGGATAGCACCAGAGATGTACTGACCAAGACCCGGAGCACTCACAAGGAGTGTCCGGTATGCTTGGCGGTTGGCCTCAGTGTTTTCTAGACCGATTGAAGCAAGACGCTTTCCACAGGTGGCGTTTGATTCGTCCATGGCCAAGATTCCACGTCCTGGTGAGGCAATAGTTTTCTAAATCCACCCAAAAAATACCATTAGTGTATTTAGTAATATTAGATTTGTAGTTGTGGTTACGGACGTGGACCATGTAGTTGTGGTTTTGAATGAGACGAGATTGTTACAAAAAATTAAACAAATCTTGTGTCATGAGATTGTAGAATTGGGGTTTCTAAATATACAAAACCACAACACTCAAACTCCTAAAACCCATAATAAAAACACACATTTTAAAAATCTGAAACTACAAAACCACAACTGAAAACCCCAAATCTCATACTAAACACAACCCATATTTTCAGTTAATAACTATGTACTTAAAATAAATACTTATGGTGTATACTATGTAAGAGCATTGCTAAAGTCTAAAAATACATATGAATCTAGTTCAAGTTCCATCTATGATTACTTTTCAAATTTCAAGTTTACAATTATACAGTTGGTGTTACATACCGCGGTCTTAACAAGCTCATCAGCATAGGAGCTAGCTCGGACATTAAGAGCCGAAGGAGCAGCAACAGGGTTGCACTTGACAGAGACTGAGCTCTGGCGAAGAGGCTGACCCTTCAGCCACTCATACTTGTCAAGGACTGCAGCTGGTGATGCCTTGAAGGAAGCTGAGGCCATTGTTTTTGCTTTTTTGACAGCTGCTTAATACACTTGTCTTAGAACCAAAGTTCTTTAAGCTGGAATTTATAGACTTTATGTGTCTGTGTGCTTATTAATGGTGCTGATGCCAGAATGAATGATCAAAGATTGCTCATTTGAGGCCATAATCCTTCAACCAATCTTGAGTGGCCATGCTGATAGTGTGACAAGTGGGATTTTATCTCCACCTCAAAAATAAATTCGCAAGAAAAGGGAATTATGAAAGAGAACCCATTGTTTTTTATCGTTTTGTCAGTATTAAGGTAAAAGACAAATGCATTAGAGTCATGTGAGGTGAAATTAGTTGAACGTGAGGTTGTGATAGTCTTCCTTACGCTCAACCGTTGGTTTTATAAACTTTTTGTTTGCTTGTTTGTGTGTGATAAATGGACATGGTTTGATTGCAAATTGAGTAGGAATATATTTTTAAACTCGATTAAAATTTAAACATGGAACCCGTCTTAAATAAAAACTGGAACCCGTCTTAAATATATTTTTTTTAAACTCGATTAAAATTGAGTAGGAATATATTTTTAAACTCGATTAAAACTCAATTCTTTGAGCACGGTTCAGGCTCCGCTCGAAAGAAGTTTGGCATGAATTCAGTCAATATACTAAACAAATTGAGTAGGAATATATTTTTAAACTCAATTAAAATTTAAACATGGAACCCGTCTTAAATAAAAACGAGTTGAACCTGAAGAAATCAACATCCGGCGATAATAACCCTAAAGGTGATTAAATGATTCAATTTGTAGTAGCTAGCATTGTGGAAATGGGGCTACTCGAACTCGACTCGAGAAAAGTTTAGTCCAAGCTTGTTCACTCAGCTAGACCAACCGATTTGGTAAGGGGGGCGGAAATGGTTATGGACCAACCGATTTGGCTAGACCAACCGATTTAGTCCAAGCTTGTTCACTCAGTTGTGTAGTTCTGTATCTAGATAGAAAAAACTGTATTTGCATTCTTCCATAGGCTTTCCCTTCGGAAATATGCTTCAACTAGTGGTACTGGTAACCAAACAGGGCATTGATATCTCCATTGCAAGGACAATGACCTATCCATGCGTTCATCCCCCGATAATTGAGCAAATTGATCAATCGGGAATATACCAAAAAAAATGAAAAATATGGCACCAAATGGAAAAAAATGACAATAAAAAAAAACAAAACTAGTACATACCAATCGAAAAAGATCAAACTAGGAGGACATAGACAGAAAAAATAAAACTAATGGTTACCAAGCGGAAAAGACCGAACCTGGAGGGCACTAAAGCATTGCCTCAGTGAATTTCAATGGCAGATAGACAAACATTCATGGTATGCAGATCATTACTCGTAAAAATATGTAAGAAAGAAACCAACAAAGTTGTGATGATAATCCTCTATGTTTAAAGCAAGCGTGATTATCATAATTAGAAATCTGAACCCAAGGAAAGTCCTGCAATACCAGAAATAAGAGCATCCAAAGGCTCACCTGCTGAATCTGAAGCAACAAGTGAAGGCATCCAAAGGCTCATTTCCCTAGTCAATTCATCTGGCTCCACAGAAACACCCAAATCCCAGACCTTAAAAATTTCATCAGACGATGAAGTTCCAGCTTCAAATGTTAAGGGATCTAGATCAAACCCCAAATCAGTACTTTCGACTTTTGGAAACTCAGCATGAACTGGCAGTAAGGCATTCATAATCAACTTCTTTTCTTTTAGCCGCTCTATCTCATTATCTTCCCCTTGTATGCTATCCTCATCTTCATCTGTGAAATCAGAATGGTCATCTGCCATCATAGAAGAAAAGGCAGCTGCCACACTTTTAACAGAAGGGAATATGTGATTATCTCCCAATTCTATATGATCATTGCTTCCATTATCAGCAGCAAACAGACTAACTGGCTCTGTTGGAACATTGATTCGTTCCAACAAGGTCCAATCAAGATCAGGAGCCTCAGTGAGCTTAATCAGACAAGAATCAGCCCAGGCTACATCATCAGCAGAAAGTGCATGATTGTCATTCAAGTTCAGTGATTCCATAGGAACAGGGCTTGGAGAGTCATCCTTCACATTATGTGTAATGCTATCCATTCTAAACAATAATATATACCTATGGAGAAATATAATTTCTCCTGACAACGTCAAGGAGGATGTACAAGAAACCTTCCTGCACCAAATAAATGCCAAACTATCAGCCAAACATATTTACCCCCCATTTGGTTAGAAGTTCAGAAACGAACACGGAATGGAAATGAATCTAGTCCATATGTTTACCTTATTCATGAATATTTTTTGGAATTATTTATTGTGGTTGCATGTAAAATGTAGTTGTTTCCTCCATTTTGTTTCCCTATAGGTATCAACACTAATCAAATTTTACTACAATTACTTAAAACCACAAGGAATGATTCCATAAAATTTCATGAATAATGGTAAATATATGGACTAAATTCGTTTCCATTCCGTTTCCGTTTCGGGAGTTGGAACCAAACGGGCCCTTAATCTATAGAAAACTACAAGTCGGCATTATTATGTACAAGGTCTGAAAACAGAAGCTCCCTTTTAGGTATAATTGTAGAGTTCAGTTTGAATTAGGGAGACTCATGGATGATCATCAACTGAATGGTTGATCCAATTCTAGTCCAAGGACGGGATAATGAAAAACTTAAGCAAATCAAGTTCACAAGCGAATAGTTTAATTTTCTTAATCAAAGAAGAAGACTGCAGGCAACCAAAAATCCAAGGCAATCCTTCATCATAAGAAGAAGAATTTTCTTTACCACATTCAAATCCTACAAGCATTAAACACCAGTAATATAGTAGATAAAGACTACCTATAAATCTCTTTCATTGGGCATGTCCATATATTAGCTCAGACTATCAGCGGCATCCAAAAAAGACAATGTAATAGACAAACTTACCTTACAGACACGGCTAAACATCCATGGATGTTGTCTACCTTTCACTAAATGTCTACAATATACCTAAATTTGAATATTCGATGGAGCTAGCCGATAAAAAATACGAGGGATTGAATATGAAAGAAATACAACTGCAGATCACAAAGTACTAGAGATCACATCAAACATAATTCGCTTCCAAACAAAATATTAGTATACTTGAGAATCAGACACAATTCTAGAAGAAAAATGAAAGATCGTCATACTTATTCTTAAGGGAAACCCCAACTCTAAACAAAGCAAGCTGGAAGCACCTTTCCAACACCGAATACTCTACGTGAATGATGTCAATTTAGGGTTTAAGGCAGTAAAAAAAAAATTGCAGAATCAACAACAGAAGAAGTTTTGTTTCGTAACCTTTGATTTGACAAGTTAATTCAAAACAACTGGGTTGAAGAAAGAGGGAATTTGAGAACAAACCCTATTATCCGAGTGATCAGGAGAAATCGGGAATCGCCTGATCTTCTAGGTGCAATAAAGTTGATAGTTGAGAGCTGATCCGTGAAAGTAACACGAGTAAAAGGAAATGAAGCTCATAGATAGCGTATTTGAAGGATATACCGACGGCCCCAAAAGTTTGGCGGACGATATAAAATTAGGTAAAAAGAGATTCCGTTGCCGGGACTTGAACCCGGGTCTCTCGGGTGAGAGCCGAGTATCCTAACCACCTAGACTACAACGGATTGTTGAAGTCTTCTAAGGTTTACGTAATATATAATTATCATTTCATAATATCTTAAAAAAAAAGATTATCTTGAATAATAATAGCCGATAATAATATTATCATAATAATAAAGAACTCATCCTGCCCCTCCCCCAGTCCCCACGTTCGATAACGCACCACACTACGCTACCAACCGAAACTCACTCCGTTCTTGCGATAGGAACTTATATAAAGCTAGGGTTTTCCTTGGCTGTTCCAATTTCTAGGGTTCTTCCCGTTTTGATTTCCCTTTCAAATTCCAACTCTAATCCATTCCCGCAATTAAGGTTTCGATGAATGACGAAGATGAAGGGGCTAAGGAGGTCATGCAAGAACCGCATCCTCCACCACTAATCGAGGAGCAATCACCGTCGGAGACAAAACCCAGAGCCGAGCAAGTCGAGCATGGAGAGCAATTTGAAGCCCTCGAGGCTGCGAATGTTGCGCTTATCGAGGATACAAAGGATGAAAGAGAGGAAGGTCGCGAGGTGGACGATTCTTCGTCGCTCGTAGAGAGGTGCGGCGAGATTATTGTTGGTTCCGGAGTTCCGGTTGAGGCGTCGGAGAAGGAGGACGGATTGATAGAACGAGTCGAGGATTCGTTTGCGGAAGAGATAGATTGTGGTGGACAAGCTTCGATGTTTGTTGAAGAGGATGAGAAGTTATATGGAGGTGGGGAGGCTCGGATGGCTATGAAGGAAGATGATGCATTGTACGCTGTGGAAGAGATTTCCAAAGTCGGAGAAGCGGAAGAAGTAGATGGTTCTGAGCTAAATGGTAATTGCTCTTTTACTGTAGCTCTAAGCACAGGAGGTAAGGTTGTGAAAGATAGTGGAATTGAGTTGGAGGAGGTAATCGATGACACGGAGGTAGAAGAGAAGAAGGAAATACGACCAGATGCAGAAGAGAAGGGATTGGAACATGATAAGGTGGATGGAGGAAAGGAAGGTCATGAGGTGGGTGATTCATTCTCTCCTGTGGATGGGAGTGGTGATATGATTGTTGGGGCTGAGGGTTCAGTGGCTAAGGATGAACCAAAATTGAAGAATGTTGCTCAAAGAGAAAAAATGGGGTTACCGCTAACAGTGGCAGAGAAGGAGGATGTATTAATTGCAGGAGTCGACCAAATTACTGTGGTACGGAAAGATGGCGGTAGTGAAGAGGGGAAGTTGGATAAATATAGGGAGACTCGGACAGATATGAAGCAAGATGATGAGTCCATTGATGGTATAGAGATTGCCAAAGTAGATGACAAAATGAGTGGAGAAAAAAAGATGGAAGGAGAAGACTGTACTCAGCTGAATGCTGATGCATTATTTCCTGTAATTGTTAAGGATGGTGGGACGGAGGAAGATGGCAAGACAATGGATCTAGGCACAGAAATTAAGAAAGTTAAGGATAGTGGAATTGAGTTGAAGGGGGAGACTAATGAAGTGGAGGAGGGTGCTAAAATGCAGGTGGAAAGGGAAATCGAGATGGAGGAGAAACAAGAGGAAGAAAAGGAGGATAAGGAAATGGATAGTGGAGTGGAAAAGGAAACCAAGGACGAGGAAATGGAAGTGGCTGGGAAAGAGGAGAAACTAATGGAGGTGGAAGATAGAGAAGAGGCTTCAATGAGTGGGAAGCGGAAGCGTGGACGGAATTCAAGGTCTGCTGTTAGGGCTCCACCAAGAAAGATGGTGGGGGAAGATGTTTGTTTTATATGCCTTGATGGAGGTGACCTTGTGCTTTGTGACCGCAGGTTGGGGTGCAATTGAACTTGATAAATTTGTCAATTGGTTTTTGTATTACACTGCATTGACTCTAAATCAAAATTGTGCTTTGTTGAATTTCAGGGGATGCCCTAAGGCATATCATCCTTCATGTGTAGACCGTGATGAGGCCTTTTTCCGTTCAAAGGGCCGCTGGGATTGTGGTAAGTTGTACATT
This sequence comes from Fagopyrum esculentum, assembly GCA_033239045.1. Lineage (NCBI taxonomy): Eukaryota > Viridiplantae > Streptophyta > Magnoliopsida > Caryophyllales > Polygonaceae > Fagopyrum > Fagopyrum esculentum. Next base: position 120,101,619 of record BSUD01000008.1, read on the forward strand.
CACTGATATATATTTAGTGCATATAATAATTACACAGTTTATTCTTAATTTGTCTATTATTACTAGAACTTTTTTATTTCAATTGTGTCACATCGATTGGTGGTGAATGATGTGTAATGCTGGCCAGTTTATTCTATCAATAGATCTTGGAATAATTACTGATTTGGAACATTTTGCTTGAACGGTTTGACCCGGTAGCAAGCTTACACTAGACCTTTTCACGGGAATGTGAAGATGTCTTGAAGGATTTAAGCTGATTACTTTGTTTGAAGGCATGATGGTCCTGTTACACTGTCTGTAGTAGTAAAGGCTTTTTTTTGCCACATCTTTTATAAATATAGTCCGTGATAGTATGTGTATTTTTTGGTTATTAAGCGCAATAGGAGAGTTATTGAATCCAAGTTGGTGCAGCCTTCTTCTCCAATTCACTGTCTGACCTTTTGCAAAAAGGTCACAGGGATTTCACTTCAAATTCTTTTACTGTTTTCTTCATTTTTATACAAAATGCTTTAATAAATTGGCGTGCCAAACAAATCCCAATTCTTGTATGTAGCACTTAGAGCATCTTCATCCCAGAACTCTTCAATGGATTTCTTATCTGTTTTTTTAATCATTTTTATCCTTAAAATTATTTAAGGATCCTCTCTCTTCCATCCCATAATCTAAAAAAGTTTTTTAAATTTCTTTAAATTACGTAACTCCAATAGAACAAATCCTACCCCCCTACAGTTGGGCAAAAACAAAAATAAAAATCCATAATTTCCTTGATTTGTGTGAATCAGGCAGGAACTTGTCAGAATTCATTTCTTCCCAGAGAAACTTCTTTCCACTCATAACTAGATTCTTTAACCCATTCTGACATTAATCTTTATTTTTATTCTAAGAAATAGCTAAAGAAACTCTCAGTATATGGGTTGAAGATGCTCTTAAAGAACAATAAACTCATTTTCTACAATTTTTGGCTTTTTTGACGGATGTAAACTGATAATTTTTATAATTTTATATGAGATGTGCTTGCAGAGAGAAGTTCGTAGCTAATTTTCTCTTCAGTCTCTGTATGTATTAGAACAATGCTTTTCTCTAAAGGTTTCTAAATTACAAGAACCAAGTACGGCAGATTGCAGCTGGAAATGCACTGCTAAAATGCATTTCTGTTTCTTTATTATTTCTATTTTATGAAGAGGAAAAATATTTGACACCAATATATATAATATCATGTTAATGAATTTCAGGTTGGCATTTATGTAGGCAGTGCAAGAAGAATGCCCATTATATGTGTTATACTTGTCAGTGTTCCTTATGCAAAGGATGCCTAAAAGAAGATGGTATCTTCTTTTGTGTCAGAGGAAGCAAAGGGCTCTGTCAGACGTGCATGAAAAGTGTAATGCTGCTTGAAGACAGTGAAGGAAATGATGGAATGGTACACCACACCCCTCATATAATCTTTTATCATTCATAGAAAAGGGTTACAATGTCTCTTAAACATGATATGTTGCATACTTGCATAATTTGATGTAGATTTGTATGGTTTCTTGGTCAAAATATAAATATTCAGCATCTAATTATTCCATTGTATGTGAATGCCTTCTTTTAATTATCTCTGATCATTGATTGTTAATCAGTGCCTTTTGGTGTGTTCTTGTGATATCAAATGTCAATGACATCCCAATACACAAGTACACGTGTCATGTGGTAATCCATCATCTCCTGCTTATTTCCTATGTTATTAAAATCATTCACGTCCGTGGAAGCTGAGATGAAGAAAACATACACTTGTCATAATTCAAATACCTATGATACTCTAGGTTGAATCTGTACTAAGTATTCCTAACTCAAATACCTTTGATTCTCTAGGTTGAATCTGTACTACCTAACATACCTTGGAACATTTAGTTTTTTCTCGATCCTACATAAAAGGCAAGAATGTTATCACCGTTGTCTGCATGCTAGATAACGCATACTGTTACATTTAAAGTCTTTGCATGCTGTATCTCTATCTCTATCACAAGGTCGTTACCATGAATGTCACATTCATCAAATGTGATTTGAACTTTGAGAAATCCCTTGTTACCTTTTGAAAGAAATACATCAATTCCTGTCGTCTCAGTTAGAAGGATGCTGATGTCTGAAGAGATGAAGTACAGTGTTGTTGTGTAGTTAGTTAATTAACCTAGACGTGCTTATTGTCCTCTCTATGATCATAAAAATAATTTCTTTCTTTTAAAGGAAAAGCAAGGATTATAATCAAATAATTGTTTTCCCTGGAAATAGAGACCAAGTTTACTGCTATTGGTCTCTCTCATTTCGTGAAAAAACACCATTTGCAACAACTGGAAAATGATGCCTACAAAACTTATTTTCTTAAAATTAATGCCCTTGAGCCTCTAATAGTTTTAGATACGAAGAATTTAGGCACTATGTTGTCAAGATATTGAGTAATTTATCATCTTGTCGAGATTGTAATTTTATATGGTTCTTATAGTTTCTCACTTGTATAATGTATTGTTTTCAACGTTTTCTTGTCTTTTTCTGACCAGGTTTCATTTGATGACAAAAGTAGTATGGACTATCTTTTTAAGGACTACTGGATTGAGCAGAAGGAGACCCTTTCTCTTACATCAGATGAAATTGCACCGGTGATAAATCGATACAAAAAAACTATCACTGATCAAAATCAGGAAATGCCAATTGAGGCACATGCAGGCAACGCTGAAGGAGGTGTTGTTTCAGACTGTTCGTTGGGTACTGCAGAAGCAACCAATTCTGAAAGAAAGAAGTCAAAGAAACAGACGAAGTCCTCAACTGAGGAAGTAGATTGTGATGCAGCAGGGAAAGCTGAAGCAATTGGAACCAAAAAAAGAGGCAGGAGAACTTTGAACTCTCAATCAGAGGGAATAGATCCCAATTTAGATGATTCTTCCAAGGACCATCTTGGAGTTGTCTCTAGGAGAAAGAAAGTGAAGAAGCTGTCAGAGGCTAATGCTATTGAAGTTGATTCGGCAAGTCCTTCACACAGCAGCAGCCAGTGGGCATCAAAAGAAATATTAGAATTTGTTGCACATGTAAAAAATGGGGATACATCTGCTTTATCCCAGTTTGATGTTCAAGAACTTCTATTAGAATACGTAAAAAGAAATAAACTTCGTGATCCCCGTCGAACTAGTCAAATAGTCTGTGATGCAATGCTTCAGAAGTTGTTTGGAAAGCCACGAGTAGGCCATATTGAAATGTTAAAGCTTCTTGAATCACACTTCAGTTTAAAAGAAGATTCTCAAGGGGATGATAATCAAGGAAGTGTTCTTGATGCTGAAGTCAGCCATCTTGGTACTGACGAAAATACTGATTCCTTTGTGGATTCTGGGAGAGGTAGGGGTAGTAGAGCTCGCAAAAAGGGTAGAGGCATGCAATCTAACCTCGACGACTATGCTGCTATTGATACGCACAATATTAAATTGATTTACCTGCGACGTAATTTAATTGAAGCTCTTTTGGAAGACCGTGAAAGTTTCCATGAGAAAGTTGTTGGTTCTTTTGTTAGAATAAGGATCACTGGTAGCAGTCAGAAGCAGGAAATACATAGATTAGTCCAAGTTATCGGTACGCAATTAAGGCAGATTTTATAGTCTTTCTTGTGTGCATTTGTATCTTTGGGAACTAGGGCATTGTCTTTCGGTATTGAATGCTGTGTTATCTTGTATGTAGGTACTCCAAAAGCCGCTGAGCCATATAGAGTTGGCAAGAGGATTTCATATTACATGCTTGAAATATCGAATTTAAACAAGACGGAAATCATATCCATTGATGCAATTTCAAATCTGGACTTTGATGAGGTAGGATGTCATTAGTGAATAGATATTTCTAGTTTACCATCTGTATTACTTGACTTGTTTCACCTTCCTGTGTTTTGTGTTTTTTGCTTTATTGGTGGATTTTAAATATTTTTTCTTTCACATTCTAGGATGAATGCAAGCGATTGCGCCAGAGTATAAAGTGTGGCTTTTTAAGCCGACTTACCGTGGTAAGGTCACACGTGTTCTGCAGTATTAATTAAATTTTGTTTAGCTTTTTATGATGGAGAAGGTTTTGTTTTTTACAGGGAGATGTTTTGGGTAAAGCAAAGGATCTTCAAGTCGTCAGAGCGACCGATGTAAGGCTCCCTTTTCTGTATCTTTCCTTTTTCACATATATACATACACGCACACACATACATATATATAGATATAAAGTGGAGTTGAGAGAGGGACATGACCAATCACAATCAGTATTTAACAATTTTTTCCCAATTTGGATTAGAGAAATTTTAGGATAAAACTTTCATCATTCTACAGGCCACCAGCATTGCTCTAGATTCTGTGATGCTGTCTGGTTTTCCTCAAAAATAATCATGGTACATGTAGATACAAGGGAGGGGATTTTCTGCTTTTAGCATCGCCTGGGTTCCACCTCACCTATTTATTCAGTTTGTTTTGCATTTGTCTTGATAGATATTTTTTTTTCCTTCTCAATATTATTCCGATTTTCAAATAATATTTAATCTACACATTAACTAGGTCTTACATAATATCGTGAAATCTCTAACATGATGGGTATAAGGAGAGATTAGGAATAGATCCCAGACTGGGATGTGATAAAAAAAATCAGTTTACTCATATGTGATGGAAAAGAGAATATTTGCTAAATTGATGTGTTAGAGAGTATAATAGGATCCTGAAAGTTGTTGGATGTTACATGCCATAATATCCCACTCAAATGTCTTGATAAACCTAGCTCATCTTATCCTAAGCGGAAAAAGGTGACCGTGATATTACTTGCAATACCAATTAAGGGTTCTTCATCTTCAGGGCATGCTACTTAATCTTAATATTACTGATAAAGTATAAGTACTAAGGTCCTTATAAAGACCTGTAATTAATAAGTACAGAATGTCAAATGACTGCCATATGATGTGACTCTGCGCCACAATATTATGAGCGATATCTGAATAAGTGCATTACTGTATATTACTATATATTTATATTTCATTCCATATATTGCAAAATGAAAATGCGTCAATTTGTTGTAACATAACGTGCTTTTATACTGTCATATGCAGAAGTCTTTTTTCCTCTATGATCATTATTTATGTATAAAGCTGTTTTCCTTAATATTCCTCATTATTACAGTGGCTGGAAACGGAGATTACACGCCTTAATCATCTTCGTGATCGAGCTAGTGATTTAGGGCGTAAGAAACAATATCCTTTGCTATATAAATTATGATCACATCTAAGATGCTCATCGGTGATGTTTACTAAAATTCTATTTTAAGATGGTCTACATGCTTGCTCTGGTTCACAAACAATATCTTGTTTGTGAATTGCTTGAGCCTTATTATCTTGCCTACCCTTTTTTATATTACTTGATTCACTTAAATGATATTAAGCTAACAATTATGGAGAATGATTCCATTTATCTGAATGGCGGACTGTAACTTCGATTGATTATGCAGCTACTGCAACACATGTGACTATAAAACTGTAGAATGAATTTGAACTGTTGTCTCAATAGTTTAGAGACCTCACAATTGTATCTAGACTCTATGCTGCACTGATATAGACACAGAAACAGACACAAAAAGTGGCATTTTTAGGCAGAACTGTATGTTGTAGATCATAGAATAATAACGGGGTACAGGTATGGGTTCATCAAATGGACACAGGAAATGTCACTTGTAAAGGAGTTCCCATGCATCATTAGCTTAGACCTATTATTTTATGTATAGCATTTGCACTGTCAAGCTTGAATTTAACTTGTTTTAATTTTAGTTTATAATCATCATTATTATTAGTATTGTTGTTGTTATTGTTATTGTTGTTTTTGTGAAAAAATAAAAATTAGATGTTGGTCTGCGTGGAGGAATAGTTGGAGCCAAGGTCTAGAGAATGTCCTTTTGGGGTGATGGACTGGTATTACTCGTAAAGGGGTTTCCATGCATCATTAGTTTAGACCTATTATTTTTTTTATTGCATTTGCACTGTCAAGCTTAAATTTAAATCGTTTATTATAATTTTGTGCTCTTGTGAAAAAGGTTAAATTATATGTTGGCCTGCCTGGAGGAATAGTTGGAGCCAAGGGTTAGAGAATGTCCTTTGGGGGTGCTAGACTTGTATTATAGTTGAGGTCCTGATCTTTTGTAGAGACAATCACCGCTCAAATACCTGAACTCTGTTCCGATTCTGTATGTTTTGGTTTCCTGAAATATCATACGTGTTGCAAGTGTCTGAACTCCATCCCTATGAATCTTGATAGTAAACTCTTGATTGAAGCATGGTAAGTTGGTGACTATATCCTTATAATTGATGAAGTCTTGTGTTCCAAGATGTCCACGGGTTTATGCAATGATATTTATGTAGATGACAAACTACACCAAATCATGCCCCGATCCAATTCAATGGCACAATTTTATTTGAAAACTTTGGTTGCAGTTTCACGTTGTTGTTGGGCCCTGTTAGTATGTCCATTTTTTTAGTATGTGCTGGATCATGGATTGGATGCATTGACACAGTATTAGTTCATATTCCTTTGGACATTTCTAAGCATTCGGTATCAAATTATGCTTTCTTTCTGACTTTTTCTTGAAACAGCAATTCGTTAATTTCATAAGTAGCCATCCTGTCATATAAGTTGTATATTAGGTTTTATTTCTTCAATTATTGTCCTTTAAATCTGATAATGGGTCTTCCTCTTAGAATTATATTGTCTACTGGTGCTTAAGTTGCTTGTTATCCTTAACCTTCCATGCACGCTTAGAGAATGTGTGGAGAAGTTGGCACTTCTGAACACACCTGAGGAGCGACAACGTAGACTGGATGAAATTCATGAGGTGCATGATGACCCAAACATGGATCCGAGTTACGAATCTGAAGATGAAAGGGAATCAGACAAGGGACGAGGTTGATTACTTTCGACTCAAAAGTTGCACCACGCCCATTTTCTTGAGTTGCTTATAATTCTGATTTATATTTTGCATGCAGAAAGTGATATATGGCGAAGAGAAACATGGAGGGAGAGGGAGCATTTTCCCTCGCGAAAAGAAGATTCTCATTCAACTGATCCATGGAATTCAACAGCAAAGTCACCAACCAAGAAATGGGAACAAAATAGAAGTTTATCAGCCAAGGGTTTCTCAAGCAGACCCGTAGATGCTGTTGTTCGGGAGGAACCATTGGGTGGCAAGCCACGGAGTCCAATTATTCACTCAACTAGTTTGGAGAAGTTGAGAACGCCGCCTGATTTGTTATCAGCTAGCCAAAGTCAGCTGTCTGAGACGGGAACACGTTCATCTACATGTGCTCCTTTAGAAGCTTCACAACCTCCCTCTACTTTGCCGGTTCAGAATGAGGTTAAAGTCGGTGAATCAGAGAAGTTATGGCATTATAAAGATCCTACTGGAAAGATCCAAGGACCGTTCTCTATTACCCAGCTGCGCAAATGGAATAAAAACGGATATTTTCCTGCAAATCTGAGAATCTGGAGAACTACATTAAGTGAAAATGATTCTATTCTTTTGGCGGAAGCATTAGAGGGAAGGTTTGAGAAGGAGCCATTTCAGCCGGTTGCAAAGCCCTCTGAGACTCCATCACAGCAACCCCAGAGAGATCAAGTAATAAATACGCTGAAGGTTGATCCAAACAAAGGAGCTGGAATTACAAGAAACACCACTAATCCGATGCCTATAACACCTAGGTCTCAATCAGATCCTAGATTGTCCTCTAATAATTTGCCACACACTCCAACTTCATCTCAAAGTGTTGTTCCCAGCCCTGCATCATCTGGAAGGACGAGAGTAAGTAGATGGTCAGGCTCACCTACTCCTGTTCAACTGCCAACTACTCCTGGTGGCGGTGGTCCATTGCAATCAGCAGCTGATAGTGCAACTGTTCAATCTACAACTGCTCAGTCTCCTGTAGTGTCGGCTCATGGGTGGGGGTCAGGTGTTCACGTGAACAGCACGAATGCTATGGAGACTCAAGGGCAACAGCCAGCCTACAGCCGTTGGCCAAACATACCACCAGTTAACAACCTTCCTCCACCTCCACCTTATAGTGTTGGGCAAACAAGTTCTGGATCCTTCCCTGCACAAAACCCTTCGGTTTTGTCATCACAGGCTTCATGGACGTCTCAAACGCCTGCTGTTCAACAAAACATCCAAACTGCCACCTTCCCTGCTCAAAACCATTCGGTTTTGCCATCACAGGCTTCATGGACGTCTCAAGTTTCCGCTGCTCAACAAAACGTCCAAACTACAAGTTCTGGAACCTTCCCTGCTCAAGACCATTCGGTTTTTCAATCACAGGCTTCATGGACAGCTCAAGTTCCCGCTGCTCAACAAAACGCCCAAACTACAACTTCTGGAACCTTCCCTGCTCAAGACCATTCGGTTTTTCCATCACAGGCTTCATGGACGTCTCAAGTTCCCGCGGCTCAACAAAACGTCCAAACTACAAGTTCTGGAACCTTCCCTGCTCAAAACCAATCGGTTTTGCCATCACAGGCTTCATGGACACCTCAAGTTCCTGCTGCTCAACAAAACATGCAGCCAGTTGGTACAGTTGCTCAACATAACCAAGTTCTTGGCACAACTCAGTTTCCTGGCAATGCAGCGAATTGGGCACAGATGCAGGCATATGTCAACATGGGATGGGCAGCACCAAATGGCCCGTTTCCTGTCGGTCAGTTCGGATCACAACCAGGGGCCACTGTTGGTGCTGCTATGATGCAAGCATCTGGTCAGGCATTTGGGCAGCAACCCGGAAACATGAACCCGGGATGGGTTGCATCCACAACTAATCCTGGTGTCGCGGGTCCTTGGAACTGGCAACCGCCACAGGGTATGGTTGCACCTCCTGGTCCACCTACCCCCAAAGGACAGAAGCCTTGCCCTTATCTGATGCAAGGGCATTGCAAGAAGGGGTCAGCTTGTGACTTTAGGCATAATTGAAGTGCACTAGACATAAGTACATGGTAAAGTTGGATTTTGTTTTTTTTTTTTGTCTTTTTTCCCTGTACAGTCATTTAGCAGGAGAATTTTGGGTATGTAAAAAGTATATGATGGTTTGCTGATGATCACTCTTTAGTTAGCAGCTTAACACTGTATTATGTTATAACTTAATTTAAGCGGATCTAGTCGTTCAATCCTTGTTGATGTTCAGTGCAGCAAAATCCAATATAGCTAGTTCATATCCCACACCTTGTGCGGGGATTTTTAAATATTGATGATCATCACAGGCGGATCTCGGAAGATATGTCTATGAGTAGGGAAGTGAGAAGAAAGGCGGAAGGGAAGAGACTCTCATAAACAGTGAATAGTTGAATGAATTAATACTAGAATGAGTGTGATGATTGAAAACGTAGAGGATAACATGAAAATTGAGGAATTAGTAGATTTTGTTAGATTTTGATATTTTTTATGATCAGTCAACGTACAAGAGAAGTTTAAAAATAGCGTAAGAGATAAAACGTGGAGGAGAAGTAAATTGTGGAATTAGTAGATTTTGTTAGATTTTGATATTTTTTAAATTTGATAAAACGTCCGGAGAAGTTTAAAACGTGATATACTTAATTTTTTAAAAGATTAGTTAAAGAGATTTGTTTTAGATTTTATTTTAATAAAAAAAAATTTATTAGCTTCATTTTTGATTTAGTAAAAGATTTAATCCAAAAAAAATTGTTGGGGTGTCACGTCAACATTAGTGTAGTGTACTATAGTAGGTATATATAGATTGAGGTTGACACAATCCTCATTTGTCAAACATTTTCGCCATATCCATTTTGCACCTCTAAAATATTTTTAATTAGTCAAACTTTCATCATTTTTCATATAGATTCGTTATCCAACTAACATAAATTAACAAAATCGAAGCAAAACAAATAATATATCCACTGAAATCGTAAGTTTCAACCTCGATTTTAAATTAGAATAAACTGTGAGTTTAACCTTTTTCAACATTTTTCATATAGATTAACAAAAATTAAAATAGAAGATTGCATTATTATTATTATTACGGAATTAAAAAAAATGAGTGCAAAGTAGTACAAAACAAAAGTAAAAAAAATAAACTCGCCCCAGTTTTAAACTACGAATTCTGTCACATTTTAGAAATTGTGAAGAACTCATAGTTAAATTGCAAGTTGTTGCCGAAAATTTTGAAAGAATTGGGTGAAGTAGTCTCTTTTTATGGGTTTTTGTTTTGTAGACCCTTCTAATTTTTATCACTATAATTGACATACCACTACTCTACTAAGGTTTTATTTACTTAATGAGTTTATGTTATGAGTACTCTAAGGGCCCGTTTGGTTCCAACTCCGGAAACGGAACGTAATGAAACCGAATTTAGTCCATATGTATATCCTTATTCATGAAATTTTGTGGAATCATTCTTTGTGGTTTAATGTAAAATGCACTTGCATTCCCACATTTTGTTATCCTATAGGGTATCAAAAGTAATCAAACTCTACTCCAATTACTTCAAACCACAATGAATGATTCCAAAAAGTTTCATGAACAAGGGTATACGTATAGACTAGATTCGTTTCCATTCCGTTTCCAATTCCGGAGTTAAAACCAAACGGGCCCTAAATAGAGTAATAGTGGGAAAGGGTCTCTTTAGCCATTTTACCCAAAAAAATTTGCAAAAAAAGCGCAGTTTGAAACCGCAGGTTATGCAATTAAAAAAAAAATAAAAGAAACCCAACGTTTGAAACTAAGGATTATTCATTTAAACTCATAGTTTCGTTTAGCTTCAACCCTAATTCTTTCCTATTTTCATAATAAATTTTCTTTCATACCTACTACTACTAAATTACTTTGCATTTTTTTATTATTCTGGAAAAAAAAAATCAGCAGTCTATCGCCGATGTCACACCAACTGTTTAGTCACTCATTAACATGCACTTATCTTTTAAATAAAATTTGATTCTATAAAGTTAATGATTAAATTACTTAAACATGTTAAATATTTTGAAACCATATTTTTATGATTAAACAATATCAGATTTTGTTTACCATTTTTTTATTTATTTGTAGATTGCGGTTAATATCACTTCTTTACTCTTTATATGTTGTTACCATAGTTTTTACGGCAATAATCATCTCTTTTCTTTTCATTTTTCTTCTAAGAATTAAATTGTTTGAAATAAGTAATGGAAAAAATTAAATAAATTATTTTTATTTCTCATACGGGATATTTGTGTTTGTATAATGACTTGAATAATTTTATTTATATTATCTTAATTGATCTAATTAAAATATTCTTTATATTTTAATCGTGATCCCATTTTCTAAAAGAATAAAAATTCTAACTATCCTATTTAATTTTGGGAGAATTTGACATACTAGGCTTTTTTGAGAATATGATTTAGTAAATGTACCCCATAATTTTTTACCACTTTCATTTAATGGTAGGTAAAAATAATTAACCCCTTTATTTTAATAAAAAAAAGAATAATAGACATTAGTTAGTGTTAAGTTGTACTAACTATTCATTAATTTATTTATTTATTTATTTTATGTATTTATTTCTTTTTATTTTTTATTTTTTTTATTTCCTGAAATAAATTTTTGGTATGAAATTTTTCATACCAGAATTTACATACCAGAATTACATACCAGAATTTTACACACTAGAATTTCCCATACCAGAATTTTATCATACTAGAATTTATAATACCAGAATTTTATAATACCAGAAATTCATCATACCAGAATTTTTCATACCAGAATTTACATACCAGAATTTTATATAACAGAATTACATACCAAAATTTTACACACTAGAATTTCCCATACCAGAATTTTATCATACCAGAATTTATAATACCAGAATTTTATAATACCAAAATTTTATAATATCAGAATTTTTCATACCAGAATTTTATATACCAGAATTACATACCAGAATTTTACACACTAGAATTTTCCATACCAGAATTTTATCATACCAGAATTTATAATACTAGAATTTTATAATACCAGAATTTCATCGTACTAGAATTTTTCATAATATCAGAATTTTTGATAATACCATAATATTTCATAGAAATACATCTTCAATATTCAAACGATACTGCTACATATATAATTTACCAGACACATCAATATATATATAACTCAAGGACGAAAATCCCCTTAGATCGTTCAAAACAATTAGAAACTTAATACACGAAATATATATTTTTTAAAACAATTTCAAGGATCAAAATATAACTCATTGTCTTCCTCATGGCTCTGTTGTCCATTGTTCTTGTAGTATTTATAGTTGAAGCTCGCAGTAGTACCACTGTAATACCCTTCATTGTTATAATACTCAGGACGTCTTCCATTGTTGTTCTGGTAAGCATCATAGTTATAAGTAGGCAGATTCTTCTCACTGTTAACATCGTAAAAATACTTACCATTCTCCATAAATCTAGTGTCACTCATCCCTTGTTTCTCGTCATGGAAGTAGTAGTTTTTCCCCTTCTTGTTGCTGTAAAAGTAGGCATTACCGTTTCCTAGAGAATACCCATCAGCACCCTGAAGCTCGGTGGCGTAGTTTTTTCGGTCGCCGGAGTTGAAAAATTCTTGCTCGGTGGCGTAGTTTTTCTGGTCGCCGGAGCTATAAAACTCTGGCTCGATGGTTGTAGCTGTTGTAACTGGAATTGCGTCACCGGTTTCGCTGGCTCCGAGACCGTAGGGGGTGTTTTGTGAGGTTAGTGCGAGAGATAAGAGGAGGGAAATGAGAAGAGCGGCAGAAGTGAAGAAGTGAAAACCAGAAAGAGAGAAAGCCTGCTATTTGACGGTAAAAAAAAATTTGGGGTACATAAACTTAATGAGAAAATAAAAAGCCTACTTAATAAAATAAAATCTCAAAATAGCCTAGTTTCCAAATTAGCCCTTTAATTTTTGAAATTGGGAGTCTAATCCCTAACTTTTCACCTTTTGATTTTGACCCTTAATAAACTAACAAGATTTTTGTTCCGAAATTTTTTCTCGACTTTTTCACCCTAACTGTTAAATACTGATGACAATACAATTATGTACCATCAACAATTAATTATAGTATAATTATCAAAAATTGATGAAATACAATCATGTATCGTCAAAAAATGATGACGATACAATTGTATTGGTTGACAATACAAAATTTTGTACCCTCAACCAATACAATTTTGTAACTTCAACCAATACAATTTTGTATAGTCAACAATTCTTACAAGGTCTTCATATATTAGTTTTCATTATAAACTAAAATTTAATCTCATGAAGAAGTTTTCGAAATTTTTTAACGGTGTTAATGATCGTTAGATTATCAATGATCACGTCAATCACAAAGTTTTCGTATCAATTTTTTTGTAAGTGGAAAGGGATTTGAGGCACCGAGTAGTCTCGGTGGCTCGAGAGGTCATGTAGAAACGGCACGCAGACTAGTTGCCGGGGAATACAACAAGGAAAGAAACCAACTGTTGAAAATATCAAACCAAATCAGCTTGAGGCACCAAAAGCGTGAAGACCACCGAAGGAAAGGAGGGAAAACCAAATTCATAAGACTGCAATTGGAGTACGAGCTTACTGGAGAGATCACACAAGAAAGGTCTTAGTGCACAATTGTGGACAACTCTGATTTGAACTTCAGCTAGAGCCTCCAAAAGTTGATCATAAATTCACGAGTTTTCCATGCAACCACCACAATTGTATACACATAGAGAACAATAATACCCGAGGGGTGAAACTCATGTATGTACAATACGAAAGGACTCAAAAACAAGAATGAAATTTCAGTGTCAAATGGCTCAAGAGGTTGTGTTGTACAAGTTGTTCCGGTCATAATTAGCAGGGCCGGTCCGTGGATTTTTTGTGCCCCGGACAGTATTATTTTCGGGTGCCTTAGTTAACATATAGCTTAGCGATTTAAACTACTTACCAATCTTGTTTGTGTACATCTCACCAATCACCAAAACAATCAACACCGAATGTAACTCGAAATTTCTTCTCAATCGCAATAGAAACAAGATGAATAAAGAGATGCGATATAGTGAACTAAGTTGAGAATGAAGTGAAGTTTCCATTTCATATAGGTCATATATATATATGAAAATTTTGATTTAGGGAATGAGGAAATTTTTTAAAATTATTGATTAAAAGAACAAATAAATAAATAAAAGTGGAAGATTACAAAAAATACATCGAACCAAAATAATTAATATTATATTTTTTCCATATTTAGGAAATCTAATACATTTTAAACCTATTTTTAAATGTAACTATAATATAAAAAGAAACAATTTGGCCTATTAGGCCTTTTTGAGATTTTGTTAAAAAAAATGTACCCCAAATTTTTTACTGTTCAAATTAACCTTAATAGGTAAAATAACAAAGCCTCAACCGTCATCCCGCTCATTCACCAACAAACGCTTCGTTTTGCTTCATACCAGAGAAGCGATTCTCAAACAAAAATTCTCAATCATCTCCCTCAATCTCTCTCGTAACCTCCGTTTTCTTCAACTTTGATTCCTTCTTCGTCTATCTTCGGCCATCTCCTTCACTTGAACTCTCATTTTCGTCTTCGTTTATACCCGAAACAAACTAGAAATTGATTCGATTTTTGTAAACCCTAAAAAAAAACTGAAAATGTCGACTCGATCAAAAGTCCCTGCTAACCAATCTTCTTGTGATGTTCCTACCTTCAACCTTCTAACTCTTACGCCTCCTTTACCTGTTGAAGAGACCATAACAAACGAGGGTCAGGCTTCTGCTGTGTCTGAGGATGAAGCAGGTCTTCAAATTGTATTATTAGGTGCTCGAATAGTCGATATACCTGTTGTTAGTATTGCGTTGATACTCTTTCATATTTTATGGTATTATAGTTTCTGGTATTTGTTCATATTAGGGTTTGTAAGTGTAACGCCCCAAATTTTGGCGCGTTTGCGATATTTCTTTTTCCGACTTTTATCGATAATTTATTAGCGCAAATATTCTTATAAAAGTATTTTTACGACGTGATGTATTTATTCCCGAGTATATTTATATTTTGGATATCGTATTAATTTTATTTTACGGAAGAATTCGGAAAATTCCCGATTCAAAAATCCCGTTCCAAATGCTTTGGATCGAGTTTCTTCTATTACTTTTTTTTTCCTTTTATTTTATATATTTACTTATTTCATTTTCTTCTTTATTTTTTTCCCCTTCCCTCTTTTTTGTTTTTGTTTCTCTTTCTCTTCCTGCACGCCAGAGGGTCGTCAACCCTCACCCTTCTTTGGCCGCCCAAGCTACATCCTCCAGCCTACCTGATAGGGACTGCACCTGTGACCCCTCGACCTCTCAGCCCTATCCCGACCCTTGCAGCTCTGTCTCGACCCCTCTTTTCTCGGACACTCAACCTCGCCGCCTCACCCCCCTCAACTCTCGTCAACGCTCTCTCCTCTCAATTTCACAGCCTTACCTTCCTCTGTTATGGAAGCAGCCATGCCTCTTAACCTTCTTCTTCCCTGTCGAATCGGCATACCAGCAGCTCTCCTCCTTGCTTCGCTCACCTCTGGAACCGGACTGGAGCACCACCGGCATCGCCTAGTCTCGTGCCCTGCCTGCACGAACCCTTCCGGAGCCACCGATGCCCTGCCCGCCTCCTTCGCTTTGCCCTTTTTCTGCTCCTCTGTCGAACCATGCCTTGCCCAGTCAGAGCCGCCAACGCCACCGGAACTAGGAGCGGCGGCCACCACCGGCGTCCCCTACCTCGCTTGCCGGATCTCGCCACTGCTGGAGTGCCCTGGCCGCCGCCGCCACTGCCCTCCCTTCTTCCCCATCAGTGATCTGAAACGGTTTTAAAACCCTTGAGCTTATTAAGATCGGGACCCCCTAGTTTATATGTAATTACAAAATGTACCCCCTGTTTTATATTTACATTTTGGTACCAGTTTTTATATTTGCAGATTTGACCCACTCTTTTTGAATTGCAATTTACGCCCCTGCTGATTTGTATAAGTGAAGTTTTGACCATATGCTTTTGAAATGTGCAGTTTCTGCCCTTAAGAATAAATCGTAGTTTGACCTAAAGCTTAGTTTGGAAAATGACCGAGCTTCTTGAGTTTCATATAGTTGCCCGGAAAAGTCGATTTCAGATTTTTATCCATGTTTATAAAATAGTACAAACCACCCCGGAAAAATGTTTTGCGGGTTTTTTAACCTTATTTTCAAAGCGGGTTTTTTTTTTTGAATATTATACGTTATTTTCCGTTCAATTTAGCATACAAGCTAAATTTCCTTTAACTTTGGTTTAGGTCCGGAAGCGGCCGTTATAGACCAATGAATCCAATCTCGACGTCCGTAGATCATCTTCAACCTCGGATCGTGTGTGAGTATCTTCTTCCTCGATCTAATTATGTTTAGTGGTAGAATCATGATAGGTTGAATCTAGCATAACTTAGGGCAAATGCCAAGTAGTGGCTTGGAACCTTTAGGTGAGTGTTTGAGGTTATTAATGTTCTATGACATGTGGTGTGTTGATCTTGAGTTGTTATACGGTTGTGAGCCTCGTGGTTGATCTTGTGAGACTTGAAGTGATATTTATATGTTGGTTGAGATTGCGGAGTTTAGAATGAGGGTATCCTAGCACTTGGGGCTATAGTTGAGATCTCGTGAATTTATGAGGGCTAGGAGTGTATACTAGATTATGAGAGTGTATGATCTAGTAAGATGATATAGGACTAGAAGTCTAAGGACTTCTAGCTTGTGAGTAGTTGTTGATTATTGTGCCTTGTCTTGAACAGGCTTTGGTTATATTCCCTCGGAGAGTGATATCGGTTTCGTTTAGCTTTGAGACGAGGTAAGTCCTCGGACTTACTTAGCCGCTTTTATGCCTTATTTGGATATATATGGTGGTGTGTGTTTACCGTTTTTAAGCATGAAAATGGATTAGGATTTACTTGACCTTATTTATTGGCCCATCGCTACTACTATTATTATTATCGGGCGGTGACATCACCGCTCAGTTTCCCGAGGGAGACTGGGGGGATCTCTGCGACCAGGCCATACACGGTATACGGGCGGGCTTCTTCATCACTCCCACAGGGTATACGGGTTGGGCGCCGCCACACTCCTGTTGGTTACACGGGGACAGAGGCGAGAGTTATAAGACTCTCGTGTCACACTTGAACGAATGAATTAGATATGGAATAACCTAAAAAGATAATAAGTAACGGATGTGTATGTTTATAATCATGTTGTGTGTTTGTGTTCCTATGTGTGTTTGTGCCATATTATTCTTATAATGCCTAGAATGTGAGCTAACGGTTTTATACCGATTGTTGTAGTTGATGTGCAGGATAGGATGTGGCCGAGTGATCCGGAGGAGTGGGCAGCCGGGGTTCCGTACATCTTAGGTTGTTTTGGGTTTTTGAGTCTTGGTGTTGTTGTTATTGTATCTTATGTTGATGTTGTAGTAAGGACGGCTGAATTCTTTTCTTTCTTTTATTTTCGGGTCTCATAACATTGCATAAAAATGTATTTCGGTTTTGGCCTTTATTTGTGCCTTGTTGCAAGATCCGGTGAAATTGTTGTCAGGCTAAGGGTCGGGACCCATTGTGAGGCCCCAACCCGTAGCGCCCCGAGTCCCGCGGATTTGGGGTGTTACAAAAGTGGTATCAGAGCCCTAGGTTGACAACAATGGCACTCGCAATCTTCTAAAGGCCGAATAAAAATAAACAGAACCCTCAAGGGTTCTGAGTTTTAAAGAAATGGATTTCGTTTTCAAATCATGTGCATGAGTCAGTTGGGGTAGAATGTACGGGACCACCACTTCCTCCGCGGATCTCGGCGACGTAGTTATTGATTATTATATCATGTATATATATGTGTATATATGTAGATATGTATATGTGGACTTAGGATGTTTTGGACTATACTTGTATATTGATTTGTAAATTGTTTATGGACATATTATGTTTATAGTAGTAGCATGATATTTATATCTTTATATATATATAAACATATGGTATGCCAATATCATATTAGTGATAGTGGACCCTATAACTAGGATGATAGAAAGCTATCATCGCCCCCTTGGACAACGCCTTTTGGCTTAGGATAGTATACATACGAAATTAAGTATGCTCAAGTTATGAATTTGAGCATCAAGTTTTCGCAAGCACCCCGGTGATTTTCCGGACTCCTTAAAGAGGACGTCAAAGAAGAAGACTAGAGATGACGTAACTAAAGGACAAACAAATAAAAAGAGAACCTCGTGTCGACTTAAGCGAAGCCAAGATGAAGACTTTACCAATATAAAAGCGACATGAAGACGTGAGGGTGGTACCAAGGAAACAATGAAGGACCATCAATGAGGCAACTAGAGACAATGAACGTAAGATTTTTCCAAGTGCGGTGTCGATGAACTAAAGATGCGAACCAAGTAAAGGGGACTACAGTCTTGCTCGAGAATAAAAGTGGCATTTTAAGTAAGACGAGTTTTCAATAGGTGCTCCTAAGCATGAGAGTCAAGATGAAAAGAGTGGTCCAAGAATTTGGAAAGATTGACAGGAACCGGAAGTTAAGATTACGGAGGTACCAAAGGGTGAAGTGACGATCTTTGCGAGATCCTAAGCGGGTGACTTATTCAGATATACGAGAGTTACAAGGAGGATCACATGGTGAAAGTTCGCATATTAAATTACCTTGTGGAGTCAACCATTTCCCGTCACGGTGATGAGACTAAGCAACACTAAGAAGGAGGAAGTGCGTATAGATGACGATCTCCAGAAGATGAAAGATGAAACAAGGAGGTTTGATAAAAAGACTTAAGATGCCAACTAAGAGAGACGTGAGTGGATACTAACTAAGGTCGGAATATTTGAGAAGGTACACTTGCAAAACATCATGGAAGAGTGGTTAAGCCTATGAAAGTGAGTCATACGTCACAGTAGGGTCGAGAAGGTCTAGTTATCTTACAAAAGAGGAAGGAAGCATGGAATGCTGAATGAGCTAATGGAAATTAAGGTAGAATACCCCAAAGAGGGTAGCCTTCATAAGAGTGGTAACATGGAAAGTGTAGTAGAATGGTAAGTCGTTAACTTCGGAGAAGGTCGGATACAAGTTAATCGGTAACAACTGAGAACGCACAGGTGAGGGTTGTCTATTGATGTGTGTAGGTTGGGAGAGTGACCTAGGAGATGAGATCATGAAGAGGGGTAACCAGAACTTGAAATAATCGTGGTGGTTGAATGTCGGCAATAAAGAGGTATATCAAGGGAAGTGCAAATGTCTTAATCAAGTAACATCTTATCGATCCTAACAAGTGATGGTAACGTATCTTGTGGAGGGATTGTAACGATATGGTACGACCTTCTTAGGTCATGGGGTTGTTACATAGAGAAATGAAACTGATCAAGGTAAAGCAAATTGGAAGGCCAAGGAGGAAGGTGAGTCTTCTACAATTGTGGTGCGAAAAGGGGGTATATATAAAGGGAGGTATAATATGTTTGTTCCAAGGTTATAGATGTCATATTTTCACGAACCAAGTTAAGTCAAGGTTTTGTGACTTGTGTGGCGAAGCCATAGTGGCTATGATGTGAAATGGGGAACCTAAATTAGGGCAACACCAGTTTTGTGAAGAGATTCTCCAAAAGTAACACCATTTATGGTAACCTACTCCGGATGACAACGAAGTATCGAATGGGACGAAAATTGACAATAGAGATGTTGAGAGTTAAGAGGAGATTCATTGGTGCAAATGTTTTGAAATTGACTCGAGGTATGACGGGTTTGAAGTGTACAAGCGGTTCTCTTAGACAAGGTCTTAATGGAGTATTAAGGAACGATGTATAAGTAATAACATACATGCCTTGTTAATAGAAGTAGTATGGAGTAAAGTACTTCCTTTGTTACTTGGAATTGCAACAAGAATTGAGGAAATATAACATCAAAGTTTGGTTTGCAAGAACCAAAGCAAACAATGTAGATTGGAAGTTCAATCTTCTTTAGTGCTGCATTGAGAAAGACCCGAGAAGGAAGTGGAGTTCCGGTATATCGACCTTTTTGAGATTTTAGCGCGAGTTGGAGAAGTGTCTTAAATGTTGGCGTTGCCGCCAAGAGTAGAGAGTGTTCACCCGGTGTTTCATGTGTTGATATAGGAAGTGCAGGTATGATTCAAGAAGTTTTGCCGGTCTTGATGAGTTAGTGGCGTCGTAGAACTAAGGAGGCTAATAGGAAGTCGGAGGATAGTATCTCTGATTTGACTTTACACTGAGCTAGTAGCGTTGATAGATCGAAGGGTTGAACCTAGTTCTTCCCTTAGTTGTGTATATGTGTGATGTTATATGTTGTTTACGCCCCGTGCGGGAATGAGTTTTATGACCGGTTATAGTTATATTGCGATGGTGGTTGGAGCAGTTTTAGTGTATATAGATTAGAAGGTTTAAGTCTTCCTAGTTATGAGTTTATACCTTGTCCTTAGGGACCGAGAAGTTCGGCGTGTGGCAAGTTTCGGGACGAAACTTGTTTTTAGGGGGATCTGATGTAACGCCCCAAATTTTGGCGCGTTTGCGATATTTCTTTTTCCGACTTTTATCGATAATTTATTAGCGCAAATATTCTTATAAAAGTATTTTTACGACGTGATGTATTTATTCCCGAGTATATTTATATTTTGGATATCGTATTAATTTTATTTTACGGAAGAATTCGGAAAATTCCCGATTCAAAAATCCCGTTCCAAATGCTTTGGATCGAGTTTCTTCTATTACTTTTTTTTTCCTTTTATTTTATATATTTACTTATTTCATTTTCTTCTTTATTTTTTTCCCCTTCCCTCTTTTTTGTTTTTGTTTCTCTTTCTCTTCCTGCACGCCAGAGGGTCGTCAACCCTCACCCTTCTTTGGCCGCCCAAGCTACATCCTCCAGCCTACCTGATAGGGACTGCACCTGTGACCCCTCGACCTCTCAGCCCTATCCCGACCCTTGCAGCTCTGTCTCGACCCCTCTTTTCTCGGACACTCAACCTCGCCGCCTCACCCCCCTCAACTCTCGTCAACGCTCTCTCCTCTCAATTTCACAGCCTTACCTTCCTCTGTTATGGAAGCAGCCATGCCTCTTAACCTTCTTCTTCCCTGTCGAATCGGCATACCAGCAGCTCTCCTCCTTGCTTCGCTCACCTCTGGAACCGGACTGGAGCACCACCGGCATCGCCTAGTCTCGTGCCCTGCCTGCACGAACCCTTCCGGAGCCACCGATGCCCTGCCCGCCTCCTTCACTTTGCCCTTTTTCTGCTCCTCTGTCGAACCATGCCTTGCCCAGTCAGAGCCGCCAACGCCACCGGAACTAGGAGCGGCGGCCACCACCGGCGTCCCCTACCTCGCTTGCCGGATCTCGCCACTGCTGGAGTGCCCTGGCCGCCGCCGCCACTGCCCTCCCTTCTTCCCCATCAGTGATCTGAAACGGTTTTAAAACCCTTGAGCTTATTAAGATCGGGACCCCCTAGTTTATATGTAATTACAAAATGTACCCCCTGTTTTATATTTACATTTTGGTACCAGTTTTTATATTTGCAGATTTGACCCACTCTTTTTGAATTGCAATTTACGCCCCTGCTGATTTGTATAAGTGAAGTTTTGACCATATGCTTTTGAAATGTTCAGTTTCTGCCCTTAAGAATAAATCGTAGTTTGACCTAAAGCTTAGTTTGGAAAATGACCGAGCTTCTTGAGTTTCATATAGTTGCCCGGAAAAGTCGATTTCAGATTTTTATCCATGTTTATAAAATGGTACAAACCACCCCGGAAAAATGTTTTGCGGGTTTTTTAACCTTATTTTCAAAGCGGGTTTTTTTTTTGAATATTATACGTTATTTTCCGTTCAATTTAGCATACAAGCTAAATTTCCTTTAACTTTGGTTTAGGTCCGGAAGCGGCCGTTATAGACCAATGAATCCAATCTCGACGTCCGTAGATCATCTTCAACCTCGGATCGTGTGTGAGTATCTTCTTCCTCGATCTAATTATGTTTAGTGGTAGAATCATGATAGGTTGAATCTAGCATAACTTAGGGCAAATGCCAAGTAGTGGCTTGGAACCTTTAGGTGAGTGTTTGAGGTTATTAATGTTCTATGACATGTGGTGTGTTGATCTTGAGTTGTTATACGGTTGTGAGCCTCGTGGTTGATCTTGTGAGACTTGAAGTGATATTTATATGTTGGTTGAGATTGCGGAGTTTAGAATGAGGGTATCCTAGCACTTGGGGCTATAGTTGAGATCTCGTGAATTTATGAGGGCTAGGAGTGTATACTAGATTATGAGAGTGTATGATCTAGTAAGATGATATAGGACTAGAAGTCTAAGGACTTCTAGCTTGTGAGTAGTTGTTGATTATTGTGCCTTGTCTTGAACAGGCTTTGGTTATATTCCCTCGGAGAGTGATATCGGTTTCGTTTAGCTTTGAGACGAGGTAAGTCCTCGGACTTACTTAGCCGCTTTTATGCCTTATTTGGATATATATGGTGGTGTGTGTTTACCGTTTTTAAGCATGAAAATGGATTAGGATTTACTTGACCTTATTTATTGGCCCATCGCTACTACTATTATTATTATCGGGCGGTGACATCACCGCTCAGTTTCCCGAGGGAGACTGGGGGGATCTCTGCGACCAGGCCATACACGGTATACGGGCGGGCTTCTTCATCACTCCCACAGGGTATACGGGTTGGGCGCCGCCACACTCCTGTTGGTTACACGGGGACAGAGGCGAGAGTTATAAGACTCTTGTGTCACACTTGAACCAATGAATTAGATATGGAATAACCTAAAAAGATATATTTGGAATGAATGTTCATGTTGTGTGTTTGTGTTCCTATGTGTGTTTGTGCCATATTATTCTTATAATGCCTAGAATGTGAGCTAACGGTTTTATACCGATTGTTGTAGTTGATGTGCAGGATAGGATGTGGCCGAGTGATCCGGAGGAGTGGGCAGCCGGGGTTCCGTACATCTTAGGTTGTTTTGGGTTTTTGAGTCTTGGTGTTGTTGTTATTGTATCTTATGTTGATGTTGTAGTAAGGACGGCTGAAGTCTTTCCTTTCTTTTATTTTCGGGTTTCATTACATTGCATAAAAATGTATTTCGGTTTTGGCCTTTGTTTGTGCCTTGTTGTAAGATCCGGTGAAATTGTTGTCAGGCTAAGGGTCGGGACCCATTGTGAGGCCCCAACCCGTAGCGCCCCGAGTCCCGCGGATTTGGGGTGTTACAAAAGTGGTATCAGAGCCCTAGGTTGACAACAATGGCACTCGCAATCTTCTAAAGGCCGAATAAAAATAAACAGAACCCTCAAGGGTTCTGAGTTTTAAAGAAATGGATTTCGTTTTCAAATCATGTGCATGAGTCAGTTGGGGTAGAATGTACGGGACCACCACTTCCTCCGCGGATCTCGGCGACGTAGTTATTGATTATTATATCATGTATATATATGTGTATATATGTAGATATGTATATGTGGACTTAGGATGTTTTGGACTATACTTGTATATTGATTTGTAAATTGTTTATGGACATATTATGTTTATAGTAGTAGCATGATATTTATATCTTTATATATATATAAACATATGGTATGCCAATATCATATTAGTGATAGTGGACCCTATAACTAGGATGATAGAAAGCTATCATCGCCCCCTTGGACAACGCCTTTTGGCTTAGGATAGTATACATACGAAATTAAGTATGCTCAAGTTATGAATTTGAGCATCAAGTTTTCGCAAGCACCCCGGTGATTTTCCGGACTCCTTAAAGAGGACGTCAAAGAAGAAGACTAGAGATGACGTAACTAAAGGACAAACAAATAAAAAGAGAACCTCGTGTCGACTTAAGCGAAGCCAAGATGAAGACTTTACCAATATAAAAGCGACATGAAGACGTGAGGGTGGTACCAAGGAAACAATGAAGGACCATCAATGAGGCAACTAGAGACAATGAACGTAAGATTTTTCCAAGTGCGGTGTCGATGAACTAAAGATGCGAACCAAGTAAAGGGGACTACAGTCTTGCTCGAGAATAAAAGTGGCATTTTAAGTAAGACGAGTTTTCAATAGGTGCTCCTAAGCATGAGAGTCAAGATGAAAAGAGTGGTCCAAGAATTTGGAAAGATTGACAGGAACCGGAAGTTAAGATTACGGAGGTACCAAAGGGTGAAGTGACGATCTTTGCGAGATCCTAAGCGGGTGACTTATTCAGATATACGAGAGTTACAAGGAGGATCACATGGTGAAAGTTCGCATATTAAATTACCTTGTGGAGTCAACCATTTCCCGTCACGGTGATGAGACTAAGCAACACTAAGAAGGAGGAAGTGCGTATAGATGACGATCTCCAGAAGATGAAAGATGAAACAAGGAGGTTTGATAAAAAGACTTAAGATGCCAACTAAGAGAGACGTGAGTGGATACTAACTAAGGTCGGAATATTTGAGAAGGTACACTTGCAGAACATCATGGAAGAGTGGTTAAGCCTATGAAAGTGAGTCATACGTCACAGTAGGGTCGAGAAGGTCTAGTTATCTTACAAAAGAGGAAGGAAGCATGGAATGCTGAATGAGCTAATGGAAATTAAGGTAGAATACCCCAAGGAGGGTAGCCTTCATAAGAGTGGTAACATGGAAAGTGTAGTAGAATGGTAAGTCGTTAACTTCGGAGAAGGTCGGATACAAGTTAATCGGTAACAACTGAGAACGCACAGGTGAGGGTTGTCTATTGATGTGTGTAGGTTGGGAGAGTGACCTAGGAGATGAGATCATGAAGAGGGGTAACCAGAACTTGAAATAATCGTGGTGGTTGAATGTCGGCAATAAAGAGGTATATCAAGGGAAGTGCAAATGTCTTAATCAAGTAACATCTTATCGATCCTAACAAGTGATGGTAACGTATCTTGTGGAGGGATTGTAACGATATGGTACGACCTTCTTAGGTCATGGGGTTGTTACATAGAGAAATGAAACTGATCAAGGTAAAGCAAATTGGAAGGCCAAGGAGGAAGGTGAGTCTTCTACAATTGTGGTGCGAAAAGGGGGTATATATAAAGGGAGGTATAATATGTTTGTTCCAAGGTTATAGATGTCATATTTTCACGAACCAAGTTAAGTCAAGGTTTTGTGACTTGTGTGGCGAAGCCATAGTGGCTATGATGTGAAATGGGGAACCTAAATTAGGGCAACACCAGTTTTGTGAAGAGATTCTCCAAAAGTAACACCATTTATGGTAACCTACTCCGGATGACAACGAAGTATCGAATGGGACGAAAATTGACAATAGAGATGTTGAGAGTTAAGAGGAGATTCATTGGTGCAAATGTTTTGAAATTGACTCGAGGTATGACGGGTTTGAAGTGTACAAGCGGTTCTCTTAGACAAGGTCTTAATGGAGTATTAAGGAACGATGTATAAGTAATAACATACATGCCTTGTTAATAGAAGTAGTATGGAGTAAAGTACTTCCTTTGTTACTTGGAATTGCAACAAGAATTGAGGAAATATAACATCAAAGTTTGGTTTGCAAGAACCAAAGCAAACAATGTAGATTGGAAGTTCAATCTTCTTTAGTGCTGCATTGAGAAAGACCCGAGAAGGAAGTGGAGTTCCGGTATATCGACCTTTTTGAGATTTTAGCGCGAGTTGGAGAAGTGTCTTAAATGTTGGCGTTGCCGCCAAGAGTAGAGAGTGTTCACCCGGTGTTTCATGTGTTGATATAGGAAGTGCAGGTATGATTCAAGAAGTTTTGCCGGTCTTGATGAGTTAGTGGCGTCGTAGAACTAAGGAGGCTAATAGGAAGTCGGAGGATAGTATCTCTGATTTGACTTTACACTGAGCTAGTAGCGTTGATAGATCGAAGGGTTGAACCTAGTTCTTCCCTTAGTTGTGTATATGTGTGATGTTATATGTTGTTTGCGCCCCGTGCGGGAATGAGTTTTATGACCGGTTATAGTTATATTGCGATGGTGGTTGGAGCAGTTTTAGTGTATATAGATTAGAAGGTTTAAGACTTCCTAGTTATGAGTTTATACCTTGTCCTTAGGGACCGAGAAGTTCGGCGTGTGGCAAGTTTCGGGACGAAACTTGTTTTTAGGGGGATCTGATGTAACGCCCCAAATTTTGGCGCGTTTGCGATATTTCTTTTTCCGACTTTTATCGATAATTTATTAGCGCAAATATTCTTATAAAAGTATTTTTACGACGTGATGTATTTATTCCCGAGTATATTTATATTTTGGATATCGTATTAATTTTATTTTACGGAAGAATTCGGAAAATTCCCGATTCAAAAATCCCGTTCCAAATGCTTTGGATCGAGTTTCTTCTATTACTTTTTTTTTCCTTTTATTTTATATATTTACTTATTTCATTTTCTTCTTTATTTTTTTCCCCTTCCCTCTTTTTTGTTTTTGTTTCTCTTTCTCTTCCTGCACGCCAGAGGGTCGTCAACCCTCACCCTTCTTTGGCCGCCCAAGCTACATCCTCCAGCCTACCTGATAGGGACTGCACCTGTGACCCCTCGACCTCTCAGCCCTATCCCGACCCTTGCAGCTCTGTCTCGACCCCTCTTTTCTCGGACACTCAACCTCGCCGCCTCACCCCCCTCAACTCTCGTCAACGCTCTCTCCTCTCAATTTCACAGCCTTACCTTCCTCTGTTATGGAAGCAGCCATGCCTCTTAACCTTCTTCTTCCCTGTCGAATCGGCATACCAGCAGCTCTCCTCCTTGCTTCGCTCACCTCTGGAACCGGACTGGAGCACCACCGGCATCGCCTAGTCTCGTGCCCTGCCTGCACGAACCCTTCCGGAGCCACCGATGCCCTGCCCGCCTCCTTCACTTTGCCCTTTTTCTGCTCCTCTGTCGAACCATGCCTTGCCCAGTCAGAGCCGCCAACGCCACCGGAACTAGGAGCGGCGGCCACCACCGGCGTCCCCTACCTCGCTTGCCGGATCTCGCCACTGCTGGAGTGCCCTGGCCGCCGCCGCCACTGCCCTCCCTTCTTCCCCATCAGTGATCTGAAACGGTTTTAAAACCCTTGAGCTTATTAAGATCGGGACCCCCTAGTTTATATGTAATTACAAAATGTACCCCCTGTTTTATATTTACATTTTGGTACCAGTTTTTATATTTGCAGATTTGACCCACTCTTTTTGAATTGCAATTTACGCCCCTGCTGATTTGTATAAGTGAAGTTTTGACCATATGCTTTTGAAATGTGCAGTTTCTGCCCTTAAGAATAAATCGTAGTTTGACCTAAAGCTTAGTTTGGAAAATGACCGAGCTTCTTGAGTTTCATATAGTTGCCCGGAAAAGTCGATTTCAGATTTTTATCCATGTTTATAAAATGGTACAAACCACCCCGGAAAAATGTTTTGCGGGTTTTTTAACCTTATTTTCAAAGCGGGTTTTTTTTTTGAATATTATACGTTATTTTCCGTTCAATTTAGCATACAAGCTAAATTTCCTTTAACTTTGGTTTAGGTCCGGAAGCGGCCGTTATAGACCAATGAATCCAATCTCGACGTCCGTAGATCATCTTCAACCTCGGATCGTGTGTGAGTATCTTCTTCCTCGATCTAATTATGTTTAGTGGTAGAATCATGATAGGTTGAATCTAGCATAACTTAGGGCAAATGCCAAGTAGTGGCTTGGAACCTTTAGGTGAGTGTTTGAGGTTATTAATGTTCTATGACATGTGGTGTGTTGATCTTGAGTTGTTATACGGTTGTGAGCCTCGTGGTTGATCTTGTGAGACTTGAAGTGATATTTATATGTTGGTTGAGATTGCGGAGTTTAGAATGAGGGTATCCTAGCACTTGGGGCTATAGTTGAGATCTCGTGAATTTATGAGGGCTAGGAGTGTATACTAGATTATGAGAGTGTATGATCTAGTAAGATGATATAGGACTAGAAGTCTAAGGACTTCTAGCTTGTGAGTAGTTGTTGATTATTGTGCCTTGTCTTGAACAGGCTTTGGTTATATTCCCTCGGAGAGTGATATCGGTTTCGTTTAGCTTTGAGACGAGGTAAGTCCTCGGACTTACTTAGCCGCTTTTATGCCTTATTTGGATATATATGGTGGTGTGTGTTTACCGTTTTTAAGCATGAAAATGGATTAGGATTTACTTGACCTTATTTATTGGCCCATCGCTACTACTATTATTATTATCGGGCGGTGACATCACCGCTCAGTTTCCCGAGGGAGACTGGGGGGATCTCTGCGACCAGGCCATACACGGTATACGGGCGGGCTTCTTCATCACTCCCACAGGGTATACGGGTTGGGCGCCGCCACACTCCTGTTGGTTACACGGGGACAGAGGCGAGAGTTATAAGACTCTCGTGTCACACTTGAACGAATGAATTAGATATGGAATAACCTAAAAAGATAATAAGTAATGGATGTGTATGTTTATGAGCATGTTGTGTGTTTGTGTTCCTATGTGTGTTTGTGCCATATTATTCTTATAATGCCTAGAATGTGAGCTAACGGTTTTATACCGATTGTTGTAGTTGATGTGCAGGTTAGGATGTGGCCGAGTGATCCGGAGGAGTGGGCAGCCGGGGTTCCGTACATCTTAGGTTGAGTGGGTTTTGGAGTCCTTGTGTTGTTGTTGTTATATATTATGTTGATGTTGTTGTAAGGACGGTTGAAGTCTTTCCTTTCTTTTATTGTCGGGTTTCATAACATCGCATAAAAATGTATTTCGGTTTTGGCCTTTATTTGTGCCTTGTTGCAAGATCCGGTGAAATTGTTGTCAGGCTAAGGGTCGGGACCCATTGTGAGGTCCCCGCCCGTAGCATCCCGAGTCCCGCGGATTCGGGGTGTTACAAAAGTGGTATCAGAGCCCTAGGTTGACAACAATGGCACTCGCAATCTTCTAAAGGCCGAATAAAAATAAACAGAACCCTCAAGGGTTCTGAGTTTTAAAGAAATGAATTTCGTTTTCAAATCATGTGCATGAGTCAGTTGGGGTAGAATGTACGGGACCACCACTTCCTCCGCGGATCTCGGCGACGTAGTTATTGATTATTATATTATGTATATATAATTATATATATGTGTATGTGTGTGTGTGTGTGTGTGTGTGTGTATATGTAGATATGTATATGTGGACTTAGGATGTTTTGGACTATACTTGTATGTTGAATTGTAAATTGTTTATGGACATATTATGTTTATAGTAATAGCATGACGTTTATATCTTTATATATGTATATATAATCATATGGTATGTTAATATCATATTAGTGATAGAGGACCTTATAGCTAAGATGATAGAAAGCTATCATCGCCCCTTGGACAACGCCTTTTGGCTTAGGATAGTATACATACGAAGAAGAGTATGCTCAAGTATCGAGTTGAGCATCATGTTTTCGCAAGCACCCCGGTGATTTCCCGGACTCCTTTAAGAGGACATCGAAGAAGAAGACTAGAAATGACACAACCAAAGGACAAACAAATAAAAAGGGAACCTTGTGTCGACTTAAGTGAAACCAAAACGGAGACTTTACCAATATAAAAGCGACATGAAGCCGTGAGAGTGGTACCAAGGAAATAATGAAGGAGCATCAATGAGGTAACTAGAGACAACGAACGTAAGATTTTTCCAAGTGCGGTGTCAATGAACTGAAGATGCGAATCAAGTAAATAGGACTACATTCTCGCTCGAGAATAAAAGTGGCGGTTTAAGTAAGACAAGTTTTCAATAGGCGCTCCTAAGTATGGGAGTCAAGATGAAAAGAGTGGTCCAAGAAATTAGAAAGATTAACGAGAACCAGAAGTTAAGCTTACAAGGTACCAAGAAGTGAAGTGTCAACATTTCGAGAGTTATGAGAAGGACATGGTGGGGATTCACATGGATTTGACCGGTTTTTGTTTTGATGATAAGACCAAGAAACGCCGAGGAGGAGGAAGTGCGTATAGATGACGATCTCCAGAAGATGAAAGATGAAACAAGGAGGTTTGATAAAAAGACTTAAGATGCCAACTAAGAGAGACGTGAGTGGATACTAACTAAGGTCGGAATATTTGAGAAGGTACACTTGCAAAACATCATGGAAGAGTGGTTAAGCCTATGAAAGTGAGTCATACGTCACAGTAGGGTCGAGAAGGTCTAGTTATCTTACAAAAGAGGAAGGAAGCATGGAATGCTGAATGAGCTAATGGAAATTAAGGTAGAATACCCCAAAGAGGGTAGCCTTCATAAGAGTGGTAACATGGAAAGTGTAGTAGAATGGTAAGTCGTTAACTTCGGAGAAGGTCGGATACAAGTTAATCGGTAACAACTGAGAACGCACAGGTGAGGGTTGTCTATTGATGTGTGTAGGTTGGGAGAGTGACCTAGGAGATGAGATCATGAAGAGGGGTAACCAGAACTTGAAATAATCGTGGTGGTTGAATGTCGGCAATAAAGAGGTATATCAAGGGAAGTGCAAATGTCTTAATCAAGTAACATCTTATCGATCCTAACAAGTGATGGTAACGTATCTTGTGGAGGGATTGTAACGATATGGTACGACCTTCTTAGGTCATGGGGTTGTTACATAGAGAAATGAAACTGATCAAGGTAAAGCAAATTGGAAGGCCAAGGAGGAAGGTGAGTCTTCTACAATTGTGGTGCGAAAAGGGGGTATATATAAAGGGAGGTATAATATGTTTGTTCTAAGGTTATAGATGTCATATTTTCACGAACCAAGTTAAGTCAAGGTTTTGTGACTTGTGTGGCGAAGCCATAGTGGCTATGATGTGAAATGGGGAACCTAAATTAGGGCAACACCAGTTTTGTGAAGAGATTCTCCAAAAGTAACACCATTTATGGTAACCTACTCCGGATGACAACGAAGTATCGAATGGGACGAAAATTGACAATAGAGATGTTGAGAGTTAAGAGGAGATTCATTGGTGCAAATGTTTTGAAATTGACTCGAGGTATGACGGGTTTGAAGTGTACAAGCGGTTCTCTTAGACAAGGTCTTAATGGAGTATTAAGGAACGATGTATAAGTAATAACATACATGCCTTGTTAATAGAAGTAGTATGGAGTAAAGTACTTCCTTTGTTACTTGGAATTGCAACAAGAATTGAGGAAATATAACATCAAAGTTTGGTTTGCAAGAACCAAAGCAAACAATGTAGATTGGAAGTTCAATCTTCTTTAGTGCTGCATTGAGAAAGACCCGAGAAGGAAGTGGAGTTCCGGTATATCGACCTTTTTGAGATTTTAGCGCGAGTTGGAGAAGTGTCTTAAATGTTGGCGTTGCCGCCAAGAGTAGAGAGTGTTCACCCGGTGTTTCATGTGTTGATATAGGAAGTGCAGGTATGATTCAAGAAGTTTTGCCGGTCTTGATGAGTTAGTGGCGTCGTAGAACTAAGGAGGCTAATAGGAAGTCGGAGGATAGTATCTCTGATTTGACTTTACACTGAGCTAGTAGCGTTGATAGATCGAAGGGTTGAACCTAGTTCTTCCCTTAGTTGTGTATATGTGTGATGTTATATGTTGTTTACGCCCCGTGCGGGAATGAGTTTTATGACCGGTTATAGTTATATTGCGATGGTGGTTGGAGCAGTTTTAGTGTATATAGATTAGAAGGTTTAAGTCTTCCTAGTTATGAGTTTATACCTTGTCCTTAGGGACCGAGAAGTTCGGCGTGTGGCAAGTTTCGGGACGAAACTTGTTTTTAGGGGGATCTGATGTAACGCCCCAAATTTTGGCGCGTTTGCGATATTTCTTTTTCCGACTTTTATCGATAATTTATTAGCGCAAATATTCTTATAAAAGTATTTTTACGACGTGATGTATTTATTCCCGAGTATATTTATATTTTGGATATCGTATTAATTTTATTTTACGGAAGAATTCGGAAAATTCCCGATTCAAAAATCCCGTTCCAAATGCTTTGGATCGAGTTTCTTCTATTACTTTTTTTTTCCTTTTATTTTATATATTTACTTATTTCATTTTCTTCTTTATTTTTTTCCCCTTCCCTCTTTTTTGTTTTTGTTTCTCTTTCTCTTCCTGCACGCCAGAGGGTCGTCAACCCTCACCCTTCTTTGGCCGCCCAAGCTACATCCTCCAGCCTACCTGATAGGGACTGCACCTGTGACCCCTCGACCTCTCAGCCCTATCCCGACCCTTGCAGCTCTGTCTCGACCCCTCTTTTCTCGGACACTCAACCTCGCCGCCTCACCCCCCTCAACTCTCGTCAACGCTCTCTCCTCTCAATTTCACAGCCTTACCTTCCTCTGTTATGGAAGCAGCCATGCCTCTTAACCTTCTTCTTCCCTGTCGAATCGGCATACCAGCAGCTCTCCTCCTTGCTTCGCTCACCTCTGGAACCGGACTGGAGCACCACCGGCATCGCCTAGTCTCGTGCCCTGCCTGCACGAACCCTTCCGGAGCCACCGATGCCCTGCCCGCCTCCTTCGCTTTGCCCTTTTTCTGCTCCTCTGTCGAACCATGCCTTGCCCAGTCAGAGCCGCCAACGCCACCGGAACTAGGAGCGGCGGCCACCACCGGCGTCCCCTACCTCGCTTGCCGGATCTCGCCACTGCTGGAGTGCCCTGGCCGCCGCCGCCACTGCCCTCCCTTCTTCCCCATCAGTGATCTGAAACGGTTTTAAAACCCTTGAGCTTATTAAGATCGGGACCCCCTAGTTTATATGTAATTACAAAATGTACCCCCTGTTTTATATTTACATTTTGGTACCAGTTTTTATATTTGCAGATTTGACCCACTCTTTTTGAATTGCAATTTACGCCCCTGCTGATTTGTATAAGTGAAGTTTTGACCATATGCTTTTGAAATGTGCAGTTTCTGCCCTTAAGAATAAATCGTAGTTTGACCTAAAGCTTAGTTTGGAAAATGACCGAGCTTCTTGAGTTTCATATAGTTGCCCGGAAAAGTCGATTTCAGATTTTTATCCATGTTTATAAAATAGTACAAACCACCCCGGAAAAATGTTTTGCGGGTTTTTTAACCTTATTTTCAAAGCGGGTTTTTTTTTTTGAATATTATACGTTATTTTCCGTTCAATTTAGCATACAAGCTAAATTTCCTTTAACTTTGGTTTAGGTCCGGAAGCGGCCGTTATAGACCAATGAATCCAATCTCGACGTCCGTAGATCATCTTCAACCTCGGATCGTGTGTGAGTATCTTCTTCCTCGATCTAATTATGTTTAGTGGTAGAATCATGATAGGTTGAATCTAGCATAACTTAGGGCAAATGCCAAGTAGTGGCTTGGAACCTTTAGGTGAGTGTTTGAGGTTATTAATGTTCTATGACATGTGGTGTGTTGATCTTGAGTTGTTATACGGTTGTGAGCCTCGTGGTTGATCTTGTGAGACTTGAAGTGATATTTATATGTTGGTTGAGATTGCGGAGTTTAGAATGAGGGTATCCTAGCACTTGGGGCTATAGTTGAGATCTCGTGAATTTATGAGGGCTAGGAGTGTATACTAGATTATGAGAGTGTATGATCTAGTAAGATGATATAGGACTAGAAGTCTAAGGACTTCTAGCTTGTGAGTAGTTGTTGATTATTGTGCCTTGTCTTGAACAGGCTTTGGTTATATTCCCTCGGAGAGTGATATCGGTTTCGTTTAGCTTTGAGACGAGGTAAGTCCTCGGACTTACTTAGCCGCTTTTATGCCTTATTTGGATATATATGGTGGTGTGTGTTTACCGTTTTTAAGCATGAAAATGGATTAGGATTTACTTGACCTTATTTATTGGCCCATCGCTACTACTATTATTATTATCGGGCGGTGACATCACCGCTCAGTTTCCCGAGGGAGACTGGGGGGATCTCTGCGACCAGGCCATACACGGTATACGGGCGGGCTTCTTCATCACTCCCACAGGGTATACGGGTTGGGCGCCGCCACACTCCTGTTGGTTACACGGGGACAGAGGCGAGAGTTATAAGACTCTCGTGTCACACTTGAACGAATGAATTAGATATGGAATAACCTAAAAAGATAATAAGTAACGGATGTGTATGTTTATAATCATGTTGTGTGTTTGTGTTCCTATGTGTGTTTGTGCCATATTATTCTTATAATGCCTAGAATGTGAGCTAACGGTTTTATACCGATTGTTGTAGTTGATGTGCAGGATAGGATGTGGCCGAGTGATCCGGAGGAGTGGGCAGCCGGGGTTCCGTACATCTTAGGTTGTTTTGGGTTTTTGAGTCTTGGTGTTGTTGTTATTGTATCTTATGTTGATGTTGTAGTAAGGACGGCTGAATTCTTTTCTTTCTTTTATTTTCGGGTCTCATAACATTGCATAAAAATGTATTTCGGTTTTGGCCTTTATTTGTGCCTTGTTGCAAGATCCGGTGAAATTGTTGTCAGGCTAAGGGTCGGGACCCATTGTGAGGCCCCAACCCGTAGCGCCCCGAGTCCCGCGGATTTGGGGTGTTACAAAAGTGGTATCAGAGCCCTAGGTTGACAACAATGGCACTCGCAATCTTCTAAAGGCCGAATAAAAATAAACAGAACCCTCAAGGGTTCTGAGTTTTAAAGAAATGGATTTCGTTTTCAAATCATGTGCATGAGTCAGTTGGGGTAGAATGTACGGGACCACCACTTCCTCCGCGGATCTCGGCGACGTAGTTATTGATTATTATATTATGTATATATAATTATATATATGTGTATATATGTAGATATGTATATGTGGACTTAGGATGTTTTGGACTATACTTGTATATTGATTTGTAAATTGTTTATGGACATATTATGTTTATAGTAGTAGCATGATATTTATATCTTTATATATATATAAACATATGGTATGCCAATATCATATTAGTGATAGTGGACCCTATAACTAGGATGATAGAAAGCTATCATCGCCCCCTTGGACAACGCCTTTTGGCTTAGGATAGTATACATACGAAATTAAGTATGCTCAAGTTATGAATTTGAGCATCAAGTTTTCGCAAGCACCCCGGTGATTTTCCGGACTCCTTAAAGAGGACGTCAAAGAAGAAGACTAGAGATGACGTAACTAAAGGACAAACAAATAAAAAGAGAACCTCGTGTCGACTTAAGCGAAGCCAAGATGAAGACTTTACCAATATAAAAGCGACATGAAGACGTGAGGGTGGTACCAAGGAAACAATGAAGGACCATCAATGAGGCAACTAGAGACAATGAACGTAAGATTTTTCCAAGTGCGGTGTCGATGAACTAAAGATGCGAACCAAGTAAAGGGGACTACAGTCTTGCTCGAGAATAAAAGTGGCATTTTAAGTAAGACGAGTTTTCAATAGGTGCTCCTAAGCATGAGAGTCAAGATGAAAAGAGTGGTCCAAGAATTTGGAAAGATTGACAGGAACCGGAAGTTAAGATTACGAAGGTACCAAAGGGTGAAGTGTCAACATTTCGAGAGTTATGAGAAGGACATGGTGGGGATTCACATGGATTTGACCGGTTTTTGTTTTGATGATAAGACCAAGAAACGCCGAGGAGGAGGAAGTGCGTATAGATGACGATCTCCAGAAGATGAAAGATGAAACAAGGAGGTTTGATAAAAAGACTTAAGATGCCAACTAAGAGAGACGTGAGTGGATACTAACTAAGGTCGGAATATTTGAGAAGGTACACTTGCAAAACATCATGGAAGAGTGGTTAAGCCTATGAAAGTGAGTCATACGTCACAGTAGGGTCGAGAAGGTCTAGTTATCTTACAAAAGAGGAAGGAAGCATGGAATGCTGAATGAGCTAATGGAAATTAAGGTAGAATACCCCAAAGAGGGTAGCCTTCATAAGAGTGGTAACATGGAAAGTGTAGTAGAATGGTAAGTCGTTAACTTCGGAGAAGGTCGGATACAAGTTAATCGGTAACAACTGAGAACGCACAGGTGAGGGTTGTCTATTGATGTGTGTAGGTTGGGAGAGTGACCTAGGAGATGAGATCATGAAGAGGGGTAACCAGAACTTGAAATAATCGTGGTGGTTGAATGTCGGCAATAAAGAGGTATATCAAGGGAAGTGCAAATGTCTTAATCAAGTAACATCTTATCGATCCTAACAAGTGATGGTAACGTATCTTGTGGAGGGATTGTAACGATATGGTACGACCTTCTTAGGTCATGGGGTTGTTACATAGAGAAATGAAACTGATCAAGGTAAAGCAAATTGGAAGGCCAAGGAGGAAGGTGAGTCTTCTACAATTGTGGTGCGAAAAGGGGGTATATATAAAGGGAGGTATAATATGTTTGTTCCAAGGTTATAGATGTCATATTTTCACGAACCAAGTTAAGTCAAGGTTTTGTGACTTGTGTGGCGAAGCCATAGTGGCTATGATGTGAAATGGGGAACCTAAATTAGGGCAACACCAGTTTTGTGAAGAGATTCTCCAAAAGTAACACCATTTATGGTAACCTACTCCGGATGACAACGAAGTATCGAATGGGACGAAAATTGACAATAGAGATGTTGAGAGTTAAGAGGAGATTCATTGGTGCAAATGTTTTGAAATTGACTCGAGGTATGACGGGTTTGAAGTGTACAAGCGGTTCTCTTAGACAAGGTCTTAATGGAGTATTAAGGAACGATGTATAAGTAATAACATACATGCCTTGTTAATAGAAGTAGTATGGAGTAAAGTACTTCCTTTGTTACTTGGAATTGCAACAAGAATTGAGGAAATATAACATCAAAGTTTGGTTTGCAAGAACCAAAGCAAACAATGTAGATTGGAAGTTCAATCTTCTTTAGTGCTGCATTGAGAAAGACCCGAGAAGGAAGTGGAGTTCCGGTATATCGACCTTTTTGAGATTTTAGCGCGAGTTGGAGAAGTGTCTTAAATGTTGGCGTTGCCGCCAAGAGTAGAGAGTGTTCACCCGGTGTTTCATGTGTTGATATAGGAAGTGCAGGTATGATTCAAGAAGTTTTGCCGGTCTTGATGAGTTAGTGGCGTCGTAGAACTAAGGAGGCTAATAGGAAGTCGGAGGATAGTATCTCTGATTTGACTTTACACTGAGCTAGTAGCGTTGATAGATCGAAGGGTTGAACCTAGTTCTTCCCTTAGTTGTGTATATGTGTGATGTTATATGTTGTTTACGCCCCGTGCGGGAATGAGTTTTATGACCGGTTATAGTTATATTGCGATGGTGGTTGGAGCAGTTTTAGTGTATATAGATTAGAAGGTTTAAGTCTTCCTAGTTATGAGTTTATACCTTGTCCTTAGGGACCGAGAAGTTCGGCGTGTGGCAAGTTTCGGGACGAAACTTGTTTTTAGGGGGATCTGATGTAACGCCCCAAATTTTGGCGCGTTTGCGATATTTCTTTTTCCGACTTTTATCGATAATTTATTAGCGCAAATATTCTTATAAAAGTATTTTTACGACGTGATGTATTTATTCCCGAGTATATTTATATTTTGGATATCGTATTAATTTTATTTTACGGAAGAATTCGGAAAATTCCCGATTCAAAAATCCCGTTCCAAATGCTTTGGATCGAGTTTCTTCTATTACTTTTTTTTTCCTTTTATTTTATATATTTACTTATTTCATTTTCTTCTTTATTTTTTTCCCCTTCCCTCTTTTTTGTTTTTGTTTCTCTTTCTCTTCCTGCACGCCAGAGGGTCGTCAACCCTCACCCTTCTTTGGCCGCCCAAGCTACATCCTCCAGCCTACCTGATAGGGACTGCACCTGTGACCCCTCGACCTCTCAGCCCTATCCCGACCCTTGCAGCTCTGTCTCGACCCCTCTTTTCTCGGACACTCAACCTCGCCGCCTCACCCCCCTCAACTCTCGTCAACGCTCTCTCCTCTCAATTTCACAGCCTTACCTTCCTCTGTTATGGAAGCAGCCATGCCTCTTAACCTTCTTCTTCCCTGTCGAATCGGCATACCAGCAGCTCTCCTCCTTGCTTCGCTCACCTCTGGAACCGGACTGGAGCACCACCGGCATCGCCTAGTCTCGTGCCCTGCCTGCACGAACCCTTCCGGAGCCACCGATGCCCTGCCCGCCTCCTTCACTTTGCCCTTTTTCTGCTCCTCTGTCGAACCATGCCTTGCCCAGTCAGAGCCGCCAACGCCACCGGAACTAGGAGCGGCGGCCACCACCGGCGTCCCCTACCTCGCTTGCCGGATCTCGCCACTGCTGGAGTGCCCTGGCCGCCGCCGCCACTGCCCTCCCTTCTTCCCCATCAGTGATCTGAAACGGTTTTAAAACCCTTGAGCTTATTAAGATCGGGACCCCCTAGTTTATATGTAATTACAAAATGTACCCCCTGTTTTATATTTACATTTTGGTACCAGTTTTTATATTTGCAGATTTGACCCACTCTTTTTGAATTGCAATTTACGCCCCTGCTGATTTGTATAAGTGAAGTTTTGACCATATGCTTTTGAAATGTTCAGTTTCTGCCCTTAAGAATAAATCGTAGTTTGACCTAAAGCTTAGTTTGGAAAATGACCGAGCTTCTTGAGTTTCATATAGTTGCCCGGAAAAGTCGATTTCAGATTTTTATCCATGTTTATAAAATGGTACAAACCACCCCGGAAAAATGTTTTGCGGGTTTTTTAACCTTATTTTCAAAGCGGGTTTTTTTTTTGAATATTATACGTTATTTTCCGTTCAATTTAGCATACAAGCTAAATTTCCTTTAACTTTGGTTTAGGTCCGGAAGCGGCCGTTATAGACCAATGAATCCAATCTCGACGTCCGTAGATCATCTTCAACCTCGGATCGTGTGTGAGTATCTTCTTCCTCGATCTAATTATGTTTAGTGGTAGAATCATGATAGGTTGAATCTAGCATAACTTAGGGCAAATGCCAAGTAGTGGCTTGGAACCTTTAGGTGAGTGTTTGAGGTTATTAATGTTCTATGACATGTGGTGTGTTGATCTTGAGTTGTTATACGGTTGTGAGCCTCGTGGTTGATCTTGTGAGACTTGAAGTGATATTTATATGTTGGTTGAGATTGCGGAGTTTAGAATGAGGGTATCCTAGCACTTGGGGCTATAGTTGAGATCTCGTGAATTTATGAGGGCTAGGAGTGTATACTAGATTATGAGAGTGTATGATCTAGTAAGATGATATAGGACTAGAAGTCTAAGGACTTCTAGCTTGTGAGTAGTTGTTGATTATTGTGCCTTGTCTTGAACAGGCTTTGGTTATATTCCCTCGGAGAGTGATATCGGTTTCGTTTAGCTTTGAGACGAGGTAAGTCCTCGGACTTACTTAGCCGCTTTTATGCCTTATTTGGATATATATGGTGGTGTGTGTTTACCGTTTTTAAGCATGAAAATGGATTAGGATTTACTTGACCTTATTTATTGGCCCATCGCTACTACTATTATTATTATCGGGCGGTGACATCACCGCTCAGTTTCCCGAGGGAGACTGGGGGGATCTCTGCGACCAGGCCATACACGGTATACGGGCGGGCTTCTTCATCACTCCCACAGGGTATACGGGTTGGGCGCCGCCACACTCCTGTTGGTTACACGGGGACAGAGGCGAGAGTTATAAGACTCTCGTGTCACACTTGAACGAATGAATTAGATATGGAATAACCTAAAAAGATAATAAGTAACGGATGTGTATGTTTATAATCATGTTGTGTGTTTGTGTTCCTATGTGTGTTTGTGCCATATTATTCTTATAATGCCTAGAATGTGAGCTAACGGTTTTATACCGATTGTTGTAGTTGATGTGCAGGATAGGATGTGGCCGAGTGATCCGGAGGAGTGGGCAGCCGGGGTTCCGTACATCTTAGGTTGTTTTGGGTTTTTGAGTCTTGGTGTTGTTGTTATTGTATCTTATGTTGATGTTGTAGTAAGGACGGCTGAATTCTTTTCTTTCTTTTATTTTCGGGTCTCATAACATTGCATAAAAATGTATTTCGGTTTTGGCCTTTATTTGTGCCTTGTTGCAAGATCCGGTGAAATTGTTGTCAGGCTAAGGGTCGGGACCCATTGTGAGGCCCCAACCCGTAGCGCCCCGAGTCCCGCGGATTTGGGGTGTTACAGTAAGTTTATTCATCGTTTCTGGTATTTGTTTTGATATGGTTTGTTCTATGTTTTGTTTCGTCTTTATATTTACATGAGTTTTCTGGTATGTTTTCTGTATTTGTTCATATGAGGTTTTTGGTTTAATGTTTTCTAGTATTTGCTTTAGTTTAAAATTCTAGTATGTGTTTATGGTTAGAGTTTCTAGTATTGTATGTTGATGTATTACTTTCTGGTATCTTTTCTTATATTTGTTCATATGAGGTTTAATGTTTTCTGGTATTAGATGTTCTGGTATGTTATTTGTTTAATGTTGTGTCTGAGCATGAAACAAGTTTTTAAGTTTATTTATTAATGTTTTCTAGTATTTGTTCATATGAGATTTTTATATTACTTTTTGGTATTTCATGTTGATGTATATATTGATGTTATTTTCTGGTATGTTTACACAAGCTGTTGAAGAAAACGTTTGTTAGCATGAAATATTGTGATATTTTAGGCACGTTTTCTACATGTATTTGGTTTATATTGATAGTCATTGATTGAGCATTGATGCATATGTGAATTAGTTTACCTATATTATCGATATAGATGTCTACACAAGCTTTATGTTGATTATAGGTACTTAAGAGCTATTTCCGAACGGAATCGAGCAAAGACGAGTTGATTGGATATGTCCATGGATTGAGGACATTCTTCGGAGCAAAAAGGAGTTCAACTTGAGGAATGCACGAGGCTAGGGAAGAATTACGTTCTTGCCCAAAACCACGCTCTAAAATACGGTCGTACTCTTTTCCACGTTCAGTTCCACGGTCGTGGAAGTATGGCAAGAGAGGCGTGATGCATTCCAGTAACTATTACGGTCGTGGAATCCATGGT
Organism: Fagopyrum esculentum; assembly: GCA_033239045.1. Taxonomy (NCBI): domain Eukaryota; kingdom Viridiplantae; phylum Streptophyta; class Magnoliopsida; order Caryophyllales; family Polygonaceae; genus Fagopyrum; species Fagopyrum esculentum. The sequence goes on from BSUD01000008.1 coordinate 120,142,494, forward strand.
TCAAACCGTGACACTTTCCACGCTCTAAATTACGGTCGTGGAACCTTCCACGACCGTGATCTTGGCGATCTTTTTCGCCACACTTTGAAGCCACGATCTTTTGAAGATTGGGCCGGGCCGATATTTTGCCCTACACTATAAAAAGACGGAAGAAGAGAAATTCCGTCATCGACGCTTACCCCCGTTTAGATCGCCGCTACTCGCTTTAGATCCTCGCTTAGAGAGACTTTGGCGGCATTCGCTTGGACGCATTTGAGATCTCGTTGGAGATCGAAGTTCGCGCTTGGATTTGCCCAAATCTCGCACTTTGGTGGAGATTATCATTGGGATTTCCAGATTTCCCGGATTGACGGAAGATTCGGAGGATTGTTGCAAGAAGACTTCTCTTCTTGTTTAGGTTTGATTTAGAAGACGGATTGACATCCCGTTCTTCCTTCTTACCTAAGATTTTGTTTATTTGTTCTATTCTGGAATTAGTGATATTATTCGTTCTTGATTGTGACTTTGAGATTGGTTTGGAGTTTATTGAAAGTTTTCGGAAGTTTTCATCTTTCAATCTTTTAATTCTTGAATTGATATCAATATGACTGTTATTGGCTAAAAACCCTTAACAATTCTAAGGTGAAGGGTTGATAGTTGTGGCTTAGATGATGATAGATCGATCGTAAACAGATTAGACCCTGAGAGTTTGAGAGAATCGTCGACGAACCCTAAATCACGGTTTGTTCTTGAGTTCCACGACCGTGGAATCTCAAGATCTGCCCGTAATTTCTCTTAAGTTTATGAACCTGCTTTTACTTTAATCCAAAGTTAAAGATTTGCTTTAACTTAGTTTAGACTTGTCTTTTCTAGGTGGTAGTGAAGCCTCAACAACCTCTACCTCGATTATGAGTGTCACAACCTTAATCGGATAAGTTAGTTTTGACCTTTGGACTACAAGTTTGGGTATTTGACATTAATTCTCACCTTTAGAATCTTCCTATATTGAAGCCTCAACAACCTGTATAGGGAGTGTCTTGTAGGTGAGTCATATAAGATTTTTGGAACTTCACCGTACGATTACCTTACATTAGCATACCTTTGCATATCTCAACTCTGTCTTTATATCATTAAGTATATCTTGAATCGATTGCCACAGCTGGATACTTGGATCTTTAGGATTGTTGTTTTCCCAATATATTGCAAAGCTCTTATATAAACTGCTTGATAATCTACTATTGAATTCGTACCCCCAAATCCCTGAGTTCGATACTCTGGAATACTTGCTAATCTACGCCGATCCGTACACTGCGGGTTCGCTTGCTTTTATTCTAGTTTTATAAATTTAAAGCTTGATTGCACGCACGTTTAGGGGCGAACAAGTTTTTGGCGCCGTTGCCGGGGATTTGGTTTAGACCAAACTCGGTAGCCGGTTGTCAAGCTTGGGAGCTTGCTCTCGTTATTTGATATTACTTTGAGTGCATGCGCAGTTCTAGGAACACCGAAGATCTCTTACCTCTTGATCAAGAGCTAGAGAAAACTTTAAGGCAAAAGCGCAAGGAAAAGAAGATGGCTGAAGAACACGAACGTGATCTTCAAGCGGAGTTGGCGGAGAAGGAAGCTCAACTCCAATGGAATGAGAACATTCGCCGGGATGAGATGGATCGCCATCAATCCCAAGTTAACAATCTACAGGATATGATTTTCCAAATGAGGATAGAACTAAGCGACCTTAAGAATAAGGGGAGCAAGAAATCCTCAAGGAGGGGATCAAGATCTAGAAGAAGAAGTCACTCATCCGCTGATGATAGTGATTCTTCCATGCCACCGCTAGAGGAGATTGATCCCACGATCAATGTGAATCCTTTCCATCCACGAGGAGCTGCTAATCGCCGCATTCCGCCTAGGAATGTGAGGATCGAATGTGTAGATGATGAGCCAAGAACTCTTGGCCAGCGGATGGATCCAACACAACAACCACGCCGCTTGGGCGTGAATTTTTATGCTGAAGATGTACAAGGGTTTAGCTTTAACCCTCAAGTTATTACTCTTGTTCGCCAAAACCAATTTGGCGGGACAAGCGCTGAATCTCCACACCAACACTTGCAAAACTTTGAGTGTATGATGGAGACGATGAGACCGAGGAACGCTACTACCAACAGCTACAAGCTCAAGCCCTTCTTCTTCTCTTTGAAAGGGAAAGCGTTGTCTTGGTACCAAGCTCTTCCTAATGGGAAACTAGATACGTGGGAAAGCCTTTCCGCGGAGTTCCTCACCAAATTCTTCCCGCCTTCCAAAACGGCGGAACTTAGAGGTAAGATTAATGCTTTTTCCATGAGACCTAACGAAAGTTTGTTTCAGTCTTGGGAAAGATTTCAGGATTTGCTCTTGGATTGTCCTCATCATGGCATATCCAAACTTGCCTTGCTGGAGATATACTATAAGGGGCTGGATGCGGGAACGCAATTCAACCTCCAATCCCTCTCATGTGGAACATTCATGGACATGAGAGAAGATGACACTTGGGACTTCATTGAGAAGCAAGCAAGAGTCATAGAGAAGTATTCCCACCGGAAAGTGGAGGGAAATCGTGTGGAGCAAGGAGCAAAGCTCACACATGAAGCTCAAAATCAGATTTTCTCCCTCAATAATGAGATCAAAGAGTTGAAGGAGGCTATCAAGACCAACTTCCCAAAGCAACAAGGGAAGGACGTTGGTTATTTGGGCAACAACAACGGCGGTGATAACACAAACCGCAACAACAACAACAACCGGAGCAATAATTGGAATGGCAACAACAACAATAATAATAGCCGGAACAACAATTGGAACAACAATAGGGGTTCAAGTAACAACAATTGGCGCTCCAATCAACAAAATTCCGGTAATTCTTATCCTTCCAATTCTGATTCACTAACTCCACCTTCCTCTTCCTCTACTCCTTTGAGAAGCCAGGGGCAAACATCAAATGGAGGAAACACATCGGGAAAGGAGAAGCCCGATCCCATGTTGGAGACGATCTTGGGAAAGCTTCAAGGGTTGGAGAACCGCCTTATCAAGGTTGATGATCAAGTTTCTAAGGTTGATAAAGCTCAAAAGGTTTTAGAAAACCAAATGTTCAACCATGCGGAAGAAGTTCCTAGGAATCAAGGGAAACTTCCAGGAAAGACGGAGGACAACCCTAAGGGAAGGGTGATGGCGATAACAACTAGGAGCGGAGTGACTACCACCGATCTGCAACCTACGTTCGTTGAAGTCCCCGTAGAGAAGGAGAAGGGGAAAGAGAAGGAAGATGTATATGTTCCTCCTCCAGCTTACAAACCTCCCCTACCATTCCCTCAATCTAGAGCGCGAGCGCGCCTAGATAAACAATTCGGTAAGTTCATAGAACTCATGAGTAAGCTGCATATTAATATACCCTTCATTGATGCTATTGTAGGTATGCCAGCTTATGGCAAGTTCTTGAAGGAGCTTCTTTCTAACAAGAGGAAGCTAGAAGATTTCGGTGAGGTCAAGATGAGTTCGGATTCTTCGGATCTCATCAAGACCATGAAAGAGAAAATGCCCCCAAAGCTAAAGGATCCGGGGTCATTTTGCATTCCCATTGGAGTGGGAGATGTCACATATGACGCTTTATGTGACTTAGGAGCAAGTGTGAGCATCATACCACTTGCATTGTGCAGGAAGATCGGTTTAGGCGATCCTAAACCGGTAAAGATGACGTTGTACATGGCGGATCGATCCATCACTCGCCCCGTCGGTATTGTAGAAGACGTCCCGGTCAAGCTAGGTAAATTCTTTGTTCCCATTGATTTTGTCGTGCTTGACATTCCTGCAGATAGTCCGGTCCCGATCATACTCGGAAGACCGTTTCTTGCAACTTCTGGCTGCATGGTCGATTGCAAGAATGGTAGACTCGCTTTTGATATTGGGGAAGAGAAAGTAGAGTTCGTTCTTTCCACTCTAGTGAAGGAGCCAATCTTTGACGAGGATATATACGATATCCAAGATGAAGAAGGTTTGTCTAGGGAAGAGGTAAGTGCGATTCTCTTCAATGACCCCTTACAAAAAGTTATCACTATGAGTCTAACCAATGTAGGGGAAGAAGAGGAGTGCAATGAGGCAATTGAAGCCTTAGAAGCACAAGAAGAGGTACATGAAGTGGAGTTTGAGAAACTCCACGATGAAGCTGAAAATATGAGAATTCACGGTCTTACCCTGTATTCCACGGCCGTGGATTTCACAACCAAAACCGTCCTCCACTCCAGAGAATTATACGGTCGTGGAGAAGATGTGACAACCGTATTTCCCTTCCACGCTCTAAACCACGGCCGTGGAAGACATGGGGAGCCCGTAATTTTGGCCGTGGAAGAGAGTGATCGGGACACTTCTTCAACTTTTTCAAATTCTTCTCCAACACATTCAACACCCTTAGAAACTTCTAAGGAGACATCGGATGCTCCTCAAGGATCATTGGAAGCTCCGAAGGTGATGGAACTAAAACCACTTCCTACTCATCTAAGGTACGCTTTTCTTGGACCTAATTCTACCTTTCCGGTTATTGTTAGTTCCGATCTTAGCATAGATGAACATGATCAACTTATGATTGTCCTTAAGAAACATAGGAAAGCTTTAGACTATACTATAGAGGATTTAGTAGGAATTAAACACTCCCTATGCATGCATAAAATACTAATGGAGGAGGACTTTAGAACTTCAAGACAACCTCAAAGGTGGTTAAATCCGACCATGAAGGAGGTTGTCAAGAAGGAAATTCTTAAACTTCTTGATGCAGGTATCATCTACCCTATCTCCGATAGTAAGTGGGTGAGTCCGGTTCAAGTAGTTCCGAAGAAGGGAGGAATGACTGTCATCACCAACAAGAACAACGAGCTCATTCCTACCCGGACCGTGACAGGATGGCGGATGTGCATAGACTACCGCAAGCTCAACAATACAACGCGGAAGGATCACTTCCCGTTGCCATTCATTGATCAAATGCTTGAGAGGTTAGCACAACACTCACATTTTTGCTACCTTGACGGTTATAGTGGTTTCTTTCAGATTCCGATACACCCGGATGATCAAGAGAAGACCACATTTACGTGCCCATGGGGTACGTTCGCCTATAGGAGAATGCCGTTCGGGCTTTGCAACGCCCCAGCCACCTTTCAACGGTGCATGATGGCCATCTTCTCCGAATACATAGAGGAAATCATGGAGGTCTTCATGGACGACTTCTCCGTATACGGTTCCTCTTTTAACGATTGCCTTTCTAACCTCTCTCTTGTTTTACAAAGATATGAAGATACTAACCTAGTTCTTAATTGGGAAAAGTGTCAATTTATGGTTAAGGAAGGAATCGTATTAGGTCACTTAGTCTCTAGTAGAGGGATAGAAGTAGATAAAGCTAAGATAGAGACCATAGAGAAACTCCCTCCCCCAACTTCGGTGAAAGGGATAAGGAGTTTCCTAGGACATGCTGGATTCTATAGACGTTTCATTAAGGACTTTTCTAAGATATCGAAACCGCTCACTAATCTATTGATGAAGAATGCAGTTTTTGAGTTTTCGCAGGAATGCTTGGATGCGTTTAACACAATTCGGCAAGCTCTAATTTCAGCACCTATTATCCAACCTCCGGATTGGACTCTTCCCTTTGAGGTTATGTGCGATGCTAGTGACGTAGCTATTGGAGCTGTTCTTGGACAACGAAAGGAAGGGCGAACCCACACCATATACTATGCTAGCAAGACGCTAGATGAAGCGCAACTCAACTACGCCACTACCGAGAAAGAGTTTTTAGCCATTGTCTATGCTATTGACAAGTTTCGCTCTTATCTTGTAGGTGCAAAGGTGATTGTCTACACGGATCATGCTGCGATCCGGTACCTCCTTGCAAAGAAAGACGCGAAACCAAGGCTAATTAGATGGATTCTTCTCCTACAAGAATTCGATCTTGAGATCCGCGACATGAAAGGTTCAGAAAATTCTGTTGCGGATCATTTGAGTCGCCTAACACATCTAGAGGACGACCATTTGCCCATTGATGACTCCTTCCCGGACGAACACCTACACATCATGGAGGAGTGCATCAACATGATCTCCAAAGGTAACAAACCATGATTTGCTGATTTTGTTAACTATTTGGTTTGCCAGGAGATACCACCCGGATTATCCTACGCACAAAGAAAGAAGTTCTTTAAGGATGTCCGGGAATACTATTGGAACGAGCCTCTCCTCTTTAAGAGAGGTCCGGATGGCATCATTCGGCGATGTGTGCCGGAAGACGAGATGCAAAGTGTCATCCGCCATTGTCATTCACTACCTTGTGGAGGACACGCTAGTTCGAACAAGACTAGGGCAAAGGTATTGCAATCTGGATTTTTTTGGCCTACTTTATTTAGAGATGTGCAATCCTTTGTTTCTTGCTGCGATGCTTGTCAAAGAACAGGCAATATATCTAGAAGGAATGAGATGCCCCTCAACAACATCCAAGAGGTGGAGATTTTCGACGTTTGGGGAGTTGATTTCATGGGACCATTCCCATCCTCTAGTAGAAACCAATACATACTATTGGTGGTGGATTACGTTTCTAGATGGGTGGAAGCAATTGCCTCTCCCACAAATGATGCCATGGTGGTGGTTAAATTCTTCAACAAGACCATCTTCCCGCGATTTGGGACACCAAGGACTATCATTAGTGATGGAGGTTCTCACTTCATAGCCCGTCGTTTTGAAGCTCTTCTAGCTAAGTATGGGGTTACTCACAAGGTCGCTACCCCTTATCATCCACAAACTAGTGGACAAGTTGAGATCTCAAATAGGGAGATCAAAGGAATTCTGGAGAAGACGGTTTCAAGGACTAGGAAGGATTGGTCCTTGAAGCTTGACGATGCATTATGGGCGTACCGGACTGCGTACAAGACTCCCATAGGAACCACACCATACAATCTTGTGTATGGGAAGTCTTGTCACTTGCCGGTGGAGTTGGAGCACAAAGCGTTTTGGGCTATCAAGTGGCTGAATTTCGGCATGAAGGAAGCGGGAGAGAAGCGTCTCCTAGACCTTAATGAGCTGGATGAACTCCGCTTGAACGCTTATGAAAACGCTAAGATCTACAAGGAGAGAGCAAAGCGTTGGCATGATAAGCATATCATTCCAAAGGACTTCAAAGAAGGAGATCAAGTTCTCCTCTTCAATTCAAGGCTTCGCCTCTTTCCAGGTAAGCTTAAATCCCGTTGGACCGGACCTTTTCTAATTAAGCGTATTTTCCCCCATGGTGCAGTTGAAGTATGGGGTGAAGCGAGCGGAAGCTTTAAGGTGAACGGCCAACGACTAAAGAAGTACACGCCGGAACTCCAAGATGAAGAGTTCGCGCCTACCGCACTCGAATAAGTGCGAGATTGGTCTAGCTACGGACCTTAAACAAAGCACTTCTTGGGAGGCAACCCAAGGTAATGCATTCTTGTTTTTGTTTTCGATTCATAATTTAGCTTAGAATAGACGTTTTTGCTTTGTTTTTGCCTCGATTTCTTCCGGTATGTTCGTGCTTTTGGTTGTAGGAATGATGGAAAAGGAAAAGGGAAGGATAATGTTGAAGAAAAGTGGCGAAATTTGGACTTTGGAGCTTTACAGAGAGTTCCACGGCCTAAATTACGGTCGTGACAGCTACAGTGCCCGTAATTTCCAAAAGCCTTTGAAAAATCACAAAAACCACGGTTCCGTACATTTCCACGGCCGTGGAACACCTCGACAGACCGTGATTTTCAAAAATTTTTGCCTGTGACTATATAAACCACGTTCTTCACAAAAATCACCCCAAAACCCCTCTTCCACGACCTAATAGCCGAAATCCACGACACTCTCTCAAATCCTCGTTTCTTAATCGTTTTTAACGATTCTTCTTCCCAAACCGAAGCACATTCGACCACAAACAAGATCCAAGCGACAAATCGAGCGGAAATTCACCAAGGAACGCGCAATTCGGATTTTTCAATCCGAAAAATAGGTTTTTCCTCTCTTCTTGATTCTTGTCGATTTGGTTCGTTTTTGTTAGAGATTTTAGGAAGAACTGATTGAGATTGGAAGAAATTAGATTAGGACTGCCTGTTTGTTGAGATTGAGTGCTGATTTGCTGAGATTTGCGACTTTCTGAGACGAATCACGGTCTCTGGAGGAATTACGGCCGTGGTTTCTATAGAACAGCCCGTAATTTTGAACAGAATGGATTTTGTGAGGAGAGTTTCGGGGAGGATAAAAGAGAAGAAGAGTGATCAGAATAAGAAAAGGAAGGGTAATCCCTCCTCCTCATCCTCTAGAGCACCACCACCCTCTTCCCCTTCACCTGCATCCTCACCTTCACCTCCACCCTCACCTACTCACCCTAGAGTCCCGACCATACATGCGGATCATCTCGATGCACTCGAGAGGATCAAGGAGAGGGCTGTGATTGGTCCTAGGTACTTGTTGTTGGAGGATCTAGTTCCTCTCAACATTGTGGATGATCTTACTTGGCTCTTGGATAGAGCCGGACTAGTTGTCTTCTCGGCTATCCGAGAAGACGCTTATGAGGAGATTACACGGGAGGTTGTGACGTCTTTCGAGCACAACCACGTAGACAGGACCGTCTCTTTCCGTCTTATGGAAAGAGACTACCAATTTAGCATCCGTGAGTTTGGGACCTTTTTCGGGTTTCAGGAGACCTTTAACGGTCGCTTTCCTAGTGGCATTTATGCCAAGGACTTTTGGGAGGAGGTAGTTATGATTTACGCCGACGAGGACCGTTGGCAACCCGCTGATACCAAGGCTAGGTTGATGTACCACCTAGCCTTGAAGATTGCTCACCGTGTTCTTTCGGAGTGTCTCTTTCCTAGGACGGAGACGCCCCAAAAGATCAAGACGGATGAGCTCTTTTTGCTGTACTCCATGTTGTATGGGCGCCGGGCTGATTGTGCCACTCTCTTGGCTGCTACGATGAGCAAGCTCAAGAACAAGAAGAAGGGCAACATAGGATATGGTGGGATAGTTACCCACATTGCTAGGAGCTTGGGTGTTGATTTTTCTGCTTGTACCCGTATACCGGCCCTTCCTTTAGGACTCCATGCCTTCATGACTAGGGGTCTCATCTTCCCCACGCATAGAGGTCCGCCTTATGCGGGCATGCCTTGGGAGAGTAGGACGGGTAGGGGTATAGAGTGGCTTCCGGAGTACTCCATTATGGCGGGACGCCATAATTGGAAGGAGACGTTCGCTGCTATGCATGCGAACAGGATAGTAGCTCCCCCGTATGTCCCACCACCGGTTCTTGAGGAGGAGGATATGAGAGATCAATTTGAGGGTGGAGGAGGAGCCGAGCAGGAGTTTGACACGTTTCCGGATCAGCCGGAGGCGGCCCCCGATGTACCGAGACGTTCTCCACGTCCAGCTAGAGCTTCAGGCTCGTCTTCTCGCCGCACTAGCATGAGTGAGAGACCTACGTGGATGACCACACCTCCTACATGGTATGGCGTTCCCCCTCCTTGGTCCACAGAGCAGCCAGCAGCACCAGCACCAACACCATCCGACGCTCAAGCATGGTATAGTCAGGCTCCGGGATGGTACGAGCAGATGCCAGATTGGGCTACTGGCCTTTCAGAGAGAGTTGGAGCATTGGAGATCCGAGCCGATGCTAGAGATGGACGCTTAGACGACCTCGACCACATGATGAGGGATGTCTACCGCCAGCAGTTTGGGCGGTTTTATGATTCTAGCTTCTCTCCATTCCCACCTCCACCAGCGCCGCAGTGATTGATTGCATGACCGTTCGCTTTAGACATTCCACCACCACTTTGTGAGTTTCTTTTTCTTTTCTTTCTTTTCTTTCTTTCTTTTGAACATTAGGGACAATGTTCGTCCTAAGTATGGGGTGGGATGTACTAAAAGTTTGTAATAACTTCTACTCACTATGTTTGCTTTTATTCGAGACTATCATTGCATGTTCATTATATTGTTGCACGTTTCATTATTGCATTGCATGAAAAAGAACTTGAAAAACCCATAAAAATTTGAAAAATTTTGAAAAATTATGTGCTTCTATGTTAGAGATGACTTCTATGATAATATCACTTGTGAATTGAGTTTAATGACAATTGCATGCTTAAAAGAATAGTAAATTGAAAAGAAATTTGAATGAATGAATTTTACCTCTTTTGCAAGTTTTATAATGTGAAGAATGTTACTTAAATCATGTTGAGAAAATAAGGTTGAAATCACAATATAAGTTCTTATGCTTCTTATTGAAATGATTAAGGCAATTCAATTTTCTTTCTCCTTTCTTTGATCATTTTAGCTCCTCATTGAAATATTAACCTCCTTTACCTATCCGGGAACTTGGAGAAGTGAATGAAAAAGACATGTTTGATGTGGGAGGGCCATGAAAGCAATTATTTGCAATCAAAAGAATAGAAAGAAATTGTAGGTTTGGGGAAGTCAATCATGACGATAAGTAACTCGGCACCATTCACATAGCCGGGTGTTTGTGTCTTGCCAAAGTCGGATTGAGCGATATTCCTAGCGGATTATGGTATGTGCGCTAAGGGTTTGAGGCATCTCTTGAAAATTGAGAAACGCCGATCTCCTAGGCTTCGGTTTTTGTGAACCTCTATCCATAACTCCAAAAGTAAAGTCGAAAAATGAAAGGAAGAGAGCGAAGCTCTAAATTGAAAGTGCTGCGGAAACCGCAAAAGAAGAAGAAGGAGTAATTGTCCACTTTCCCGGATTCATGCACCACATTCCTTAAAGTTTTCCCTCCCCTTTCCACATTCTAGACCTTATTTGAAAGTCCTTAATGTAACACCCCGAATCCGCGGGACTCGGGATGCTACGGGTTGGGACCTCACAATGGGTCCCGACCCTTAGCTTGACAACAATTTCACCGGATCTTGCAACAAGGCACAAATAAAGGCCAAAACTGAAATACATTTTTATGCAATGAAAAGAAAAACCCGAAAGAATGCAACAAAGGACTTCAGCCGAAAAGTACAACCCCGAAGGCTAAACGCCATACAACATACAATAAATATAATACTCAAACTCGACTCTACCCAAAACCAAATCCTAAAATGTACGGACCCCGGCTGCGCACTCTCCCGGATCCCTCGGCCGCATTCCTAACCTGCAAGACAATCTACAACAATCGGTATGAAACCGTTAGCTCATATTCGAAGCATTAGAATAAATGGGAAAGGCACAAACACAAGTAAATCATCATAAACACACAACATTCTCAAAGCACACAATTCCGGTTTATTATCTTTTTATTATTAAGTCATATCCCGTTCTAATTCAACTTAGTTTTGTGACACGAGACCACCGTGGTCCCGCCTCGGTCCCTACTTACCGGCATGGAACGGTGCGGATGCCTCCGACCGTCTAACCAGCACGGGCTAGTCGCCAAGAACCTCCTAGACCCTCGCAAGAGCTAGGCAGATGATGTCACCGCCCGTTATCATACACTTGGGCCAAAATAATATAAGGTCGGTGGTCCTATTACCGGTTTAGTTGTTATAAACGATAAGGAATAAACACACACCACCAAACACACATCAATGCTAATACAAGGAATACGAGCTAAGTAAGTCCGGAGACTTACCTCGTCCCAAAGATAGTCCCGCTAACCACCGCTCTCAACTTCTCATAGGAAGGCACTCAACGCCTGGTCAAAACAAGGCACACAATCAACATCTCTCTCACATGCTAGAAGTCCTTAGACTTCTAGTCCCAATAATCTCGCAAGATCATAAACCATAACTATGCTAGGATAGGAAACTCCTAGTCCTCACGATCTCACAAGGTCATAACCATCACAACACAAGCTAGGATACTCTCGTTCTAGTCCACAACCTCACATCTTACAAACTCAACCCCTAAATTCTCACAAGCTCAACATACAACTTCAAGTCATAAATAACCTCACAAGATATTATCAATTCCTCAAGTCTTACAACATTTCGCAATCATCAAAACTCACCTAAGGTTCAAACCACTACTTGATATTCACTCTAAGTTATGCTATATCCAACCTAGCATGACACTAGAACTTAACATAAATAGATCGAGGGGAAAGAATACTCACGCGACGTCAAAGGGCGGAAGTCGTTCAACGGATGTCGACTTGGACTCGTTAGGCCTTAATCGGGGCGCTTCCGAACCTAGCACCAAACTAAACAAATTTAGCTTATAAGCTAAATTTGAACGGAATAGTTGTTAGCATGAAATATTGTGATATTTTAGGCACGTTTTCTAAACGTATTTGATTCATATTGATAGTCTTTGATTGATCTTTGCGCATATGTGAGCTAGTATTACCTATATTGTCGATATGGATGTCTACACGAGTTCTATGTTGATTATAGGTGAATTGGAGCTATTTCCGAACGGAATCAAGCAAAAGAAGAGTTGATTAAGTTATCCATAGATTGAGGACACTCTTTGGAAGCAAATTGGAGCTTTAGCATGAGGAATGCACGAGGCTAGGGAAGAATCACGTTCTTGCCCTAAATTACGCCCTAAAATACGGCCGGAATCCAAACCACGTTCAGAATTACGGCCGTGGATTCAGAGTCAGAATTCGATGTTCATTCCAGGGGATTCTACGGTCGTGGAACTAACCGTAATTGTTTCCACGCCCTAGAATTACGGTCGTGGAATCTTCCACGACCGTGATCTTGGCGAATCTTTTTGCCACACTTCGAAGCCATGATCTTTTGAAGATCGGGCCGGGCCGACACTTTGCCCTGCATTATAAAAAGACGGAAGAAAGGAGATTTCATCATCCCCGCTTACCCTCAGCAATCGACGCTTAGGATCAACGCTTAGCGACGCAAAAACCCTCATTTGGAGGTATTTTGGAGATCTCATTGGAGATCAAGGTTCGCATCGGAGAGTTGTTCTAATCTCGCACTTTCGGTGGAGATTGCTGTTGTGATCTTCGGATTTGTGGAAGATCGAAGTTTTTGGAAGAATTTGCAAGAAGATCTCTCTTCTTGTTTAGGTTTGATTTGGAAACGGATTGACATCCCGTTTCTCTTCTTTCCTAAGGTTGTGGTTGTTTACTCTGTTTTGAAAATTTTGATGAACACTTGTTCTTGATTGTGATCTTGAGATTCATTTGAAGATTATTGATAGTTCTTGAAAGTTTCCATCTTTTATCCTTTAATTTTTGAATTAATATGAATATGACTGTTATTGGCTAAAAACCCTTAACAATTCTAAGGTGAAGGGTTGATAGTTGTGGCATAGGTGATGATAGATCGATCGCAAACAGATTAGACCGTGAGAGTTAGAGAAATATCGTCGACAACCCTAAATTACGGGTTGTTCTTGAGTTCCACGTGTTCGCTCCAAACGGTGTGTGCAAGCTTTAAATTTATAACCCTAGACTTAAGCTTAAAACAAGGATGCGAACCCGCAGTGTACGGGTCAATCGTAGTAAAAGCAAGAAAATTCCAGGGGTCGATCACAGGGACTTGGTGAAACAAAGTCAACACGGTATGCTAATGTTAATGCTAACCACAAGAGCAATTTAACACAATCAAAGATGAATAAGATGTCAAATAAAGCAAACATGCAATTCTAGGGATTAAGGCATCTAGTTGTGGTTCCAACTCAAGATCTATAGATAAGCGGACAAAGCTGAGATTTTTGCATGGGGAAGGTGTTACTAGAGTGGAGTAGATCACCGGGTAAGTCTCACTACACACTAATCCTAAACTGTAACTCCTATTACCGGGTAAGTCTCAAGGAATCAAGATAAAGAACTATAACCTCAAACTAACACATCATCTAAGGGAATAGAATCAACCTTTACCGGGTAAGTCTCAGGCTAACTCACAAAGATGGGATGGAAGCACACTCAAACCCCAATAAAGGATAAACCTTTATTACCTATGCTTATGATCGTTGGTACACAAACTAAGGAATTACCGGGTAAGTCTCATCCTAAGCTTGCTTTGAACCAGGAAGGTGAAATAAGAATAGGATTTAGCAAACTCTAACACTGAACTCTCAGTTTAGGATAGGATAAGTCACCTCGGTCAGAAGAATTCCACCCCGGCCGAGATGTTCATCGACTGAACGAGATGCTTAGGGTTAAGGTTAAAGACTCGAACTTTCAGGATCCTACTGGAATCTAAGATTATTCTATCATTGTTTTTCCCACAACCTTCAGCCAATCACCCTAGAATCACACAAGGAAATTAGCCACTCATCATCATAATGAAAGTATTAAATATATGGGAAGAAGGTGAATATTTGAACAAAGAAGAATTTAATGAAAAGACTTCAATAACTGAATCAAATATCACAAACAAAAGCGTTCCTTGGATAATAATCCAACAAGACAAGACAACAAGGGAAGGAATTGAAGACAATCTTACAAAACCCCCAAAAAGCTATAAAGCTATGGTCTTCAATCTTCCTTCAACCTTCAAAAAGGTTCTTCAAAAACTCCCAACTTTGGAGTATGCTGCTGCTGCGCTGATAGCGGATTTTCGGTGTAAGCGGGCCTCTGAATTGTGGAATTTCCAACCCTTTTTATAGGAAAATAACCCTCCAAAGATAATAAATCTTTAAGAAGATATTATCCCATATATATAGGTAAAATATATGATTCTGCATATCTCCTTCCTTCCAGAAGCTCAGCCCAAAAATATAAGATCACTTTCCAATCTTAAAAGATCTCAGCCAAGAATAAAATATTCTCGCCGCGTCCTAGGTATTCGCCTCGGTCGAGTCGGCGTCTCTGGATCGCCTCGGTCGAGGTGAACCTCTGGTCAACCGAGGTGACTCATAACTGAATGTAGAATCTCTCAAAACTGGTCCAAAGTAAATCTTTAATCCATGGCTATGCTTCCTGGATGATTCCTTTTTGCTCCTCAATGTAGCTCCAAATGACTCCATAGCTCCTTTTGCTCCTTTTTGATGCAAAACGTGCCATTTTACCTACGATTACAACAAAACTAGGTGTAGACCTCGATTCCCGCAAAGGTAGACGAAATGGTAATATAATCACATAATATACATACAAACATGCAGATTATGAAAGATAAAACGTCCAAACAAACCCTAAAATATAGACTATAATTCATGCTATCAAAATACCCCATACTTAGCCCTTGCTTGTCCCCAAGCAAGTTCCGCATATAGAAGACAAGATAGAATGGATTATAAGTCAAGAAAATCAATTAAAAGTCTTTCAAAAACATTTTTATGGTGTGCAACTATCATAGATCACTCTAAGAGAGTACTTCCTGGAATTTAAAAACTCAATATGATCAAAACATTTTATAAATATAGGAAAGTTGTTCATCTTTGCATAAAATCATAGAATGCATAATAAGTCATAATCATCAAAATTAATCATGTATAATCCAGTTTAAACCGCTAAGTCAATCAACAAGCTCAAGGTCTCAAGGACTTCCCAAAAGAAAAGGTCAAGAAACGTGTAGGGTAGGGATGTATGTAAGGTAATGTGGTGCTAGAATCCGGGAAAAGGATGAACTTCACTTTCACTTTGATTTGCAACATCTTCCACCAATAAGCTTTGCTTATTTCACACTTTTTCTTTTTTTTTTTACTTTTTGGGATGCATGGACAGAGGTGCACAATAACCGAAGCCTAGGAAATCTGCAATCATCAATTTCTCGAGATGCATCAAACCCTTGATGCACATACCATGACCCGTTAGGAATATCGCTCAATCCGACTTTGGCAAGACACAAACACCCGGCTATGTGAATGGTGCCGAGTTACTCATCTTCATGATTGACTTCCCCAAACCTATTATTGCTTTCTAACACTTCCACTTCCAGCCCACTTCTCAACTTTAACTTGCTTTCACCACTTCGCTTGCTTCCAAATTCCCGGATAGGTGAAGGGAGGCAAAATGTATATGAGGGGCTAAGTATGATCAAGAAGAAGAAGAGAGAAGAGAATGAATTGCCTTGGTCTTTCCAAGAAGAACGTGATAGAACTTAACATGCGGTGTCAACCTTCAAGTTCAACATAATTTGGATAAAAACAAAGTAATAAACATGCCAATAATTTCAAACAAAGCATTTAGCAACTTAAACATATCATAAAACCTTTCAAACACATAAAGAATTTAAAACCAGTAGGTAAACAAGATCTTCACTGAGATCATATCTAGATAAGTAGCACAAAAATCATTTTCGAAAACTCTCTGTTACGCACCTCGGTCGAGGTGTTCTTGGTTCAACCGAGGTGAAATGCCTCGTTTGGCCAATACTGACTCGGTCGAGGTCAAAAAAATTTTTTAAAACCATTTTTTTTCCGGTTTCGACGTTTTTCTCAATCAAATAACCTGTAACTATGCATGTGGTCTCAGATAAACATATAGATGCAAAAGTGAAGCATAAATATAAATATCCGGTCAATAGAGTCATACATCAAAGTCAAATAATACATCAAATACCCTATACTTGGGACACACTGTCCCAGTGGGTTAAAATAAGTCTAAGGACAGGATACTCACCGAACATAGCTAAACTGCACGAAGAAGTAAGAAACGGCTCCCAGATAAGACCATCTCGGTTGGCGAAGTATATCTCGGTCGAGGTGTTCTGACAGTACCCGAGATGTATCTCAGTAAAGCTCGTTTCCTCAACTTCTCGAAATTTCGTTGTTCTAGTGTAGCTCTTGAACTGTGATCCTTCCTTTTGGAATACCTGGTTGTTGTCTAGAGGAAAACAAAAACAAAGCAACTATCTAAACTAAACTAGAAAAGGGAGAAGAAAGCAATACCTTGGGTTGCCTCCCAAGAAGCGCTTGGTTTAAGGTCGCTAGCTGGACCCTACGGCATGGGATTACTCAATGCACTTCGAATGTCGTGGAGTGCTCATCACATCCGTAAAAATCTTCCAAGAAGGTTCCGGTTCCTAACTTCACCGGCAAATGGTAGGATTTCCTACGTACAAGCTTGTACGATTTGGTTCTCACCGGAATCCTTCTAGACTTCCTATACTTCAATGGGACATAATCTAGCCTTGCGTCCCATCCTTTCCTTGATCGAGAAAACAACTTCTCGAGAATCCTAGTAGCTTCCCCATCTTTAGCATGGGGATGGTACAAGGTCCTTAGCATGCGAGTGACCCCATACTTGAACAAATAACACTTCGTTGCCTTAGCGGTGAAGTGCTCGTTAACTTCACTCCTTATAATCCAAGGAGCATCTTCTTCCAGCAATTTCAAAGAAGGTTTCATCTTGATCTTAGGAGGTTCTTTTGGAAGAGACCTCCAACTCTCCGGTGCCTTCCTGAAGTATTCAGAAATGTCAATCGGGAATTCAAATGAAGTAGGAGAATGTACCTTGCAAAGTTCTCCAAAGCTTGAGACAAGTTTCATGTTGGGTTGATAATCCACACACGAAATCTCTCTCAATTCAGCTGGTCTTTCTTCCACCTCGACCACAATCTCAGTAATGTGGCCAAGGTTCTCTACATCTTCCACTTCTGGTTTTGCAGATTCTTCCATCTCGGCCGAAATCTCTTCCACCTCGACCGAGGTCTCAACAGTTAGATCGAAATCTTCAAAATCTTCTTCTCCCTCAAAAGCTTCCGGAGAAACTTCTGGTTTGATTGGAGGGGTGATTGGAACTTGCAGCACTTCCTTATGCTCCTCTTCCGGCTTTGCATAGGATAGGGTGCTTTCCTTGAGCTCCTCCACCTTCTTCATCAACCTCTCCCATCTTGATTCAAGAGAATCTTCAAGGGGTTGCTCACAAATCTTTTTAGGGATATTCAGTTCATCCCACATCGCAAGTTCACGCTGAATGACTTCTTCTCTTTCCCATTCATTGTTGAACCAATAGAAGGAGTACTTCTCCTCCAAGTATTCATAATGGTCCGCCCTAGCACTTTGTCTTGCTATCCAGGCTGGATCAAATGTAGTCATCGGAAATCCTGAAAACTACAAAACTCATAGAAAGAGTAGTTAGTAGCAACAGGGGCAAGTGCCCCGAAAGCAAACCGCAACCGGCTCGGTCTAGACCAAGTCCCCGGCAACGGCGCCAAAAACTTGTTCGCTCCAAACGGTGTGTGCAAGCTTTAAATTTATAACCCTAGACTTAAGCTTAAAACAAGGATGCGAACCCGCAGTGTACGGGTCAATCGTAGTAAAAGCAAGAAAATTCCAGGGGTCGATCACAGGGACTTGGTGAAACAAAGTCAACACGGTATGCTAATGTTAATGCTAACCACAAGAGCAATTTAACACAATCAAAGATGAATAAGATGTCAAATAAAGCAAACATGCAATTCTAGGGATTAAGGCATCTAGTTGTGGTTCCAACTCAAGATCTATAGATAAGCGGACAAAGCTGAGATTTTTGCATGGGGAAGGTGTTACTAGAGTGGAGTAGATCACCGGGTAAGTCTCACTACACACTAATCTTAAACCGTAACTCCTATTACCGGGTAAGTCTCAAGGAATCAAGATAAAAAACTATAACCTCAAACTAACACATCATCTAAGGGAATAGAATCAACCTTTACCGGGTAAGTCTCAGGCTAACTCACAAAGATGGGATGGAAGCACACTCAAACCCCAATAAAGGATAAACCTTTATTACCTATGCTTATGATCGTTGGTACACAAACTAAGGAATTACCGGGTAAGTCTCATCCTAAGCTTGCTTTGAACCAGGAAGGTGAAATAAGAATAGGATTTAGCAAACTCTAACACTGAACTCTCAGTTTAGGATAGGATAAGTCACCTCGGTCAGAAGAATTCCACCCCGGCCGAGATGTTCATCGACTGAACGAGATGCTTAGGGTTAAGGTTAAAGACTCGAACTTTCAGGATCCTACTGGAATCTAAGATTATTCTATCATTGTTTTTCCCACAACCTTCAGCCAATCACCCTAGAATCACACAAGGAAATTAGCCACTCATCATCATAATGAAAGTATTAAATATATGGGAAGAAGGTGAATATTTGAACAAAGAAGAATTTAATGAAAAGACTTCAATAACTGAATCAAATATCACAAACAAAAGCGTTCCTTGGATAATAATCCAACAAGACAAGACAACAAGGGAAGGAATTGAAGACAATCTTACAAAACCCCCAAAAAGCTATAAAGCTATGGTCTTCAATCTTCCTTCAACCTTCAAAAAGGTTCTTCAAAAACTCCCAACTTTGGAG
>BSUD01000008.1:120164213-120227436 GCA_033239045.1 Fagopyrum esculentum
TTCATCTTGATCTTAGGAGGTTCTTTTGGAAGAGACCTCCAACTCTCCGGTGCCTTCCTGAAGTATTCAGAAATGTCAATCGGGAATTCAAATGAAGTAGGAGAATGTACCTTGCAAAGTTCTCCAAAGCTTGAGACAAGTTTCATGTTGGGTTGATAATCCACACACGAAATCTCTCTCAATTCAGCTGGTCTTTCTTCCACCTCGACCACAATCTCAGTAATGTGGCCAAGGTTCTCTACATCTTCCACTTCTGGTTTTGCAGATTCTTCCATCTCGGCCGAAATCTCTTCCACCTCGACCGAGGTCTCAACAGTTAGATCGAAATCTTCAAAATCTTCTTCTCCCTCAAAAGCTTCCGGAGAAACTTCTGGTTTGATTGGAGGGGTGATTGGAACTTGCAGCACTTCCTTATGCTCCTCTTCCGGCTTTGCATAGGATAGGGTGCTTTCCTTGAGCTCCTCCACCTTCTTCATCAACCTCTCCCATCTTGATTCAAGAGAATCTTCAAGGGGTTGCTCACAAATCTTTTTAGGGATATTCAGTTCATCCCACATCGCAAGTTCACGCTGAATGACTTCTTCTCTTTCCCATTCATTGTTGAACCAATAGAAGGAGTACTTCTCCTCCAAGTATTCATAATGGTCCGCCCTAGCACTTTGTCTTGCTATCCAGGCTGGATCAAATGTAGTCATCGGAAATCCTGAAAACTACAAAACTCATAGAAAGAGTAGTTAGTAGCAACAGGGGCAAGTGCCCCGAAAGCAAACCGCAACCGGCTCGGTCTAGACCAAGTCCCCGGCAACGGCGCCAAAAACTTGTTCGCTCCAAACGGTGTGTGCAAGCTTTAAATTTATAACCCTAGACTTAAGCTTAAAACAAGGATGCGAACCCGCAGTGTACGGGTCAATCGTAGTAAAAGCAAGAAAATTCCAGGGGTCGATCACAGGGACTTGGTGAAACAAAGTCAACACGGTATGCTAATGTTAATGCTAACCACAAGAGCAATTTAACACAATCAAAGATGAATAAGATGTCAAATAAAGCAAACATGCAATTCTAGGGATTAAGGCATCTAGTTGTGGTTCCAACTCAAGATCTATAGATAAGCGGACAAAGCTGAGATTTTTGCATGGGGAAGGTGTTACTAGAGTGGAGTAGATCACCGGGTAAGTCTCACTACACACTAATCTTAAACCGTAACTCCTATTACCGGGTAAGTCTCAAGGAATCAAGATAAAAAACTATAACCTCAAACTAACACATCATCTAAGGGAATAGAATCAACCTTTACCGGGTAAGTCTCAGGCTAACTCACAAAGATGGGATGGAAGCACACTCAAACCCCAATAAAGGATAAACCTTTATTACCTATGCTTATGATCGTTGGTACACAAACTAAGGAATTACCGGGTAAGTCTCATCCTAAGCTTGCTTTGAACCAGGAAGGTGAAATAAGAATAGGATTTAGCAAACTCTAACACTGAACTCTCAGTTTAGGATAGGATAAGTCACCTCGGTCAGAAGAATTCCACCCCGGCCGAGATGTTCATCGACTGAACGAGATGCTTAGGGTTAAGGTTAAAGACTCGAACTTTCAGGATCCTACTGGAATCTAAGATTATTCTATCATTGTTTTTCCCACAACCTTCAGCCAATCACCCTAGAATCACACAAGGAAATTAGCCACTCATCATCATAATGAAAGTATTAAATATATGGGAAGAAGGTGAATATTTGAACAAAGAAGAATTTAATGAAAAGACTTCAATAACTGAATCAAATATCACAAACAAAAGCGTTCCTTGGATAATAATCCAACAAGACAAGACAACAAGGGAAGGAATTGAAGACAATCTTACAAAACCCCCAAAAAGCTATAAAGCTATGGTCTTCAATCTTCCTTCAACCTTCAAAAAGGTTCTTCAAAAACTCCCAACTTTGGAGGATGCTGCTGCTGCGCTGATAGCGGATTTTCGGTGTAAGCGGGCCTCTGAATTGTGGAATTTCCAACCCTTTTTATAGGAAAATAACCCTCCAAAGATAATAAATCTTTAAGAAGATATTATCCCATAAATATAGGTAAAATATATGATTCTGCATATCTCCTTCCTTCCAGAAGCTCAGTCCAAAAATATAAGATCACTTTCCAATCTTAAAAGATCTCAGCCAAGAATAAAATATTCTCGCCGCGTCCTAGGTATTCGCCTCGGTCGAGTCGGCGTCTCTGGATCGCCTCGGTCGAGGTGAACCTCTGGTCAACCGAGGTGACTCATAACTGAATGTAGAATCTCTCAAAACTGGTCCAAAGTAAATCTTTAATCCATGGCTATGCTTCCTGGATGATTCCTTTTTGCTCCTCAATGTAGCTCCAAATGACTCCATAGCTCCTTTTGCTACTTTTTGATGCAAAACGTGCCATTTTACCTACGATTACAACAAAACTAGGTGTAGACCTCGATTCCCGCAAAGGTAGACGAAATGGTAATATAATCACATAATATACATACAAACATGCAGATTATGAAAGATAAAACGTCCAAACAAACCCTAAAATATAGACTATAATTCATGCTATCACCACGACCGTGGAATCTCAAGATCCAACCGTAATTTCCTTCAAGTTTACGAATCTGCTTTTACTTTAATCCAAAGTTAAAGATTTGCTTTAACTTAGTTTAGACTTGTCTTTTCTAGGTGGTAGTGAGCCTCAACAACCTCTACCTCGATTGTGAGCCTCAACAACCTCAATCGGTTAAGTTAGTCTTGATCTTTAGGTTACAAGTTTTGGTATTTGACACTAATTCTCACCTTTAGAATCTTTCTATATTGAGCCTCAACAACCTGTATAGAGAATGCCTTTTAGGTGGGCTACATAAGGTTTTTGGAACCTTAACCGTACGATTACCTTACATTAGTATACCTTTGCATATCTCTACTCTATCTTTACATCATTAGTATATCTTGAATCTATTGCCGCAACTGGATACCTGGATCTTTAGGATTGTTGTTTTCCCAATATTTGCAAAACTCTCATAATTACTCGCTTGACAATCTATAACTGAATTTGTTCCCACCCAAATCCCTGTGTTCGATACTCTGGAATTCTTGCTTAGCTACGTCGATCCGTACACTGCGGGTTCGCTGCTTGATTCTAGTTTTATAAATTTAAAGCTTATTTGCACACACCTTTAGGGGCGAACAAGTTTTTGGCGCCGTTGCCGAGGATTTGGTTTCGGCCGAATTCGGTAACCGGTTGTCAAGCTTGGGAGCTTGCTCTCGTTATTTGATATTGTTTCGAGTGTATGCGCAGGTCTAGGAACACCGAAGATCTCTTACCTCTTGATCAAGAGCTAGAGAAAACCTTGAGGCAAAAGCGCAAGGAAAAGAAGATGGCCGAAGGAAACGAGCGTGATTTTCAGGCAGAGCTAACAGAGAAGTAAGCTCAACTCCGCTGGAATGAGAATCTTCGCCGGGATGAGATGGATCGACATCAATCCCAAGTTAACACTCTACAGGATCAGATGTTCCAGATGGGGTTAGAAATGAGCGAGCTTAAGAATAAAATAATCAAGAAACCCTCAAGAAGGACATCAAGGTCTAGAAGAAGAAGAAGTCATTCATCCGCCGATGATAGTGACTCTTCCATGCCACCGTTAGAAGAGATTGATCCTACGGTCAATGTGAATCCTTTCAATCCACAAGAAGCTGCAAGTCGTCGTGCTCCACCTAGGAATGCGAGGGTCGAACGTGTGGATAATGAGCCAAGAACTCTTGGCCAACAAATGGATCCAACACAACAACCGCGCCGTTTAGGCGTGAACTTTGATGCTGAAGACGTACAAGGGTTTAGCTTCAACCCTCAAGTTATTACTCTTGTTCGCCAAAACCAATTTGGCGGTACAAGTTCCGAATCTCCACACCAACACTTGCAGAACTTTGAGTGCATGATGGAGACAATGAGACCAAAGAGCGCTACTACCAACAGCTACAAGCTTAAACCTTTCTTCTTCTCTTTGAAAGGGAAAGCGTTGTCTTGGTATCAAGCTCTTCCTAATGGGAAACTAGACACGTGGGAAGACCTTTCTGCGGAGTTTCTCACCAAATTCTTTCCGCCTTCCAAAACGGCGGAACTTAGAGGTAAGATTAATGCTTTTTCTATGAGACCTAACGAAAGTTTGTTTCAGTCATGGGAAAGGTTTCAGGATTTGCTCTTGGATTGCCCTCATCATGGCATATCCAAGCTTGCCTTGCTGGAGATTTACTACAAGGGGCTGGATGCGGGAACGCAATTCAACCTCCAATCCCTCTCATGTGGAACGTTCATGGACATGAGAGAAGATGACGCTTGGGACTTCATTGAGAAGCAAGCAAGAGTCATAGAGAAGTATTCCCACCGGAAAGTGGAGGGAAATCGTGTGGAGTAAGGAGCGAAGCTCACACATGAAGCTCAAAATCAAATTTTCTCCCTCAACAATGAGATCAAAGAGTTGAAGGAGACTATCAAGACCAACTTCCCAAAGCAACAAGGGAAGGATGTTGGTTATTTGGGCAACAACAATAATGGCGGCAACAACAATAACCGGAACAATAACCGGAATAACAATTGGAATGGAAACAACAACAACCGGAACAACAACAATTGGAACAACAATCGGGGTTCAAGCAACAACAATTGGCGCTCCAATCAACAGAATTCCGGTAACTCTTATCCTTCCAATTCTAATTCACTAACTCCACCTTCCTCTTCCTCTACTCCTTTGAAAAGCCAGGGGCAATCATCTAATGGAGGGAACAATACGGGAAAGGAGAAAGGGGGAATAATGTCGAAGAAGAGTGACGAAATTTGGATTTTGGAGCTTTACAGAGGGTTCCACGGTCCAAATTACGGTCGCCATAGCTACAGTGACCGTAATTTTCAAACGCCTCTGAAAAATCACCAAAACCACGGTTCAAAGCACTTCCACGGCCGTGGAATGCCCCGACAGACCGTAATATCTTCCATGGTGCAGTTGAAGTATGGGGTGAAGCTAGCGGAAGTTTCAAGGTGAACGGCCAACGACTCAAGAAGTATACGCCGGAACTCCAAGCTGAGGAGTTTGCACCTACCGCACTCGAATAGGTACGACATTGGTCTAGCTACGGACCTTAGACAAAGCGCTTCTTGGGAGGCAACCCAAGGTATTACATTTTCGTTTTTATTTTCGATTCATAGTTTAGTTTAGAATAGACGTCTTTTCGCTTCATTTTTCCTCGATTTCTTCCGGTATGTTCGTGTTTTTGGTTGTAGGATCGATGAAAAAGGAGAAAGGGAGAATAATGTCGAAGAAGAGTGACGAAATTTGGATTTTGGAGCTTTACAGAGGGTTCCACGGTCCAAATTACGGTCGTCATAGCTACAGTGACCGTAATTTTCAAACGCCTCTGAAAAATCACCAAAACCACGGTTCAAAGCACTTCCACGGCCGTGGAATGCCCCGACAGACCGTAATTTTTGGAAATTTTGCCGGCCACTATATAAGCCACATTCTTCACAAACTTAACCACACTTTTCCCCATTTCCACGACCTAGATACCGAAAACCCTCCACCTCTCCCAATTCTTTGTTTTCTAATCGTTTTCAACGATTCTTCGTCCTAAACTGCAGCAAATCCAACCACGAACAAGATCCAAGCGACAAACCGAGTGGAATTCGATCAACAAACGCGCATTTTGGATTTTTCAATCCGAAAAAGAGGTTATATCTTTCTTCTTGAATTTCGCGGATTTAGTTCGTTTTTGCTATAGATCTTTAGGAAGAACTGACAAAGACTGGAAGGAATTAGATTAATACTGCTTGTTGTGGTGATTGTTGGTGAATTTGCTGAGATTCACGAGTTTCTGAGACGAATCACGGTCTCTGGGTAAACCACGGCCGTAATTTCCCAAGAACAGACCGTAATTTTGGTGAAAAATGGACTTTGTAAGGAGAATGTCGGGAAGGATAAAAGAGAAAAAGGGAGAGCAAATAAGAAAAGAAAGGGCAATCCCTCCACCTCTAGGGCACCACCACCCTCATCTCCCTCACTACCATCCTCACCTTCACCTCCATCTTCACCTCCATCTTCACCTCCTCACCCTAGCATCCCCACCATACATGAGAACTACCTTGCTGCATTTGAGAAGATAGAGAAGAGGCCAGTGATTGGCCCTAGGTATTTGTTGTTGGAGGATCTACATCCTCTCAACATAGTTGATGATCTTACATGGCTCTTGGATAGAGCCGGATTGCTTGTCTTCACGAACATTCGTGAAGACGCCTATGAGGAGATTACCCGAGAGGTTGTGACATCTTTCGAGCACAGCCACGTAGATATGACCGTCTCCTTCCGTCTCATGAATCGAGACTATCACTTGAGTATTGTTGAGTTTGGGACCATTTTCGGGTTCCATGAGACCTACAATGGTCGACTTCCGAGAGGCGTTTCCGCCAAGGATTTTTGGGAAGAAGTTGCAATGATTTACGCTCAGGAGGATCGATGGCAGCCCGCAGATACCAAGGCTAAATTGATGTACCATTTAGCCTTGAAGATAGCTCACCGTGTTCTTTCGGAGTGTCTCTTTCCTAGGACGGAGACGCCCCAAAAGATCAAGACGGATGAGCTATTCCTGCTTTATAGTATGCTTTATGGATGCCGTGCAGATTGTGCTAATCTTTTGGCGGCTACGATGAGTAAACTCAAGAACAAGTCGAAGGGGAACATTGGATATGGTGGGATAGTGACCCACATTGCTAGGACGTTTGGTGTGGATTTTTCCGCTTGCACCCGTATACCAGCGGTTCCCTTAGGGCTACATGCTTTTATGGTTAGGGGACTCATCTTCCCCACACATAGAGGTCCGCCTTATGCGGGCATGCCTTGGGAGAGCAGGACGGGCAGGGGTATTGAGTGGCTGCCAGAGTATTCCATTGTGGCGGGATGCCACAATTGGAAGGAGACGTTCGCTACGATGCATGTGAACAGGCTAGCAGCTCCCCCTTACGTTCCACCACCGGTTGTGGATGAGGAGGACATGGGAGAGCAGTACGAGAGTGGTGGAGGAGCGGAGCAGGAGTTCGGCACGTTTCCGGATCAGCCGGAGGCGGCCCCGGATGTACCTAGGCGCTCTCCACGCCCAGCTAGAGCTTCAGGCTCGTCATCTCGCCGCGCTAGTGTTCGCCCCTAGAGGTGTGTGCAAATAAGTTTTAAATTTATAAAACTAGAATCAAGCAGCGAACCCGCAGTGTACGGATCGAGGTAGCTAAGCAAGGATTCCAGAGTATCGAACACAGGGATTTGGGTGGGAACAAATTCGATTTCAGATTATCAAGCAGTAAATATGGGAGTTTGCAAGTATTGGGAAAACAACAATCCTAAAGATCCGGGTATTCAGTTGCGGCAATAGATTCAAGATATACTAATGATGTAAAGACAGAGTAAAGATATGCAAAGGTATACTAAGGTAAGGTAATCGTACGGTTGAGGTTCCAAAAACCTTATGTAACTCACCTAAAAGATACTCCCTATACAGGTTGTTGAGGCTCAATATAGAAAGGAACTAAAGATGAGGATTAGTGTTAAATACCCAAACTTATAACCTAAAGATCAAGACTAACTTATCCGATTGAGGTTGTTGAGGCTCACAATCGAGGTAGAGGTTGTTGAGGCTTCACTACCACCTAGAAAAGACAAGTCTAAACTAGGTTAAAGCAAATCTTTAACTTTGGATCAAAGTAAAAGCAGGCTCGTAAACTGGAGTGAAATCACGGTCTGTTCTTGAGTTCCACGACCGTGGAATCTCAAGATCCAACCGTAATTTAGGGTTGTCGACGATTCTCTCTAACTCTCAGGGTCTAATCTGTTTGCGAACGATCTATCATCACCTATGCCACAACTATCAACCCTTCACCTTAGAATTGTTAAGGGTTTTTAGCCAATAACAGTCATTTTGATATCAATTCAAGAATTAAGAAGAAAGAGATGAAAACTTCAAGAACTATTAATAACTTCCAAAAGAATCTCAAGATTCCAACAAGTGTTTTCCAAAGATTCAAAATGGAATAACAACAAGTCACAACTATAGGAAAGAAGAGAAACGGGATGTCAATCCGTTTCCGATTCAAACCTAAACAAGAAGAGAGATCTTCTTGCAATTCCTTCAAGAACTTCGATCTTTCACAAATCCAAAGATCGCAGCAACAAATCTCCACCGAACGTGCAAGATTTGAACAACTCTCCAAATCAGCTTCGATCCCCAATGAGATCTCCGAAAACGCCTCTCAATTGAAGAAGCGTGGATAAGTGAGCCTGAACGAGGGTAAGCGATCCTAAGCGAGGATAAGCGATGATAAACGGGGATAAGCGATCCTAAGCGATCCTCAGCGATCATAAGCGAGGATAAGCGATCATAAGCGAGGATAAGCGATCATAAGCGAGGATAAGCGATCATAAGCGAGGATAAGCGATCATAATGAAATCTCCTTTCATCCGTCTTTTTATAATGCAGGGCAAGGTGTCGGGCCGGCCCATTCTTCAAAAGATCATGGCTTCGAAATATTGCGAAAAGATTCGCCAAGATCACGGTCGTGGAATCTTCCACGACCGTAATTCTGAGGCGTGGAAATAAACACGGGTAGCTTCCACGGCCGTAAAATCCCCTGGAATGAACATCGAATTCTGCATCATAATCCACGGCCGTAATTTAGGGTAGAACCGTGATTTTAGCCTTCATTCGTGCATTCCTCAATCTAATGCTCCAAATTGCTTCCAAAAGGTGTCCTTGATCTAGAGGTGCATCAACTCAACTCTCCTTTGCTCGATTTCGTTCGGAAATAGCTCTAAATCACCTATAATCAACATAGAACTCGTGTAGACATCTATATCGACAATATAGGCAATACTAGCTCGTATATGCATAAAGCTCCATTAAAGACTATCAATATGAACCAAATGTGACTAGAAAATGTGCCTAAAACATCACAATATTTCATGCTAACAAATAACCCCATACTTAACACTTGCTTGTCCCTAAGCAAGGTCTTACGAAAAGCTTTAAACAAGAGTTAGGATGAAATATGTGTACCTTCTTTTTGGATGAAGACAACTTCTAAAGAATAGATCATTCTCAAACCTTGCTTCAATCGTTTTTCAAACTTTCACACATTTAATTAGAGAGTAAAAATAAAGAAAACTCATGAATCAACTTAACTTCCAAACAAGCGTTATAACCTTCAAACTTTATCAAAATCAATTCCAAGAACTTCAATTTAGATCACCAAGCCATATAACATTCTTTTGATCTTAAGGACTTCCAAAGAAAAGGTATAGAGTATGGAAGGGAAGGGAAAACTTTAAGGGAGAGTGGTGCATAAATCCGGGAAAATGGATAACTACCTTCTTCTTCTTTTGCGGTTCCCGCAGCACAACACTTCACTTAGAGCTTCGCTCTTACTTTTCATTTTTCGACTTTACTTTTGGAGTTATGGATAGAGGTGCACAAAAACCGAAGCCTAGGAGATTGGCGTTTCTCATTTTTGCGAGATGCCTCAAACCCTTAGCGCACATACCATAATCCGCTAGGAATATCGCTCAATCCGACTTTGGCAAGACACAAACACCCGGCTATGTGAATGGTGCCGAGTTACTCATCGTCATGATTGACTTCCCCAAACCTATACTTTCTTTCTATTCAATTGATTGCAAACATTTGCTCTCATGGCCCTCCCACATCAAACATGCCTTTTTCTCATTCACTTTCCAAGTTCCCGGATAGGTAAAGGAGGCTAATATTTCAATGAGGAGCTAGATGATCAAAGAAAGAAGAAAGAAAATATCGAATTGCCTTAATCATTTCAACAAGAAGTATAGGAACTTATAATGTGATTTCAACTTCAGTTTCTTAATATGATTTAGGTAACGTTTTCACATTATAAAACTTGCAAAAGAGGTGAAATTTATTCATTTGCATCCTTTTCGATTTACTATCCTTTTAAACATGCAATTGTTGTCAACTTTATTCGCAAGTAGTGTTTATCATAGAACTCATCTCAATTCATTAGAAGCATCAAATTTTTCAAAAATTTTCAATTTTTATGGGTTTTTAAAGTTCTTTTTCATGCAATGCAAGAATGAAACGTGTAACATATGATGAACATGCAAAGATAGTCTCGTAATAGAGGCAACACATAGAGTAGAGTTATTACAAACATTTAGTACATCCCACCCCATACTTAGGACGAACATTGTCCCTAATGTTCACATGAAAGAACAAAAGAAAGAAAAGAAAAGAAACTCACAATGGTGGCGGGAATGTCTAAACGAGCTGCCGGTCATCAATCACTGCGGTGCCGGTGGAGGTGGAAATGGAGAGAAACTCGGGTCATAGTACCGCCCAAACTGCTGGCGGTAGACGTCCCTCATCATGTGGTCGAGGTCATCCAAACGTCCATCTCTAGCGTCCGCCCGGATCTCTAATGCTCCGACTCTCTCTGAAAGTCCGGTAGCCCACTCCGGCATCCTCTCATACCATCCCGGAGCATGATCATACCATCCGGGAGCATCTGCTGGTGCTGGCTGTGGTGGTGGTGGTGGTGGTGCTGCTGGCTTTTATACTCGCAGGCAAATTTTCAAAAATCACGGTCTGTCGGGGCATTCCACGGCCGTGGAAATGTACGGACCCGTGATTTTTGTGATTTTTCACAGGCCTTTGAGAATTACGGTCACTGTAGCAATGACGACCGTAATTTAGACCGTGGAACCCTCTGTAAAGCTTCAAAGTCCAAATTTCGTCACTTCTATTCGACATTATCCCTCCGTTCTCCCTTTTCATCGATCCTACAACCAAAAACACGAACATACCGGAAGGAATCGAGGCAAAAATAAAGCAAGAACTTCTATTCTAAGCTAATCTATGAATCGAAAGCAAAAACGAAAATGCAATACCTTGGGTTGCCTCCCAAGAAGCGCTTTGTTTAAGGTCCGTAGCTAGACCATTATCCATAGATGACTCAATGCACCTTGAACATCTTGGATTGCTCTTCAAATCCATCATTAAACTCCTCCAAGAAATCTCCGGTTCCTAATTTCACCGGCAAGTGGTAAGATCTCCCACGTACAAGCTTGTACGGTTTGATTCTCACCGGAATCCTCCTAGCTTTCCTATGCTTTAATGGGACATAATTCGGTCTTCCATCCCATCCTTTCCTAGATCGAGAAATCAGTTTTTCGAGAATCCTCCTAGCTTCCCCATCTCCAGTTTGGGGATGATGTATGGTCTTCGTCATGTGAATGACCCCATACTTGAACAAAAAACACTTATTGGCATTGGCGTTGAAGCTCTTGCCAAATTTACTCCTTATAGTCCAAGGAGCATCTTCTTCCAGCAATTTCAATAGAGGTTTCATCTTCACCTTAGGAGGTTCTTTTGGAAGAGACCTCCAACTCTCCGGTGCATTCCTGGAAAAATCAGAAATTTTAATAGGAATAACAAAGGAAGTAAGACAGTATACCTTGTTAAGTTCTTCAAGGCTTGGGACAAGTTTCATGTTGGCATGATGATCCACACATGAAATATCTCCCAACTCAGCTGGATCTTCTTCAACCTTGGCCACAATTTCAGTAATTTGGCCAAGGTTCACCACTTCTTCCTCTTCTTCAAGCACAACTGACTTTTCTTCAATCTCGACCACAATATTAGCAATTGGGTCTAGGTGTTCCACTTCTCTCTCTTCTTCAATGCGAACTTCAAGAGGTTCTAGAGGAACTTTGGGTTTGATAAGAGCATTCCTCGAGACTTGGAGTTCTTCCTTAAAGGCTTTCAATTTTTCTTCGATCATACCAAGTTCCTTCTTCAATTCTTCAAGTTTCGAGTGTTCCGCATCTTTGGGACGTTTCTTCTTAACCTTCTTTGGGTAGTGCAGCTTTTCCCATTTTGCAAATTCATATTCAATGGTTTGTTCACGTTCTCTTTCGCTGTCAAACCAATAGAAGGCGTATTTCTCTACCAAGTATTCATAATGGTCTGCTCTAGCCGTATGCTTCGCTACCCATATTGGATCGTATGGAGCCATACTTAGCTAGTGGAGCCTCAAAAACTCATACCAAGAGATTAAAAAAAACAAAAGCTCCCAAAACTTGTTCTTTGGCGAAACTCTGTTCCGTTGCTGGAACAAGAACTTCGTATGTACCTAAGAACACAAACCTGCAAGAACACTCAAGAAAAGGATATCAAATAACAAGAGCAAGCTCCCAAGCTTGACAACCGGCAACCGGATTCGGCCGAAACCAAATCCCCGGCAACGGCGCCAAAAACTTTGTTCGCCCCTAGAGGTGTGTGCAAATAAGTTTTAAATTTATAAAACTAGAATCAAGCAGCGAACCCGCAGTGTACGGATCGAGGTAGCTAAGCAAGGATTCCAGAGTATCGAACACAGGGATTTGGGTGGGAACAAATTCGATTTCAGATTATCAAGCAGTAAATATGGGAGTTTGCAAGTATTGGGAAAACAACAATCCTAAAGATCCGGGTATTCAGTTGCGGCAATAGATTCAAGATATACTAATGATGTAAAGACAGAGTAAAGATATGCAAAGGTATACTAAGGTAAGGTAATCGTACGGTTGAGGTTCCAAAAACCTTATGTAACTCACCTAAAAGATACTCCCTATACAGGTTGTTGAGGCTCAATATAGAAAGGAACTAAAGATGAGGATTAGTGTTAAATACCCAAACTTATAACCTAAAGATCAAGACTAACTTATCCGATTGAGGTTGTTGAGGCTCACAATCGAGGTAGAGGTTGTTGAGGCTTCACTACCACCTAGAAAAGACAAGTCTAAACTAGGTTAAAGCAAATCTTTAACTTTGGATCAAAGTAAAAGCAGGCTCGTAAACTTATGGAAATTACGGTTGGATCTTGAGGTTCCACGGCCGTGGAATCTCAAGAACAACCCGTAATTTAGGGTTGTCGACGACACTCTCTAACTCTCAGGGTCTAATCTGTTTGCGAACGATCTATCATCACCTATGCCACAACTATCAACCCTTCACCTTAGAATTGTTAAGGGTTTTTAGCCAATAACAGTCATTTTGATATCAATTCAAGAATTAAGAAGAAAGAGATGAAAACTTCAAGAACTATTAATAACTTCCAAAAGAATCTCAAAATCACAATCGAAAACAAGTGTTTGTCAAGAGATTCAAATCAAACAATCAATAACAATCTTAGGAAAGAAGAGAAACGGGATGTCAATCCGTTTCCGATTCAAACCTAAACAAGAAGAGAGATCTTCTTGCAATTCCTTCAAGAACTTCGATCTTCCTCAACGCGAAGGACGCTCACCACAATCTTCCAATCACGAACTTTGATCTTCAATAAGATCCCCCCAGAAATCACCTCCAAGAATGAAGGTTTTTGTCTTGCTAAGCTCCGTTCTTGCCGCCCAACTTAGGGTTTTGAAAAGTCGTAAGCTAGGTAGCGGGGTAAAGCGAGGTGTAGCGAGGTGACGGAATCTTGCCTCATCCGTCTTTTTATAATGCAGGGCAAAGTGTCGGCCCGGCCCGATCTTTAAAAGATCATGGCTTCGAAACGTGGCGAAGGGATTCGCCAAGATCACGGTCGTGGAAGATTCCACGACCGTAATTCTGAGGCGTGGAAATAAACACGGGTAGCTTCCACGGCCGTAAAATCCCCTGGAATGAACATCGAATTCTGCATCATAATCCACGGCCGTAATTTAGGGTAGAACCGTGATTTTTGCCTTCATTCGTGCATTCCTCAATCTAATACTCCAAATTGCTTCCAAAAGGTGTCCTCGATCTAGAGGTACATCAACTCAACTCTCCTTCGCTCGATTTCGTTCGGAAATAGCTCCAAATTACCTATAATCAACATAGAACTCGTGTAGACATCCATATCGACAATATAGGCAATACTAGCTCGTATATGCATAAAGCTCCATTAAAGACTATCAATATGAACCAAATGCGATTATAAAACGTGCCTAAAATATCACAATATTTCATGCTAACAAATAACCCCATACTTAACACTTGCTTGTCCCTAAGCAAGGTCTTTCAAAAAGCTTTAAACAAGAGTTAGGATGAAATATGTGTACCTTCTTTTGGATGAAAGTAGCTTCTAAAGAATAGATCATTCTCAAACCTTGCTTCATTCGTTTTTCAAACTTTCACGCACTTAAATAGAGAGTAAGAGGTAAAGAAAGCTCATGAAACAATTTAACTTCCAAACAAGCATTATAACCTTCAAACTTTATCAAAATCAATTCCAAGAACTTCAATTTAGATCACCAAGCCATATAACATTCTTTTGATCTTAAGGACTTCCAAAGAAAAGGTATAGAGTATGGAAGGGAAGGGAAAACTTTAAGGGAGAGTGGTGCATAAATCCGGGAAAATGGATAACTACCTTCTTCTTCTTTTGCGGTTTCCGCAACACTTCACTTAGAGCTTCGCTCTTACTTTTCATTTTTCGACTTTACTTTTGGAGTTATGGATAGAGGTGCACAAAAACCGAAGCCTAGGAGATTGGCGTTTCTCATTTTTGCGAGATGCCTCAAACCCTTAGCGCACATACCATAATCCGCTAGGAATATCGCTCAATCCGACTTTGGCAAGACACAAACACCCGGCTATGTGAATGGTGCCGAGTTACTCATCGTCATGATTGACTTCCCCAAACCTATAATTTCTTTCTATTCAATTGATTGCAAATATTTGCTCTCATGGCCCTCCCACATCAAACATGCCTTTTTCTCATTCACTTTCCAAGTTCCCGGATAGGTAAAGGAGGCTAATATTTCAATGAGGAGCTAGATGATCAAAGAAAGAAGAAAGAAAATATCGAATTGCCTTAATCATTTCAACAAGAAGTATAGGAACTTATAATGTGATTTCAACTTCAGTTTCTTAATATGATTTAGGTAACGTTTTCACATTATAAAACTTGCAAAAGAGGTGAAATTTATTCATTTGCATCCTTTTCGATTTACTATCCTTTTAAACATGCAATTGTTGTCAACTTTATTCGCAAGTAGTGTTTATCATAGAACTCATCTCAATTCATTAGAAGCATCAAATTTTTCAAAAATTTTCAATTTTTATGGGTTTTTAAAGTTCTTTTTCATGCAATGCAAGAATGAAACGTGTAACATATGATGAACATGCAAAGATAGTCTCGTAATAGAGGCAACACATAGAGTAGAGTTATTACAAACATTTAGTACATCCCACCCCATACTTAGGACGAACATTGTCCCTAATGTTCACATGAAAGAACAAAAGAAAGAAAAGAAAAGAAACTCACAATGGTGGCGGGAATGTCTAAACGAGCTGCCGGTCATCAATCACTGCGGTGCCGGTGGAGGTGGAAATGGAGAGAAACTCGGGTCATAGTACCGCCCAAACTGCTGGCGGTAGACGTCCCTCATCATGTGGTCGAGGTCATCCAAACGTCCATCTCTAGCGTCCGCCCGGATCTCTAATGCTCCGACTCTCTCTGAAAGTCCGGTAGCCCACTCCGGCATCCTCTCATACCATCCCGGAGCATGATCATACCATCCGGGAGCATCTGCTGGTGCTGGCTGTGGTGGTGGTGGTGGTGGTGCTGCTGGCTGCGTCGTGGACCAAGGAGGGGGTGTCTCGTACCAGGTGGGAGGTGTAGTCATCCACGTGGGCCTCTCGCTCACGCTAGCGCGGCGAGATGACGAGCCTGAAGCTCTAGCCGGACGCGGAGAGCGTCTAGGTACATCCTGCTGATCCGGCTGATCCGGAAACGTGCCGAACTCCTGCTCTGCTCCTCCACCACTCTCATACTGCTCTCCCATATCCTCCTCATCTACTACCGGCGGTGGAACGTAAGGGGGAGCTACAAGCCTGTTCGCATGCATCGCAGCGAACGTCTCCTTCCAGTTGTGGCGTCCCGCCACAATGGAATACTCCGGCAGCCACTCAATACCCCTGCCGGTCCTACTCTCCCAGGGCATGCCCGCATAAGGCGGACCTCTATGTGTGGGGAAGATGAGTCCCCTAACCATGAAAGCGTGTAGCCCTAATGGAACTGCCGGTATACGTGTGCAAGCCGAGAAGTCCACTCCAAAAGTCCTTGCTATGTGGGTCACTATCCCACCATACCCAATGTTCCCTCTCGATTTGTTCTTTAGCTTGCTCATTGTCGCCGCCAAAAGAGTAGCACAATCTGCGCGGCATTCATGAAGCATAGCGTAGAGAAGGAATAGCTCATCCGTCTTGATCTTTTGGGGCGTCTCCGTCCTAGGAAAGAGACACTCCGAAAGAACACGGTGAGCTATCTTCAAGGCCAAATGGTACATCAATTTGGCCTTGGTATCAGCTGGATGCCAACGGTCCTCGTCGGCATAGATCATAGCCACATCCCCCCAAAAGTCCTTAGCGGACACGTTCCTAGGGAGTCGACCGTTGTAGGTCTCATGGAACCCAAAGATGGTCCCGAACTCGACAATGCTCAACTGGTAGTCTCTGTTCATGAGACGGAAGGAGACAGTCCTATCAACATGGCTGTGCTCAAAAGACGTCACAACCTCTCGGGTGATCTCCTCATAAGCGTCTTCACGAATGTTCGTGAAGACAAGTAAACCGGCTCTATCCAAGAGCCATGTGAGGTCATCTACAATGTTGAGAGGATGTAGATCCTCCAACAACAAGTATCTAGGGCCAATTACTGCCCTCTTCTCGATCCTCTCAAATGCAGCTTGGTGGTTTTCGTGTATGATCGGGATGCTAGGGTGAGGTGGTGAGGATGGAGGTGAAGATGGAGGTGAAGGTGAGGGGGATGAGGGTGGTGGTGCCCTAGATGTGGAAGGGTTACCCTTTCTCTTCTTATTCTGCTCCCCTTTCTTTTCCTTAATCCTTCCCGAAACTCTCCTCACAAAATCCATTCTGTTGAAAATTACGGTCTGTTCTTCCCAAAACCACGGCCGTGGAACTTATGCAGACCGTGATTCGACACAGTAATTCTCAATTCTCAGCAAATCAGCAATCAAACTCCACAACAAGCAGTCCTAATCTAATTTCTTCCAATCTCAATCAGTTCTTCCTAAAAATCTCTAACAAAAACGAACAAAAACGACTAGAATCAAGAAGAGAGCAAAAACCTCTTTTTCGGATTGAGAAATCCAAAATGCGGGTTTGTTGATCGTTTTCCACGCGATTTGTTGCTTGGATCTTGTTCTTGGTTGGATTTGCTTCAGTTTAGGAAGAAGAATCGTTAAAAACGATTAGAGAACGAAGATTTGGGATGAGCTGTGCGATTTCGGTGTTTAGGGCGTGGAAATTGGGGGTTTTGTGGTGTTTTTGTGGTGAAGTGTGGCTTTTATACTCGCAGGCAAAATTTCAAAAATCACGGTCTGTCGGGGCATTCCACGGCCGTGGAAATGTACGGACCCGTAATTTTGGTGATTTTTCACAGGCCTTTGAGAATTACGGCCACTGTAGCAATGACGACCGTAATTTAGACCGTGGAACTCTCTGTAAAGCTTCAAAGTCCAAATTTTCGTCACTTTTCTTTGACATTATCCTCCCTTTCTCCTTTTCTATCGATCCTACAACCAAAAACACGAACATACCGGGAGAAATCGAGGCAAAAATAAAGCAAAAACTTCTATTCTAAGCTAATCTATGAATCGAAAGCAAAAACGAAAATGCAATACCTTGGGTTGCCTCCCAAGAAGCGCTTTGTTTAAGGTCCGTAGCTAGACCATTATCCATAGATGACTCAATGCACCTTGAACATCTTGGATTGCTCTTCAAATCCATCATTAAACTCCTCCAAGAAATCTCCGGTTCCTAATTTCACCGGCAAGTGGTAAGATCTCCCACGTACAAGCTTGTACGGTTTGATTCTCACCGGAATCCTCCTAGCTTTCCTATGCTTTAATGGGACATAATTCGGTCTTCCATCCCATCCTTTCCTAGATCGAGAAATCAGTTTTTCGAGAATCCTCCTAGCTTCCCCATCTCCAGTTTGGGGATGATGTATGGTCTTCGTCATGTGAATGACCCCATACTTGAACAAAAGACACTTCTTCTAACGGTGAAGTGCTTGCTAACTCCACTCCTTGTAGTCCAAGGAGTATCTTCTTCCAGCAATTTCAATGGAGGCTTCATTTTCACCTTAGGAGGTTCTTTTGGAAGAGACCTCCAACTCTCCGGTGCATTCCTGGAAAAATCAGAAATTTTAATAGGAATAACAAAGGAAGTAAGACAGTATACCTTGTTAAGTTCTTCAAGGCTTGGGACAAGTTTCATGTTGGCATGATGATCCACACATGAAATATCTCCCAACTCAGCTGGATCTTCTTCAACCTTGGCCACAATTTCAGTAATTTGGCCAAGGTTCACCACTTCTTCCTCTTCTTCAAGCACAACTGGCTTTTCTTCAATCTCGACCACAATATTAGCAATTTGGTCTAGGTGTTCCACTTCTTCCTCTTCCTCAATGGGAACTTCAAGAGGTTCTAGAGGAACTTTGGGTTTGATAGGAGCATTCCTCGAGACTTGGAGTTCTTCCTTAAAGGCTTTCAATTTTTCTTCGATCATATCAAGTTCCTTCTTCAATTCTTCAAGTTTCGAGTCTTCCGCATCTTTGGGACGTTTCTTCTTAACCTTCTTTGGGTAGTGCAGCTTTTCCCATTTTGCAAATTCATATTCAATGGTTTGTTCACGTTCTCTTTCGCTGTCAAACCAATAGAAGGCGTATTTCTCTACCAAGTATTCATAATGGTCTGCTCTAGCCGTATGCTTCGCTACCCATATTGGATCGTATGGAGCCATACTTAGCTAGTAGAGCCTCAAAAACTCATACCAAGAGATTAAAAAAAACAAAAGCTCCCAAAACTTGTTCTTTGGCGAAACTCTGTTCCGTTGCCGGAACAAGAACTTCGTATGTACCTAAGAACACAAACCTGCAAGAACACTCAAGAAAAGGATATCAAATAACAAGAGCAAGCTCCCAAGCTTGACAACCGGCAACCGGATTCGGCCGAAACCAAATCCCCGGCAACGGCACCAAAAACTTGTTCGCCCCTAGAGGTGTGTGCAAATAAGCTTTAAATTTATAAAACTAGAATCAAGCAGCGAACCCGCAGTGTACGGATCGAGGTAGCTAAGCAAGAATTCCAGAGTATCGAACACAGGGATTTGGGTGGGAACAAATTCGATTTCAGGTTATCAAGCAGTAAATATGAGAGTTTTGCAAATATTGGGAAAACAACAATCCTAAAGATCCGGGTATTCAGTTGTGGCAATAGATTCAAGATATACTAATGATGTAAAGACAGAGCTGAGATGTGCAAAGGTATACTAATGTAAGGTAATCGTACGGTTGAGGTTCCAAAAACCTTATGTAACTCACCTAAAAGATACTCCTTATACAGGTTGTTGAGGCTCAATATAAGAAGGAACTAAAGACAAGGATTAGTGTCAAATACCCAAACCTATAATCTAAAGGTCAAGACTAACTTATCCGATTGAGGTTGTTGAGGCTCACAATCGAGGTAGAGGTTGTTGAGGCTTCACTACCACCTAGAAAAGACAAGCCTAGACTAAGTTAAAGCAAATCTTTAACTTTGGATTAAGGTAAAAGCAAGCTCGTAAACTCAGGGAAATTACGGTTGGATCTTGAGATTCCACGGCCGTGGAACTCAAGAACAGCCCGTAATTTAGGGTTGTCGGCGACAATTCTCTAACTCTCAGGGTCTAATCTGTTTGCGATCGATCTATCATCATCTAAGCCACAACTATCAACCCTTCACCTTAGAATTGTTAAGGGTTTTTAGCCAATAACAGTCATTTGATATTAATTCAAGATTTAAAAGATAAAAGATGGGAACTTTCAAGAACTATCAATAATCTTCAAACGAATCTCAGAATCACAATCAAGAACAAGTGTTTATCAAAGGATTCAAATAGGAATAAGCAATCACAATCTTAGGAAAGAAAAGAAACGGGATGTCAATCCGATCCTAAATCAAACCTAAGCAAGAAGAGAATCCTTCTTGCAAAATCCTCCAAGAACTTTGATCTTGCATAAACGCCAAGATCGCTAGCCGCAATTCTTCAATTCCGAACCTTGATCTTCAATGAGATCTCCCAAAATTACCTCCAAGAATGAGGGTTTGTGCGTTCCTAAGCTTGCGTTGTTGCCGCTAAACTTAGGGTTGAAAGATCGTAAGCTAGGTAGCGAGGTGACGGAATCTTGCTTCATCCGTCCTTTTTATAATGCAGGGCAAAATGTCGGCCCGGCCCGATCTTCAAAAGATCATGGCTTCGAAACGTGGCGAAAGGATTCGCCAAGATCACGGTCGTGGAAGATTCCACGACCGTAATTCTGAGGCGTGAAAACAAACACGGGTAACTTCCACGGCCGTAATATCCCCTGGAATGAACATCGAATTCTGCATCACAATCCACGGCCGTAATCTAGGGTAAAACCGTGATTCTTGCCTTCATTCGTGCATTCCTCAATCTAATACTCCAAATTGCTTCCAAAAGGTGTCCTTAATCTAGAGGTACATCAACTCAACTTCCCTTTGCTCGATTTCGTTCGGAAATAGCTCCAAATCACCTATAATCAACATAGAACTCGTGTAGACATCCATATCGACAATATAGGCAATACTAGCTCATATATGCATAAAGCTTAATCAAAGACTATCAATATGAATCAAATACGATTATAAAACGTGCCTAAAATATCACAATATTTCATGCTAACAAATAACCCCATACTTAGCACTTGCTTGTCTCTAAGCAAGGTCTTTCAAAAAGCTTTAAACAAGAGTTAGGATGAAATATGTGTACCTTCTTTTGGATGAAAGTGACTTCTAAAGAATAGATCATTCTCAAACCTTGCTTCAATCGTTTTCAAACTTTCACATATTTAATTAGAGAGTAAGAGGTAAAGAAAGCTCATGAAACAATTTAACTTCCAAGCAAGCATTATAACCTTCAAACATTATCAAAATCAACCATAAGAACTTCAATTTAGATCACCAAGCCATATAACATTCTTTTGATCTTAAGGGCTTTCAAAGAAAAAGGTCTAGAGTATGGAAGGGAAGGGAAACTTTAAGGGAGAGTGGTGCATAAATCCGGGAAAATGGACTATTACCTTCTTCTTCTTTTGCGGTTTCCGCAACTCTTCACTTAGAGCTTTGCTCTTACTTTTCATTTTTCGACTTTACTTTTGGAGTTATGGATAGAGGTGCACAAAAACCGAAGCCTAGGAGATTGGCGTTTCTCATTTTTGCGAGATGCCTCAAACCCTTAGCGCACATACCATAATCCGCTAGGAATATCGCTCAATTCGACTTTGGCAAGACACAAACACCCGGCTATGTGAATGGTGCCGAGTTACTCATCGTCATGATTGACTTCCCCAAACCTATAATTTCTTTCTATTCAATTGATTGCAAATATATGCTCTCATGGCCCTCCCACATCAAACATGCCTTTTTCTCATTCACTTTCCAAGTTCCCGGATGGGTAAGGGAGGCTAATATTTCAATGAGGAGTTAGATGATCAAAGAGAAGAAGAAAGAAAGTATCGAATTGCCTTAATCATTTCAAAAAGAAGTATAGGAACTTATAATGTGATTTCAACTTCGATTTCTTACATGATTTAGGTAACATTTTCACATTATAAAACTTGCAAAAGAGGTAAAATTTATTCATTCAATTTCTTTTCGAATTACTATCCTTTCAAGCATGCAATTGTTATCAACTTAATTCACAAGTAGTGTTTATCATAGAATTCATCTCAATTCATTAGAAGCATCAAATTTTTCAAAAATTTTCAATTTTTATGGGTTTTTAAAGTTCTTTTTCATGCAATGCAAGAATGAAACGTGTAACATATGATGAACATGCAAAGATAGTCTCGTAATAGAGGCAACACATAGAGTAGAGTTATTACAAACATTTAGTACATCCCCCACCCCATACTTAGGACGAACATTGTCCCTAATGTTCACATGAAAGAACAAAAGAAAGAAAAGAAAAGAAACTCACAATGGTGGCGGGAATGTCTAAACGAGCTGCCGGTCATCAATCACTGCGGTGCCGGTGGAGGTGGAAATGGAGAGAAACTCGGGTCATAGTACCGCCCAAACTGCTGGCGGTAGACGTCCCTCATCATGTGGTCGAGGTCGTCCAAACGTCCATCTCTAGCGTCCGCCCGGATCTCTAATGCTCCGACTCTCTCTGAAAGTCCGGTAGCCCACTCCGGCATCCTCTCATACCATCCCGGAGCATGATCATACCATCCGGGAGCATCTGCTGGTGCTGGCTGTGGTGGTGGTGGTGGTGGTGCTGCTGGCTGCGTCGTGGACCAAGGAGGAGGTGTGCTGTACCAAGTGGGAGGTGTAGTCATCCACGTGGGCCTCTCGCTCACGCTAGCGCGGCGAGATGACGAGCCTGAAGCTCTAGCCGGACGCGGAGAGCGTCTAGGTACATCCTGCTGGTCCGGCTGATCCGGAAACGAGCCGAACTCCTGCTCTGCTCCTCCACCACTCTCATACTGCTCTCCCATGTCCTCCTCATCTACAACCGGCGGTGGAACGTAAGGGGGAGCTACAAGCCTGTTCGCATGCATCGCAGCGAACGTCTCCTTCCAATTATGGCGTCCCGCCATAATGGAATACTCTGGCAGCCACTCTATACCCCTACCCGTCCTACTCTCCCAGGGCATGCCCGCATAAGGCGGACCTCTATGTGTGGGGAAGATGAGTCCCCTAACCATGAAAGCGTGTAGCCCTAGTGGAACTGCCGGTATACGTGTGCAAGCCGAGAAGTCCACTCCAAAAGTCCTAGCTATGTGGGTCACTATCCCACCATACCCAATGTTCCCTCTCGATTTGTTCTTCAATTTACTCATAGTCGCCGCCAAAAGGGTAGCACAATCGGCGCGGCATCCGTGAAGCATAGCATAGAGGAGGAATAGCTCATCCGTCTTGATCTTTTGGGGCGTCTCCGTCCTAGGGAAGAGACACTCCGAAAGAACACGGTGAGCTATCTTCAAGGCCAAATGGTACATCAATTTGGCCTTGGTATCAGCTGGTTGCCAACGGTCCTCGTCGGCATAGATCATGGCTATTTCCGCCCAAAAGTCCTTGGCGGAAACGCCCCTAGGAAGTCGACCGTTATAGGTCTCATGGAACCCAAAGATGGCTCCGAACGCGTCAATGCTTAACTGGTAGTCTCTGTTCATGAGACGGAAGGAGACAGTCCTATCAACATGGCTGTGCTCAAAAGACGTCACAACCTCTCGGGTGATCTCCTCATAAGCGTCTTCACGAATGTTCGTGAAGACAAGTAAACCGGCTCTATCCAAGAGCCAAGTGAGGTCATCTACAATGTTGAGAGGATGTAGATCCTCCAACAACAGGTACCTAGGGCCAATCACTGCCCTCTTCTCTATCCTCTCAAGTGCGGGAAGGTAGTTTTCGTGTATAATCGGGATGCTAGGGTGAGGTGGCGAGGATGGAGGTGAAGATGGAGGTGAAGGTGAGGGGGATGAGGGTGGTGGTGGTGCCCTAGAGGTGGAGGGGTTTCCCTTTCTCTTCTTACTCTGTTCCCCTTTCTTTTCCTTAATCCTTCCCGAAACTCTCCTCACAAAGTCCATTCTGTTAGAAATCACGGTCTGTTCTTCCCAAAACCACGGCCGTGGAACTTCTGTAAACCGTGGTTCTTTTTTTTCGGATTGAAAAATCCAAAATGCGGGTTCGTTGATCGTTTTCCACGCGATTTGTTGCTTGGATCTTGTTCCTGGTTGGATTTGCTTCAGTTTTGGGCGAAGAATAGTTAGAAACGATTAAAGAACGAAGATTTGGGATGAGTTGTGGGAATTCGGTGTTTAGGTCGTGGAAATTGGGGGTTTTGTGGTGTTTTTGTGGTGAAGTGTGGCTTTTATACTCGCAGGCAAATTTTCAAAAATCACGGTCTGTCGGGGCATTCCACGGCCGTGGAAATGTACGGACCCGTGATTTTTGTGATTTTTCACAGGCCTTTGAGAATTACGGTCACTGTAGCAATGACGACCGTAATTTAGACCGTGGAACCCTCTGTAAAGCTTCAAAGTCCAAATTTCGTCACTTCTATTCGACATTATCCCTCCATTCTCCCTTTTCATCGATCCTACAACCAAAAACACGAACATACCGGAAGGAATCGAGGCAAAAATAAAGCAAAAACTTCTATTCTAAACTAAACTATTGATCGAAAGCAAAAACGAAAATGCAATACCTTGGGTTGCCTCCCAAGAAGCGCTTTGTTTAAGGTCCGTAGCTAGACCAATGTCCATAGATGACTCAATGCACCTTGAACATCTTGGATTGCTCTTCAAATCCATCATTAAACTCCTCCAAGAAATCTCCGGTTCCTAATTTCACCGGCAAGTGGTAAGATCTCCCACGTACAAGCTTGTACGGTTTGATTCTCACCGGAATCCTCCTAGCTTTCCTATGCTTTAATAGGACATAATTCGGTCTTCCATCCCATCCTTTCCTAGATTGAGAAATCAGTTTTTCGAGAATCCTCCTAGCTTCCCCATCTCCAGTTTGGGGATGATGTATGGTCTTCGTCATGTGAATGACCCCATACTTGAACAAAAAACACTTATTGGCATTGGCGTTGAAGCTCTTGCCAAATTTACTCCTTATAGTCCAAGGAGCATCTTCTTCCAGCAATTTCAATAGAGGTTTCATCTTCACCTTAGGAGGTTCTTTTGGAAGAGACCTCCAACTCTCCGGTGCATTCCTGGAAAAATCAGAAATTTTAATAGGAATATCAAAGGAAGTAAGACAGTATACCTTGTTAAGTTCTTCAAGGCTTGGGACAAGTTTCATGTTGGCATGATGATCCACACATGAAATATCTCCCAACTCAGCTGGATCTTCTTCAACCTTGGCCACAATTTCAGTAATTTGGCCAAGGTTCACCACTTCTTCCTCTTCTTCAAGCACAACTGACTTTTCTTCAATCTCGACCACAATATTAGCAATTGGGTCTAGGTGTTCCACTTCTTTCTCTTCTTCAATGCGAACTTCAAGAGGTTCTAGAGGAACTTTGGGTTTGATAAGAGCATTCCTCGAGACTTGGAGTTCTTCCTTAAAGGCTTTCAATTTTTCTTCGATCATACCAAGTTCCTTCTTCAATTCTTCAAGTTTCGAGTGTTCCGCATCTTTGGGACGTTTCTTCTTAACCTTCTTTGGGTAGTGCAGCTTTTCCCATTTTGCAAATTCATATTCAATGGTTTGTTCACGTTCTCTTTCGCTGTCAAACCAATAGAAGGCGTATTTCTCTACCAAGTATTCATAATGGTCTGCTCTAGCCGTATGCTTCGCTACCCATATTGGATCGTATGGAGCCATACTTAGCTAGTAGAGCCTCAAAAACTCATACCAAGAGATTAAAAGAAAAACAAAAGCTCCCAAAACTTGTTCTTTGGCGAAACTCTGTTCCGTTGCCGGAACAAGAACTTCGTATGTACCTAAGAACACAAACCTGCAAGAACACTCAAGAAAAGGATATCAAATAACAA
This sequence comes from Fagopyrum esculentum, assembly GCA_033239045.1. Lineage (NCBI taxonomy): Eukaryota > Viridiplantae > Streptophyta > Magnoliopsida > Caryophyllales > Polygonaceae > Fagopyrum > Fagopyrum esculentum. The sequence continues at coordinate 120,189,826 of BSUD01000008.1, forward strand.
GAGCAAGCTCCCAAGCTTGACAACCGGCAACCGGATTCGGCCGAAACCAAATCCCCGGCAACGGCGCCAAAAACTTGTTCGCTACTTAGCGTGCGTGCAATCAAGTCTTAAATTTATAAAACTAGAATAAAAGCAAGCGAACCCGCAGTGTACGGATCGGCGTAGATTAGCAAGTATTCCAGAGTATCGAACACAGGGATTTGGGGGGAACAAATTCAGTTGTAAAGTTGTCAAGCAAATAAAAGGGTAAAGCTTTGCAAGTATATTGGGAAAACAGCAACCCTAAAGATCCAGGTATCTAATTGTGGCAATCGATTCAAGATATACTTAATGATATAAAGACAGAGTTGAGATATGCAAAGGTATACTAATGTAAGGTAATCGTACGGTGAAGTTCCAAAAACCTTATGTAACTCACCTACAAGGCACTCTCTATACAGGTTGTTGAGGCTCAATATAGAAAGATTCTAAAGGCGAGAATTAGTGTCAAATACCCAAACTTATAATCCAAGGATCAAGACTAACTTAACCGATTGAGGTTGTGACACTCACAATCGAGGTAGAGGTTGTTGAGGCTTCACTACCACCTAGAAAAGACAAGTCTAAACTAAGTTAAAGCAAATCTTTAACTTTGGATTAAAGTAAAAGCAGGTTCGTAAACTTAAGGGAAATTACGGGTAGTTCTTGAGACTCCACGGCCGTGGAACTCAAGAACAAACCGTGATTTAGGGTTCGTCGACGATTCTCTCTAACTCTCAGGGTCTAATCTGTTTACGATCGATCTATCATCATCTAAGCCACAACTATCAACCCTTCACCTTAGAATTGTTAAGGGTTTTTAGCCAATAACTATCATGTTGATATCAATTCAAGGATTAAAAGATAGAAAGATGAAAACTTCCGAAAACTTTCAATAATCTTCAAACCAATCTCAAAGTCACAATCGAGAACAAATATTGTCAATGGATTCAGAATAAAGCAAACAATCACAATCTTAGGAAAGAAGGGAGAACGGGATGTCAATCCGTTTTCCAAATCAAACCTAAATAAGAAGAGAGATCTTCTTGCAACAATCTTCCAAAAGCTTCGATCTTCCGCCAATCCGGAGATCTCAACAACAATCTCCACCAAAAGTGCGAGATTAAGGCAAATCCCATATGCGAACTTCGATCTCCAATGAGATGTCAATGATTCCAAGCAAGGGCTTAAATGGCGTTGAAATTCTCTAAGCGGAGATGAAGCGTGGATTGCCAAAATTCCCTAAGCGAAGATGACGGAATCTTGCTTCGTTTGTCTTTTTATAGGGCAAGATAAAATATCGGCCCGGCCCAATCTTCAAAAGATCGTGGCTTCAAAATGTGGCGAAAAAGATCGCCAAGATCACGGTCGTGGAAGATTCCACGACCGTAATTTAGAGCGTGGATTGTGTCACGGTTCGGACCATATGTTCCACGACCGTAATAGTTACTGGAATGCATCACGCCTCTCTTTGCAGGGTTCCACGGCCGTGGAACTAAACGTGGTTTGTAGTACGGCCGTATTTTAGAGCGTGGTTTAGGGCAAGAACGTGATTCTTCCCTAGCCTCGTGCATTCCTCAAGTTGAACTCCAATTTGCTCCTAATAATGCCCTCAATCTATGGACATATTCAATCAACTCTTCTTTGCTCGATTCCGTTCGGAAATGACTCTCAATCACCTATAATCAACATAAAGCTAGTGTAGATATCCATATCGACAATATAGGCAATACTAGCTCACATATGCAACGATGCTCAATCAAAGACTATCAATATGAATCAAATGCGTTTAGAAAACGTGCCTAAAATATCACAATATTTCATGCTAACAAATAACCCCATACTTAACACTTGCTTGTCCCTAAGCAAGGTCTTTCAAAAAGCTTTAAACAAGAGTTAGGATGAAATATGTGTACCTTCTTTTGGATAAACGTGCCTTCTAAAGAATAGATCATTCTCAAACCTTGCCTCAATCGTTTATCAAACTTTCACACACTCAATCAAAAAGTAAAAAGCAAAGAAAATTCATGAATCAATTCAACTTCTAAACAAGCATCATAACCTTTAAACATTGTCAAAATCAATCATAAGAAACTTCAATTTAGATCACCAAGTCATATAACATTCTTTTGATCTTAAGGACTTCCAAAGAAAAGGTCTAGAATATGGAAAGGAAGGGAAAACTTTAAGGAAATGTGGTGCATGAATCCGGGAAAGTGGACAACTACCTTCTTCTTCTTTTGCGGTTTCCGCAACACTTCAACTTAGAGCTTCGCTCTCTTCTTTTCATTTTTCGATTTTACTTTTGGAGTTATGGACAGAGGTGCACAAAAACCGAAGCCTAGGAGATTGGCGTTTCTCATTTTTGCGAGATGCCTCAAACCCTTAGCGCACATACCATAATCCGCTAGGAATATCGCTCAATCCGACTTTGGCAAGACACAAACACCCGGCTATGTGAATGGTGCCGAGTTACTCATCATCATGATTGACTTCCCCAAACCTAGAATTTCTTTCTATTCTTTTGATTGCAAAAATTTGCTCTCATGGCCCTCCCACATCAAACATGCCTTTTTCATTCACTCCTCCAAATTCCCGGACAGGTAAAGGAGGCTAATATTTCAATGAGGAGCTAAAATGGTCAAAAGAAAGAAGAAAGAAAATTCGAATTGCCTTAATCATTTCAACAAGAAGTATAAGAACTTATAGTGTGATTTCAACTTCAATTTCTCAACATGATTTAGGTAACATTTTTCACATTATAAAACTTGCAAAAGAGGTAAAATTCATTCATTCAAATTCTTTTCAATTCACAATTCATTTAAGCATGCAATTGTCATCAAACTCAATTCACAAGTAGTGATTATCATAGAAATCATCTCAATTCATTAGAAGCACATAATTTTTCAAAAATTTTCAATTTTTATGGGTTTTTCAAGTTCTTTTTCATGCAATGTGATAATGAAACGTGAAACACATAATGAACATGCAATGATAGTCTCGAATGAAAGCAAGCATAGTAAGTAGAGTTATTACAAACTTTTAGTACATCCCACCCCATACTTAGGACGAACATTGTCCCTAATGTTCAAAAGAAAGAGAGAAAAGAGAGAGAAGAAAAAGAAACTCACAAAGTGGTGGCGGGAATGTCTAAAACGAACGGTCATGCATCAAATCACTGCGGTGCTGGCGGCGGCGGGAATGGAGAGAAGCTCGGATCATAGAACCGCCCAAACTTCTGGCGGTAGACGTCCCTCATCATGTGGTCAAGGTCGTCTAAACGTCCGTCTCTAGCATCCGCCCGGATCTCCAGCGCTCCTACTCTCTCTGAAAGTCCGGTAGCCCAATCCGGCATCTGCTCGTACCATCCCGGGGCCTGACTATACCATGTTGGGGCGTCGGATGGTGCTGGTGCTGGTGGAGGTGCTGCTGGCTACTCGGTGGACCAAGGAGGGGGAACGCCATACCATGCGGGAGGTGTGGTCATCCACGTGGGCCTCTCACTCACGCTAGCGCGGCGAGATGACGAGCCTGAGGCTCTAGCTGGATGTGAAGAGCGTCTAGGTACGTCTGGGGCCGCCTCCGGCTGGTCCGGAAACGTGCCAAACTCCTGCTCGGCTCCTCCTCCACTCTCAAACTGATCTCCCATATCCTCCTCCTCGACAACCGGTGGTGGGACATAAGGGGGAGCTGCTATCCTGTTCGCATGCATCGCAGCGAACGTCTCCTTCCAATTATGGCGTCCCGCCATAATGGAGTACTCTGGTAGCCACTCTATACCCCTACCCGTCCTACTCTCCCAAGGCATGCCCGCATAAGGCGGACCTCTATGTGTGGGGAAGATGAGACCCCTAACCATGAAAGCATGTAGCCCTAAAGGTACGGCCGGTAAGCGGGTGCAAGCAGAAAAGTCGACACCAAAACTCCTAGCAATGTGGGTAACTATCCCACCATATCCAATGTTCCCCTTCTTCTTGTTCTTGAGCTTGCTCATCGTAGCAGCCAAGAGAGCGGCACAATCAGCCCGGCGTCCATAAAGCATGCAGTAAAGCAAGAATAGCTCATCCGTCTTGATCTTTTGGGGCGTCTCCGTCCTAGGAAAGAGACACTCCGAAAGAACACGATGAGCTATCTTCAAGACTAGATGGTACATCAATCTAGCCTTGGTGTCAGCGGGTTGCCAGCGATCCTCGCTAGCGTAAATCATAGCCACCTCTTCCCAAAAGTCCTTGGGGTAAACACCACTCGGAAATCGACCATTAAAGGTCTCATGGAATCCAAAAATGGTCCCAAACTCACGGATACTCAACTCATAATCTCTCTCCATGAGGCGGAAAGAGACGGTCCTGTCTACGTGGCTGTGCTCAAAGGATGTCACAACCTCCCGTGTAATCTCCTCATATGCGTCTTCTCGGATAGCCGATAAGACAACTAATCCGGCTCTATCCAAGAGCCAAGTGAGGTCATCAACAATGTTGAGAGGAGTTAGATCCTCCAACAACAAATATCTAGGGCCAATCATTGGCCTCTCCTTGATCCTATCAAGTGCATCAAGATGGTCATCGTGTATGGTCGGGATTCTAGGGTGAGGGGGTGAAGATGGAGGTGAATGTGAGGATGGAGGTGAAGGTGAAGAGGGTGGTGGTGCCCTAGAGGATGAGGAGGAGGAGGGATTACCCTTCCTCTTCTTATTCTGCTCATTCTTCTTCTCTTTTATCCTCCCTGAAACTCTTCTCACGAAATCCATTCTGCTCAAAATTACGGTCTGTTCTTCAGCAAACCACGGCCGTAATTTACCCAGAGACCGTGATTCGTCTCAGAAAATCACAAATCTCAGCAAATCCACAATCAATCTCCACAACAGGCTGTCCTAGTCTAATTTCCTCAATTCTCAATCAGTTCTTCCTAAAAATCTCTAACAAAAACAACCGAATCAGCAAGAATCAAGAAGGGAAAAGAAAACCTCTTTTTCGGATTGAAAAATCCGAAATGCGCGTTTGTTGGTGAATTTCCGTTCGATTCGTCGCTTGGATATTGTTTGTGGTTGAATTTGCTGCAGTTTGGGAAGAAGAATCGTTGAAAACGATTAGGAAACGAAGATTTGAGAGGGGGTCGTGGTGTTTCGGCACTTAGGTCGTGGAAAGAGGGGTTTTTGGGATGAATTTGTGAAGAATGTGGCTTATATAGTTGCAGGCAAAATTTTGAAAATCACGGTCTGTCGGGGTGTTCCACGGCCGTGGAAGTGTACGGAACCGTGGTTTTGGTGATTTTTCAGAGGCTTTTGGAAATTACGGCCACTGTAGCTATGCCGACCGTAATTTAGACCGTGGAACACTCTGTAAAGCTCCAAAGTCCAAATTTCGTCACTCTTCTTCAACATCATCCTTCTCTTTTCCTTTTCCATTGGTCCTACATCCAAAAACACGAACATACCGGAAGAAATCGAGGCAAAAACAAAGCAAAAACGCCTATACTAAACTAATCTATGAATCGAAAATAAAAACAAAAATGCAATACCTTGGGTTGCCTCCCAAGAAGCGCTTTGTTTAAGGTCCGTAGCTAGACCAATCTCGCACTTATTCGAGTGCGGTAGGCGCACACTCCTCAGTTTGGAGTTCCGGCGTGTACTTCTTGAGTCGTTGGCCGTTCACCTTAAAACTTCCGCTCGCTTCACCCCATACTTCAAATGCACCATGGGGGAAAATACGCTTAATTAGAAAAGGTCCGGTCCAACGGGATTTAAGCTTACCTGGAAAGAGGCGAAGTCTTGAATTGAAGAGGAGAACTTGATCTCCTTCTTTGAAGTCCTTTGGAATGATATGCTTATCATGCCAACGCTTTGCTCTTTCCTTGTAGATCTTAGCGTTTTCGTAGGCGTTCAAACGGAGTTCATCCAGCTTGTTGATGTCTAGGAGACGCTTCTCTCCCGCTTCCTTCATGCCGAAATTCAGCCACTTGATAGCCCAAAACGCCTTGTGCTCCAGCTCTACCGGCAAGTGACAAGACTTCCCATACACAAGGTTGTATGGTGTGGTTCCTATGGGAGTCTTGTACGCAGTCCGGTACGCCCATAATGCATCATCTAGTTTCAAGGACCAATCCTTCCTAGTCCTTGAAACCGTCTTCTCTAGAATTCCCTTGATCTCCCTATTTGAGATCTCAACTTGTCCACTCGTTTGTGGATGGTAAGGGGTAGCGATCTTGTGAGTAACCCCATACTTGGCTAGAAGAGCTTCAAAGCGACGGGCTATGAAGTGAGAACCTCCATCACTAATGATCGTCCTTGGCGTCCCAAATCGTGGGAAGATGGTCTTGTTGAAGAATTTGACCACAACCATGGCATCATTTGTGGGAGAGGCAATTGCTTCTACCCATCTAGAAACGTAGTCCACCGCCAATAATATGTATTGGTTTCCACAAGAAGATGGGAATGGTCCCATGAAATCGACTCCCCACACGTCGAAAATCTCCACCTCTTGGATGTTGTTGAGGGGCATCTCGTTCCTTCTAGAAATGTTGCCTGTTCTTTGACAAGCATCGCAATAAGAAACAAAGGATTGCACATCTTTAAATAAGGTAGGCCAATAGAATCCAGATTGTAATACCTTTGCGCTAGTTTTGTTCGAACTAGCGTGTCCTCCACAAGGTAGTGAATGACAATGGCGGATGACACTTTGCATTTCATCTTCCGGCACACATCGCCGAATGATGCCATCCGGACCTCTCTTAAAGAGGAGAGGCTCATTCCAATAGTATTCCCGGACGTCCTTGAAGAACTTCTTCCTTTGTGCATATGATAGTCCGGGTGGTATCTCCTGGCAAACCAAATAGTTAACGAAATCAGCAAACCATGGTTCGTTACCTTTGGAGACTACTTTGATGCACTCCTCTATGATATGTAGGTGTTCGTCCGGAAAGGAGTCATCAATGGGTAATTGGTCGTCTTCTAGATGTGTTAGACGACTCAAATGATCCGCAACAGAATTTTCCGAGCCTTTCTTGTCGCGGATCTCTAGATCGAATTCTTGTAGGAGAAGAATCCATCTAATCAGCCTTGGCTTCGCGTCTTTCTTCACAAGAAGGTACCGGATCGCAGCATGATCCGTGTAGACAATCACCTTTGCACCTACAAGATAAGAGCGAAACTTGTCAATAGCGTAGACAATGGCTAAAAATTCCTTCTCTGTAGTGGCGTAGTTGAGCTGAGCTTCGTCTAGCGTCTTGCTAGCGTAGTATATGGCGTGGGTTCGTCCTTCCTTTCGTTGCCCAAGGACAGCTCCAATAGCTACGTCACTAGCATCGCACATAATCTCGAAGGGGAGAGTCCAATCCGGAGGTTGGATAATAGGTGCTGAGATTAGAGCTTGCCGAATGGTGTTAAACGCATCTAAACATTCCTGCGAAAACTCAAAAACCGCATCCTTCATCAATAGGTTAGTGAGAGGTTTTGATATCTTAGAGAAGTCCTTAATGAAACGTCTATAGAATCCAGCATGTCCTAGGAAACTTCTTATCCCTTTCACCGAAATTGGGGGAGGAAGTTTCTCTATGGTCTCTATCTTAGCCTTGTCTACCTCTATCCCTCTACTAGAGACTAAGTGACCTAACACGATTCCTTCCTTAACCATAAACTGACACTTCTCCCAATTAAGAACTAGGTTAGTGTCTTCACATCTTTGCAAAACAAGAGAAAGGTTAGAAAGACAATCGTTAAAAGAGGAACCGTAAACGGAGAAGTCGTCCATGAAGACTTCCATGATTTCCTCTACGTATTCGGAGAAGATGGCCATCATGCACCGTTGAAAGGTGGCTGGGGCGTTACAAAGCCCGAACGGCATTCTCCTATAGGCGAACGTACCCCAAGGGCACGTGAATGTGGTCTTCTCTTGATCATCCGGATGTATCGGAATCTGAAAGAAGCCACTATAACCGTCAAGGTAGCAAAAGTATGAATGTTGTGCTAACCTTTCAAGCATCTGATCGATGAATGGCAATGGAAAGTGATCCTTCCGCGTTGCATTGTTGAGCTTGCGGTAGTCTATACACATTCGCCATCCAGTTACGGTTCGGGTAGGAATGAGTTCGTTGTTCTTATTGGTGATGACCGTCATTCCTCCCTTCTTTAGAACCACTTGAACCGGGCTCACCCACTTGCTATCGGAGATAGGATAGATGATACCTGCATCAAGAAGTTTAAGAATTTCCTTCTTGACAACCTCCTTCATGGTCGGGTTCAACCGCCTTTGAGGTTGTCTTGAAGTTCTAAAGTCCTCCTCCATTAGTATCTTATGCATGCATAGGGAGGGTTTAATTCCTACTAAGTCCTCAATAGTGTAGCCTATGGCTTTTCTATGTTTCCTAAGGACAATCATGAGCTGTTCATGTTCATCTATGCTTAATTCGGAACTAACGATAACCGGAAAGGTAGAATTAGATCCAAGAAAAGCGTACCTTAGATGAGTAGGAAGTGGTTTGAGTTCCATTGATTTCGGAGCTTCCAATGATCCTTGAGGAGCTCCCGACGTTTCCTCAGAAGTTTCTAAGGATGTTGAATGGGTTGGAGAAGAATTAGAAGAAGTTGAAGAAGTATGCCGGCTATCCTCTTCCACGGCCAAAATTACGGTCTCCTCTGGTGTTCCACGGCCGTAATATCCCCTGGAATGGAGGCCGATTTTGGTCGTGGAATCCACGGTCGTGGAATACAGGGTATGACCGTGGATTCTAGTATTCTCAGCCTCATCGTGGAGTTTCTCAAACTCCACTTCATGCATCTCTTCTTGTGCTTCCAAGGCTTCAATTTCCTCTTTGCATTCTTCTTCTTCTCCTTCATGGGTTAGACTCATAGTGATAACTTTTTGTAGAGGATCGTTAAAGAGGATCGCACTCACCTCCTCCCTAGATAAACCTTCTTCATCTTGGACATCGTAGATATCCTCGTCAAAGATTGGCTCCTTCACTAGAGTAGAAAGAACGAACTCCACTTTTTCCTCCCCAATGTCAAAGGCGAGTCTCCCATTCTTGCAATCGACCATGTAGCCGGAAGTTGCAAGAAACGGTCTTCCGAGTATGATCGGGACCGGACTATCTGCAGGAATGTCAAGCACGACAAAATCAATGGGAACAAAGAATTTACCTAGCTTGACCGGGACGTCTTCTACAATGCCGATGGGACGAGTAATGGATCGATCCGCCATGTATAACGTCATCTTCACCGGTTTAGGGTCGCCTAAACCGATCTTCCTGCACAACGCAAGTGGTATGATGCTCACACTTGCTCCTAAGTCACACAAAGCGTCATATGTGACCTCTCCCACTCCAATGGGAATGCAAAATGACCCCGAATCTTTCAGCTTTGGGGGCATTTTCTCCTTCATCGTCTTGATGAGATCCGAAGAATCCGAACTCATCTTGACCTCTCCAAAATCTTCTAGCTTCCTCTTGTTAGAGAGGAGTTCCTTCAAGAACTTGCCATAAGCCGGCATACCTACAATAGCATCAATGAAAGGTATATTAATATGCAGCTTGCTCATGAGTTCTATAAACTTACCGAATTGCTTGTCTAGGCGCGCTCGCGCTCTAGATTGAGGGAATGGTAGGGGAGGTTTGTAAGCTGCAGGAGGGACATAGACGTCTTCCTTCTCCTTCCCCTTTTCTTTGTCCTTCTCTACGGGGACTTCAACGAACGTAGGCTGCGGATCGGTGGTAGTCACTCCGCTCCTAGTTGTAATCGCCATTACCCTTCCTTTAGGGTTGTCCTCCGTCTTTCCTGGAAGTTTCCCTAGATTTCTAGGAACTTCTTCCGCATGGTTGAACGTTTGGTTTTCCAAAACCTTTTGAGCTTTGTCAACCTTAGAAACTTGATCATCAATCTTGATGATGTGGTTCTCCAACCCTTGAAGCTTTCCCAAGATCGTTTCCAACATGGGATCAGACTTTTCTTTCCCCGAAGTGTTTCCTCCATTAGATGATTGCCCCTGGCTTTCAAAGGAGTAGAGGAAGAGGAAGGTGGAGTTAGTGAATTAGAATTGGAAGGATAGGAGTTACCGGAATTCTGTTGATTGGAGCGCCAATTGTTGTTGCTTGAACCCCGATTGTTGTTCCAATTGTTGTTGTTCCGGTTGTTATTGTTTCCATTCCAATTGTTATTCCGGTTATTGTTCCGGTTATTGTTGTTGCGGGTGGTGTTATCACCGCCATTGTTGTTGTTGCCCAAATAGCCAACATCCTTCCCTTGTTGCTTTGGGAAGTATGTCTTGATAGTTTCCTTCAACTCTTTGATCTCATTGTTGAGGGAGAAAATCTGATTTTGAGCTTCATGTGTGAGCTTCGCTCCTTGCTCCACACGATTTCCCTCCACTTTCCGGTGGGAATACTTCTCTATGACTCTTGCTTGCTTCTCAATGAAATCCCAAGCGTCATCTTCTCTCATGTCCATGAACGTTCCACATGAGAGGGATTGGAGGTTGAATTGCGTTCCCGCATCCAGCCCCTTGTAGTAAATCTCCAGTAAGGCAAGCTTGGATATGCCATGATGAGGGCAATCCAAGAGCAAATCCTGAAACCTTTCCCAAGATTGAAACAAACTTTCGTTAGGTCTTATAGAAAAAGCATTTATCTTACCTCTAAGTTCAGCTATTTTGGAAGGCGGAAAGAATTTAGTGAGAAACTCCGCAGAAAGGTCTTCCCATGTGTCTAGTTTCCCATTAGGAAGAGCTTGATACCAAGACAGCGCTTTCCCTTTCAAAGAGAAGAAGAAAGGTTTAAGTTTGTAGCTGTTGGTAGTGGCGCTCTTCGGCCTCATTGTCTCCATCATGCACTCAAAGTTCTGCAAGTGCTGGTGTGGAGATTCGGCACTTGTACCGCCAAACTGATTTTGGCGAACAAGAGTAATAACTTGAGGGTTGAAGCTAAACCCTTGTACATCTTCAGCTTCAAAGTTCACGCCCAAACGGCGTGGTTGTTGTGTTGGATCCATTCGTTGGCCAAGAGTTCTTGGCTCATTATCCACACGTTCGACCCTCGCATTCCTAGGTGGAGCGCGACGATTTGCAGCTTCTTGTGGATTGAAAGGATTCACATTGACCGTAGGGTCAATCTCTTCTAACGGTGGCATGGAAGAGTCACTCTCATCGGCGGATGAATGACTTCTTCTTCTTCTTCTAGACCTTGACGTCCTTTTTGAGGATTTCTTGATCATTTTATTCTTAAGCTCGCTCATTTGTAATCCCATCTGGAACATCTGATCCTGTAGAGCGTTGACTTGGGATTGATGTCGATTCATCTCATCCACACGAAGGTTCTCATTCCAGCGGAGTTGAGCTTCCTTCTCTGTTAGCTCCGCTTGGAAATCACGTTCGTTTCCTTCGGTCATCTTCTTTTCCTTGCGCTTTTGCCTCAAGGTTTTCTCTAGCTCTTGATCAAGAGGTAAGAGATCTCCGGTGTTCCTAGACCTGCGCATACACTTAAAACAATATCAAATAACGAGAGCAAGCTCCCAAGCTTGACAACCGGTTACCGAATTCGGCCGAAACCAAATCCCCGGCAACGGCGCCAAAAACTTGTTCGCCCCTAGAGGTGTGTGCAAATAAGTTTTAAATTTATAAAACTAGAATCAAGGAGCGAACCCGCAGTGTACGGATCGAGGTAGCTAAGCAAGAATTCCAGAGTATCGAACACAGGGATTTGGGTGGGAATAAATTCGATTTCAAGTTATCAAGTAAGTAGATATGGGAGTTTTGCAAATATTGGGAAAACAAGAATCCTAAAGATCCAGGTATCCAGTTGCGGCAATAGATTCAAGATATACTAATGATGTAAAGACAGAGTAGAGATATGCAAAGGTATACTAATGTAAGGTAATCGTACGGTTGAAGTTCCAAAAACCTTATGTAACTCACCTAAAAGATACTCCCTATACAGGTTGTTGAGGCTCAATATAGAAAGAAACTAAAGACGAGGATTAGTGTCAAATACCCAAACTTATAGCCTAAGGATCAAGACTAACTTAACCGATTGAGGTTGTTGAGGCTCACAATCGAGGTAGTGGTTGTTGAGGCTTCACTACCACCTAGAAAAGACAAGTCTAAACTAAGTTAAAGCAAATCTTTAACTTTGGATTAAAGTAAAAGCAGGCTCGTAAACTTAGAGGGAAATTACGGTTGGATCTTGCGATTCCACGGTCGTGGAACTCAAGAACCGCCCGTAATTTTAGGTTGTCGACGATTCTCTCTAACTCTCAGGGTCTAATCTGTTTGCGATCGATCTATCATCACCTATGCCACAACTACCAACCCTTCACCTTAGAATTGTTAAGGGTTTTTAGCCAATAACAGTCATTTTGATATCAATTCAAGAATTAAGGAATAAAAGATGAAAACTTTCAAGAACTATCAATAACCTTCAATTGAATCTCAAGATCACAACAAATGTTTATCAAAAGATTCAAAACGGAGTAAACGAATCACAACTTTAGGAAAGAAGAAAAACAGGATGTCAATCCGTTTCCGATTCGAACCTAAACAAGAAGAGAGATCTTCTTGCAAAATCTTCCAAGAACTTCGGTCTTTCACAAATCCGAAGATCACAACAACAATCTCCACTGAAAGTGCGAGATTTGAACAACTCTCCAATGCGAACTTTGATCTCCAATGAGATCTCCGAAATTGCCTCCAAAATGAGGAAGCGTTAATCCTTAGCGTCGATTGCTAAGCGAGGGTAAGCGAGCGTGCAAGAACGCTAAGCAGGCATGACGGAATCTCCTTTCTTCCGTCTTTTTATAATGCAGGGCAAAGTGTTGGCCCGGCCCATTCTTCAAAAGATCATGGCTTCGAAGTATGGCGAAAAGATTCGCCAAGATCACGGTCGTGGAAGATTCCACGGCCGTAATTCTTGGGCGTGAAAACAATTACGGTTAGTTCCACGACCGTAATATCCCCTGGAATGAACATCGAATTCTGACTCAAAATCCACGGCCGTAATTTAGGGCAAGAACGTGATTCTTCCCTTCATTCGTGCATTCCTCAATCTAATACTCCAAATTGCTTCCAAAAAGTGTCCTCGATATATGGATATATCAACTCAACTCTCCTTTGCTCGATTTCGTTCGGAAATAGCTCCAAATCACCTATAATCAACATAGAACTAGTGTAGACATCCATATCGACAATATAGGCAATACTAGCTCACATATGCGCAAAGATCAATCAAAGACTATCAATATGAATCAAATACGATTAGAAAACGTGCCTAAAATATCACAATATTTCATGCTAACAAATAACCCCATACTTAACACTTGCTTGTCCCTAAGCAAGGTCTTTCAAAAAGCTTTAAAACAAGAGTTAGGATGAAATATGTGTACCTTCTTTTGGTGAATGTGATTTCTAAAGAAAAGATCATTCTCAAACCTTGCTTCATTCGTTCATCAAACTTTCACACACTCAATCAAAGAGTAAAAAGTAAAGAGAGTTCATGAATCAATTTAACCTCTAAACAAGCATCATAACCTTCAAACTTTATCAAAATCAATCATAAGAACTTCAATTTAGATCACCAAGTCATATAACATTCTTTTGATCTTAAGGACTTTCAAAGAAAAGGTCTAGAGTATGGAAGGGAAGGGAAAACTTTAAGGGAAAGTGGTGCATAAATCCGGGAAAGTGGACAACTACCTTCTTCTTCTTATGCGGTTCCCGCAACACTTCACTTAGAGCTTCGCTCTTGCTTTTCATTTTTCGACTTTACTTTTGGAGTTATGGATAGAGGTGCACAAAAACCGAAGCCTAGGAGATCGGCGTTTCTCAAATTTGCAAGAGATGCCTCAAACCCTTGGCGCACATACCATAATCCGCTAGGAATATCGCTCAATCCGACTTTGGCAAGACACAAACACCCGGCTATGTGAATGGTGCCGAGTTACTTATCGTCATGATTGACTTCCCCAAACTTATAATTTCTTTCTATTCAATTGATTACAAATAATTGCTCTCATGGCCCTCCCACATCAAACATGCCTTTTTCATTCACTTTTCCAAGTTCCCGGATAGGTAGAGGAGGCTAATATTTCAATGAGGAGCTAGATGATCAAAGAAAGAAGAAAGAAAATATCGAATTGCCTTAATCATTTCAACAAGAAGTATAGGAACTTATAATGTGATTTCAACTTCAATTTCCTAATATGATTTAGGTAACGTTTTCACATTATAAAACTTGCAAAAGAGGTAGAATTCATTCATTTGCATTCTTTTCGATTTACTATCCTTTTAAGCATGCAATCGTCATCAAACTCAATTCGCAAGTAGTGATTATCATGGAATTCATCTCAATTCATTAGAAGCACAAAATTTTCAAAAATTTTCAATTTTTATGGGTTTTTAAAGTTCTTTTTCATGCAATGCAAAAATAAAACGTGTAACACATAATGAACATGCAATGATAGTCTCGGAATGAAAGCAACATATAGAGTAGAGTTATTACAAACATTTAGTACATCCCACCCCATACTTAGGACGAACATTGTCCCTAATGTTCACAAGAAAGAACAAAAGAAAGAAAAGAAAAAGAAACTCACAAGTGGTGGCGGGAATGTCTAAAAACGAGCGGTCCGGTCATCAATCACTACGGCGCCGGTGGAGGTGGGAATGGAGAGAAACTCGGATCATAGAACCGCCCAAACTGCTGGCGGTAGACGTCCCTCATCATGTGGTCAAGGTCGTCTAAGCGTCCGTCTCTAGCGTCCGCCCGGATCTCTAGTGCTCCGACTCGCTCTGAAAGTCCGGTAGCCCAATCCGGCATGCTCTCATACCATCCCGGGGCGCGATCATACCATGCGGGGGCATCGGCTGGTGCTGGTGCTGGTGGTGGTGCTGGTGGTGCTGCTGGCTGCGCCGTGGACCAAGGAGGGGGTGTGTCGTACCAAGTGGGAGGTGTAGTCATCCACGTGGGCCTCTCACTCACGCTAGCGCGGCGAGATGACGAGCCTGAAGCTCTAGCTGGGCGTGGAGAGCGCCTAGGTACATCCGGGGCTGCCTCCGGCTAATCCGGAAACGTGCCGAACTCCTGCTCCGCTCCTCCACCACTCTCGTACTGCTCTCCCATGTCCTCCTCATCCACAACCGGTGGTGGAACGTAAGGGGGAGCTACAAGCCTGTTCGCATGCATCGCAGCGAACGTCTCCTTCCAATTGTGGCGTCCCGCCACAATGGAATACTCTGGCAGCCACTCAATGCCCCTACCCGTCCTACTCTCCCAGGGCATGCCCGCATAAGGCGGACCTCTATGTGTGGGGAAGATGAGTCCCCTAACCATAAAGGCATGTAGCCCTAATGGAACCGCCGGTATACGTGTGCAAGCTGAAAAATCCACCCCAAGTGTCCTAGCAATGTGGGTCACTATCCCGCCATACCCAATGTTCCCCTTCGACTTATTATTAAGTTTACTCATCGTCGCCGCCAAAAGAGTAGCACAATCTGCGCGGCATCCATAAAGCATAGCGTAAAGAAGGAATAGCTCATCCGTCTTGATCTTTTGGGGTGTCTCCGTCCTAGGAAAGAGACACTCCGAAAGAACACGGTGAGCTATCTTCAAGGCTAGATGGTACATCAATCTAGCCTTGGTATCGGCGGGTTGCCAACGGTCCTCGTCGGCGTAAATCATGGCTACTTCCGCCCAAAAGTCCTTGGCGGAAACGCCTCTAGGAAGTCGACCGTTATAGGTCTCATGGAACCCGAAGATGGTCCCGAACTCAACAATACTAAGGTGATAGTCTCGATTCATGAGACGGAAGGAGACGGTCCTATCAACTGGGTTGTGCTCAAAGGACGTCACAACCTCTCGGGTAATCTCCTCATAAGCGTCTTCACGAATGTTCGTGAAGACTAGCAAGCCGGCTCTATCCAAGAGCCATGTGAGGTCATCAACTATGTTGAGAGGATGTAGATCCTCCAACAACAAATACCTAGGGCCAATCACTGCCCTCTTCTCTATTTTCTCAAACGCGGGAAGGTAGTTTTCATGTATGGTTGGGATGCTAGGGTGAGATGGTGAGGATGGAGGTGAAGGTGAGGATGGCGGTGAGGGGGATGAGGGTGGTGGTGCCCTAGAGGTGGAGGGATTCCCTTTCCTTTTCTTACTTTGCTCCCCTTTCTTCTCCTTTATCCTTCCCGACATTCTCCTCACAAAGTCCATTCTGTTCAAAATTACGGGCTGTTCTAAGTAAACCACGGCCGTGGAACCTTCAGAGACCGTGATTCGTCTCAAAAGTTCGTAAATCCCAGCAAATCAGCACCCAATCTCAACAAGTAGGCAGTCCTAATCTAATTTCCTCCAATCTCAATCAGTTCTTCCTAAAATTTCTAACAAAAACGAACCAAATCCGCGAGAATCGAGAAGAAAGAAATAACCTCTTTTTCGGATTGAAAAATCCAAAATGCGTGTTTGTTGATCGATTTCCACTCGATTTGTTGCTTGGATCTTGTTCGTGGTTGGATTTGCTGCAGTTTAGGATGAAGAATCGTTGAAAACGATTAGGAAACGAGGAATTGGGAGAGGAGGAGTGTTTTCGGTTTCTAGGTCGTGGAATTGGGGAAAATTGGTTAAGTGTTGTGAAGAATGTGGCTTATATAGTGGCCGGCAAAATTTCCAAAAATCACGGTCTGTCGGGGCATTCCACGGCCGTGGAAGTGCTTTAGACCGTGATTTTGATGATTTTCCAAAGGCATTTGCAAAATTACGGTCACTGTAGCTATGACGACCGTAATTTGGACCGTGGAACTCTCTGTAAAGCTTCAAAGTCCAAATTTCGTCACTTTTCTTCAACATTATCCTCTCTTTCTCCTTTTCCATTGATCCTACAACCAAAAACACGAACATACCGGAAGAAATCGAGGAAAATAAAGCGAGAAAAATCTATTCTAAGTTAAACTATGAATTGAAAACGAAAATGCAATACCTTGGGTTGCCTCCCAAGAAGCGCTTTGTTTAAGGTCCGTAGCTAGACCAATATCGTACCTATTCGAGTGCGGTAGGTGCAAACTCCTCAGCTTGGAGTTCCGGCGTATACTTCTTGAGTCGTTGGCCGTTCACCTTAAAACTTCCGCTAGCTTCACCCCATACTTCAACTGCACCATGGGGGAAAATACGCTTAATTAGAAAAGGTCCAGTCCAACGAGATTTTAACTTACCTGGAAAGAGGCGAAGTCTCGAATTGAAGAGGAGAACTTGATCTCCTTCTTCAAAGTCCTTTGGAATGATATGCTTATCATGCCAACGCTTTGCTCTTTCCTTGTAGATCTTAGCGTTTTCGTAGGCGTTCAAACGGAGTTCATCCAGCTTGTTGATGTCTAGGAGACGCTTCTCTCCCGCTTCCTTCATGCCGAAATTCAGCCACTTGATAGCCCAAAACGCTTTGTGCTCTAGCTCTACCGGCAAATGACAAGACTTCCCATACACAAGGTTGTATGGTGTGGTTCCTATGGGAGTCTTGTATGCAGTCCGGTATGCCCACAATGCATCATCTAGTTTCAAGGACCAATCCTTCCTAGTCCTCGAAACCGTCTTCTCTAGAATTCCCTTGATCTCCCTATTTGAGATCTCAACTTGTCCACTCGTTTGTGGATGGTAAGGGGTGGCGATCTTGTGAGTAACCCCATACTTGGATAGAAGAGCTTCAAAGCGACGGGCTATGAAGTGAGAACCTCCATCACTAATGATCGTCCTTGGCGTCCCGAATCGCGGAAAGATGGTCTTGTTGAAGAACTTAACCACCACCATGGCATCATTCGTGGGAGAGGCAATTGCTTCCACCCATCTAGAAACGTAGTCTACCGCCAATAGTATGTATTGGTTTCCACAAGAAGAAGGGAATGGTCCCATGAAATCGACTCCCCAAACGTCGAAAATCTCCACCTCTTGGATGTTGTTGAGGGGCATCTCGTTCCTTCTAGAGATATTGCCTGTTCTTTGACAAGCATCGCAACAAGAAACAAAGGATTGCACATCTTTAAATAAAGTAGGCCAATAGAATCCAGATTGCAATACCTTTGCGCTAGTTTTGTTCGAACTAGCGTGTCCTCCACAAGGTAGTGAATGACAATGACGGATGACACTTTGCATCTCATCTTCCGGCACACATCGCCGAATGATGCCATCCGGACCTCTCTTGAAGAGGAGAGGCTCGTTCCAATGGTATTCCCGGACGTCCTTGAAGAACTTCTTCCTTTGTGCGTATGACAGTCCGGGTGGTATCTCCTGGCAAACCAAATAGTTAACAAAATCAGCAAACCATGGTTCGTTACCTTTGGATACTACCTTGATGCACTCCTCTATGATATGTAGGTGTTCGTCCGGAAAGGAGTCATCAATGGGTAAATGGTCGTCCTCTAGATGTGTTAGACGACTCAAATGATCCGCAACAGAATTTTCCGAGCCTTTCTTGTCGCGGATCTCAAGATCGAATTCTTGTAGGAGAAGAATCCATCTAATCAGCCTTGGCTTCGCATCCTTCTTTGCAAGGAGATACCGGATCGCAGCATGATCCGTGTAGACAATCACCTTTGCACCTACAAGATAAGAGCGAAACTTGTCAATAGCGTAGACAATGGCTAGAAACTCCTTTTCCGTAGTGGCGTAGTTGAGCTGGGCTTCGTCTAGCGTCTTGCTAGCGTAGTATATGGCGTGGGTTCGTCCTTCTTTTCGTTGCCCAAGAACAGCTCCAATGGCTACGTCACTAGCATCACACATAATCTCGAAAGGGAGAGTCCAATCTGGGGGTTGGATAATGGGTGCTGAAATTAGAGCTTGCCGAATGGTGTTGAACGCATCTAGACATTCCTGTGAAAACTCAAAAACCGCATCCTTCATCAATAGATTAGTGAGAGGTTTTGATATCTTAGAAAAATCCTGAATGAAACGTCTATAAAATCCGGCATGTCCTAGAAAACTTCTTATTCCCTTCACCGAAACTGGGGGAGGAAGTTTCTCTATGGTCTCTATTTTAGCTTTGTCTACCTCTATCCCTCTACTAGAGACTAAGTGACCTAAAACGATTCCTTCCTTAACCATGAATTGACACTTCTCCCAATTAAGAACCAGGTTAGTGTCTTCACATCTTTGCAAAACAAGAGAAAGGTTAGAAAGACAATCGTTAAAAGAGGAACCGTAAACGGAGAAGTCGTCCATGAAGACTTCCATGATTTCCTCTACGTATTCGGAGAAGATGGCCATCATGCACCGTTGAAAGGTGGCTGGGGCGTTGCAAAGCCCGAACGGCATTCTCCTATAAGCGAATGTACCCCAAGGGCACGTGAACGTGGTCTTCTCTTGATCATCCGGATGTATCGGGATCTGAAAGAAACCACTATAACCGTCAAGGTAGCAAAAGTATGAATGTTGTGCTAACCTTTCAAGCATTTGATCGATGAATGGCAATGGAAAGTGATCCTTCCGCGTTGCGTTGTTGAGCTTGCGGTAGTCTATACACATTCGCCATCCAGTCACGGTTCGGGTAGGAATGAGTTCGTTGTTCTTATTGGTGATGACCGTCATTCCTCCCTTTTTCGGAACTACTTGAACCGGGCTCACCCACTTGCTATCGGAGATAGGATAGATGATACCTGCATCAAGAAGTTTAAGAATTTCCTTCTTGACAACCTCCTTCATGGTCGGATTCAACCGCCTTTGAGGTTGTCTTGAAGTTCTAAAGTCCTCCTCCATTAGTATTTTATGCATGCATAGGGAGGGTTTAATTCCTACTAAGTCCTCAATAGTATAGCCTATGGCTTTTCTATGTTTCCTAAGGACAATCATGAGCTGTTCATGTTCATCTATGCTTAATTCGGAACTAACGATAACCGGGAAGGTGGAGTTAGATCCAAGAAAAGCGTACCTTAGATGAGTAGGAAGTGGTTTGAGTTCCATTGCTTTCGGAGCTTCCAATGGTCCTTGGGGAGCTTCCGATGTTTCCTTAGAGGTTTCTAAGGATGTTGAATGGTTTGGAGAAGAATTAGGAGAGGTTGAAGAAGCGTGCTGATCACTATTTTCCACGGTCAAAATCACGTTTTCCCCTGCTTTTCCACGGCCGTAATATCCTCTGGAATGGAGGTCGAATTTGGTCGTGGAATCCACGGCCGTGGAATACAGAGTATGGCCGTGGAATCTTGTATCTTCAGCCTCATCGTGGAGTTTTTCAAACTCCACTTCATGCATCTCTTCTTGTGCTTCCAAGGCTTCAATTTCCTCTTTGCACTCTCCCTCTTCTCCTTCATGGGTTAGACTCATAGTGATAACCTTTTGCAAAGGATCGTTAAAGAGAATCGCACTTACCTCCTCCCTAGACAAGCCTTCTTCGTCTTGGATGTTGTAAATATCCTCATCAAAGATCGGCTCCTTCACTAGAGTGGAAAGAACGAACTCTACTTTCTCTTCCCCAATGTCAAAAGCGAGTCTTCCATTCTTGCAATCGACCATGCAGCCGGAAGTTGCAAGAAACGGTCTTCCGAGTATGATCGGGACCGGACTATCTGCAGGAATGTCAAGCACAACAAAATCAATGGGGACAAAGAACTTGCCTAGCTTAACAGGGACGTCCTCTACAATGCCGACGGGACGAGTAATGGATCGATCCGCCATGTATAACGTCATCTTCACCGGTTTAGGGTCGCCTAAACCGATCTTCCTGCACAACGCAAGTGGTATGATGCTCACACTTGCTCCTAGATCACACAAAGCGTCATATGTGACCTCTCCCACTCCTATGGGAATGCAAAATGACCCCGGATCCTTCAGCTTTGGGGGCATTTTCTCCTTCATAGTCTTGATGAGGTCCGAAGAATCCGAACTCATCTTGACTTCTCCAAAATCTTCTAGCTTCCTCTTGTTAGAGAGGAGCTCCTTCAAGAACTTGCCATAAGCCGGCATACCTACAATAGCATCAATGAAAGGTATATTAATATGCAGTTTGCTCATGAGTTCTATGAACTTACCGAATTGCTTGTCTAGGCGCGCTCGCGCTCTAGATTGAGGGAACGGTAGGGGAGGTTTTAAAGCTGGAGGTGGAACATAGACGTCCTCCTTCTCCTTCCCTTTTTCTTTGCCTTTCTCCACGGGGACTTCAACAAACGTAGGCTGCGGATCGGTGGTAGTCACTCCGCTCCTAGTTGTAATCGCCATTACCCTTCCCTTAGGGTTGTCCTCCGTCTTTCCTGGAAGTTTCCCTTGATTCCTAGGAACTTCCTCCGCATGGTTGAACATTTGATTTTCCAAAACCTTTTGAGCTTTGTCAACCTTAGAAATTTGATCATCAACCTTGATGATGCGGTTCTCCAACCCTTGAAGCTTTCCCAAGATCGTTTCCAACATGGGATCCGGCTTTTCCTTTCCAGTATTGTTTCCTCCATTTGATGATTGCCCCTGGCTTTTCAAAGGAGTAGAAGAAGAAGAGGGTGGAGTTAGTGAATTGGAATTGGAAGGATAGGAGTTACCGGAATTTTGTTGATTGGAGCGCCAATTGTTGTTGTTCGAACCACGATTGTTGTTCCAATTGTTGTTGTTCCGGTTATTGTTGTTTCCATTCCAATTGTTGTTCCGGTTGTTGTTCCGGTTATTGTTGTTGCGGTTGGTGTTGTCACCGCCATTGTTATTGCCCAAATAGCCAACATCCTTCTCTTGCTGCTTTGGGAAGTTGGTCTTGATAGCCTCCTTCAACTCCTTGATTTCATTGTTGAGGGAGAAAATCTGATTTTGAGCTTCATGTGTGAGCTTCGCTCCTTGCTCCACACGATTTCCCTCCACCTTCCGGTGGGAATACTTCTCTATGACTCTTGCTTGCTTCTCAATGAAGTCCCAAGCGTCATCTTCTCTCATGTCCATGAACGTTCCGCATGAGAGGGATTGGAGGTTGAATTGCGTTCCCGCATCTAGCCCCTTATAGTAAATTTCCAGCAAAGCAAGCTTGGATATGCCATGATGAGGGCAATCCAAGAGCAAATCCTGAAACCTTTCCCAAGATTGAAACAAACTTTCGTTAGGTCTCATAGAAAAAGCATTAATCTTACCTCTAAGTTCCGCCGTTTTGGAGGGCGGAAAGAACTTGGTGAGAAACTCTGCGGAGAGGTCTTCCCACGTCTCTAGCTTTCCACTAGGAAGAGCTTGGTACCAAGATAGCGCTTTCCCTTTCAAAGAGAAAAAGAAAGGTTTGAGCTTATAGCTGTTGGTAGTAGCGCTCTTCGGTCTCATTGTCTCCATCATACACTCAAAGTTTTGCAAGTGTTGGTGTGGAGATTCAGCGCTTGTACCGCCAAACTGACTTTGGCGAACAAGAGTGATAACTTGAGGGTTGAAACTAAACCCTTGTACATCTTCAGCATCAAAGTTCACACCTAAGCGGCGTGGTTGTTGTGTTGGATCCATCCGCTGGCCAAGAGTTCTTGGCTCATTATCCACACGTTCGACCCTCGCATTCCTAGGTGGAATGCGGCGGTTAGCAGCTCCTTGTTGATTGAAAGGATTTATATTGATCGTGGGATCAATCTCTTCTAGCGGAGGCATGGAAGAATCACTATCATCAGCGGATGAGTGGCTTCTTCTTCTAGACCTTGTCCTTCTTCTCGAGGACTTCTTCCCCATCTTATTTTCAAGATCGCTCATCTTTATCGTCATTTGGGCGATCACGTCTTGTAGACCGTTGACTTGAGTTTGATGACGATCCATTTCGTCTTGGAGGAAAGTCTCATTCCATCGGAGTTGAGCTTCCTTCTCCGCCAACTTAGTTTGAAGATCACTTTCGTTCTCTTGAGCCATCCTCTTTTCCTTGCGTCTTTGTCTCAAGGTTTTCTCTACCTCTTGATCAAGAGGTAAGAGATCTTCGGTGTTCCTAGACCTGCGCATGCACTCAAGAAGAATCAAATAACGAGAGCAAGCTCCCAAGCTTGACAACCGGTTACCGAATTCGGCCGAAACCAAATCCCCGGCAACGGCGCCAAAAACTTGTTCGCCCCTAGAGGTGTGTGCAAATAAGTTTTAAATTTATAAAACTAGAATCAAGCAGCGAACCCGCAGTGTACGGATCGAGGTAGCTAAGCAAGAATTCCAGAGTATCGAACACAGGGATTTGGGTGGGAACAAATTCGATTTCAGATTATCAAGCAGTAAATATGGGAGTTTGCAAGTATTGGGAAAACAACAATCCTAAAGATCCGGGTATTCAGTTGCGGCAATAGATTCAAGATATACTAATGATGTAAAGACAGAGTAAAGATATGCAAAGGTATACTAAGGTAAGGTAATCGTACGGTTGAGGTTCCAAAAACCTTATGTAACTCACCTAAAAGATACTCCCTATACAGGTTGTTGAGGCTCAATATAGAAAGGAACTAAAGATGAGGATTAGTGTTAAATACCCAAACTTATAACCTAAAGATCAAGACTAACTTATCCGATTGAGGTTGTTGAGGCTCACAATCGAGGTAGAGGTTGTTGAGGCTTCACTACCACCTAGAAAAGACAAGTCTAAACTAGGTTAAAGCAAATCTTTAACTTTGGATCAAAGTAAAAACAGGCTCGTGAACTGGAGTGAAATCACGGTCTGTTCTTGAGTTCCACGACCGTGGAATCTCAAGATCCAACCGTAATTTAGGGTTGTCGACGATTCTCTCTAACTCTCAGGGTCTAATCTGTTTGCGAACGATCTATCATCACCTATGCCACAACTATCAACCCTTCACCTTAGAATTGTTAAGGGTTTTTAGCCAATAACAGTCATTTTGATATCAATTCAAGAATTAAGAAGAAAGAGATGAAAACTTCAAGAACTATTAATAACTTCCAAAAGAATCTCAAGATTCCAACAAGTGTTTTCCAAAGATTCAAAATGGAATAACAACAAGTCACAACTATAGGAAAGAAGAGAAACGGGATGTCAATCCGTTTCCGATTCAAACCTAAACAAGAAGAGAGATCTTCTTGCAATTCCTTCAAGAACTTCGATCTTTCACAAATCCAAAGATCGCAGCAACAATCTCCACCGAATGTGCGAGATTTGAACAACTCTTCAACTCAACTTCGATCTCCAATGAGATCTCCGAAATCGCCTCTCAAATGAAGAAGCGTAAGCGGAAAATGCCAAAACGCTAAACCCGAATCGTGCGTCTATGCGTGGAAGAGCGAGCCTAAACGGGGATAAGCGATGATAAGCGGTGATAAGCGAGTCTCTTGAAATCTCCTTTCATCCGTCTTTTTATAATGCAGGGCAAGGTGTCGGGCCGGCCCATTCTTCAAAAGATCATGGCTTCGAAATATTGCGAAAAGATTCGCCAAGATCACGGTCGTGGAATATTCCACGACCGTAATTCTGAGGCGTGGAAATAAACACGGGTAACTTCCACGGCCGTAAAATCCTCTGGAATGAACATCGAATTCTGCATCATAATCCACGGCCGTAATTTAGGGTAGAACCGTGATTTTAGCCTTCATTCGTGCATTCCTCAATCTAATGCTCCAAATTGCTTCCAAAAGGTGTCCTTGATCTAGAGGTGCATCAACTCAACTCTCCTTTGCTCGATTTCGTTCGGAAATAGCTCTAAATCACCTATAATCAACATAGAACTCGTGTAGACATCCATATCGACAATATAGGTAATACTAGCTCGTATATGCATAAAGCTCCATCAAAGACTATCAATATGAACCAAATGTGACTAGAAAATGTGCCTAAAACATCACAATATTTCATGCTAACAAATAACCCCATACTTAACACTTGCTTGTCCCTAAGCAAGGTCTTACGAAAAGCTTTAAACAAGAGTTAGGATGAAATATGTGTACCTTCTTTTTGGATGAGGACAACTTCTAAAGAATAGATCATTCTCAAACCTTGCTTCAATCGTTTTTCAAACTTTCACACATTTAATTAGAGAGTAAGAGGTAAAGAAAGCTTATGAAACAATTTAACTTCCAAACAAGCATTATAACCTTCAAACATTATCAAAATCAATCATAAGAACTTCAATTTAGATCACCAAGCCATATAACATTCTTTTGATCTTAAGGACTTTCCAAAGGAAAAGGTCTAGAGTATGGAAGGGAAGGGAAAACTTTAAGGGAGAGTGGTGCATAAATCCGGGAAAATGGATAACTGCCTTCTTCTTCTTTTGCGGTTCCCGCAGCACAGCACTTCACTTAGAGCTTCGCTCTTACTTTTCATTTTTCGACTTTACTTTTGGAGTTATGGATAGAGGTGCACAAAAACCGAAGCCTAGGAGATTGGCGTTTCTCATTTTTGCGAGATGCCTCAAACCCTTAGCGCACATACCATAATCCGCTAGGAATATCGCTCAATCCGACTTTGGCAAGACACAAACACCCGGCTATGTGAATGGTGCCGAGTTACTCATCGTCATGATTGACTTCCCCAAACCTATACTTTCTTTCTATTCAATTGATTGCAAACATTTGCTCTCATGGCCCTCCCACATCAAACATGCCTTTTTCTCATTCACTTTCCAAGTTCCCGGATAGGTAAAGGAGGCTAATATTTCAATGAGGAGCTAGATGATCAAAGAAAGAAGAAAGAAAATATCGAATTGCCTTAATCATTTCAACAAGAAGTATAGGAACTTATAATGTGATTTCAACTTCAGTTTCTTAATATGATTTAGGTAACGTTTTCACATTATAAAACTTGCAAAAGAGGTGAAATTTATTCATTTGCATCCTTTTCGATTTACTATCCTTTTAAACATGCAATTGTTGTCAACTTTATTCGCAAGTAGTGTTTATCATAGAACTCATCTCAATTCATTAGAAGCATCAAATTTTTCAAAAATTTTCAATTTTTATGGGTTTTTAAAGTTCTTTTTCATGCAATGCAAGAATGAAATGTGTAACATATGATGAACATGCAAAGATAGTCTCGTAATAGAAGCAACACATAGAGTAGAGTTATTACAAACATTTAGTACATCCCACCCCATACTTAGGACGAACATTGTCCCTAATGTTCACATGAAAGAACAAAAGAAAGAAAAGAAAAGAAACTCACAATGGTGGCGGGAATGTCTAAACGAGCTGCCGGTCATCAATCACTGCGGTGCCGGTGGAGGTGGAAATGGAGAGAAACTCGGGTCATAGTACCGCCCAAACTGCTGGCGGTAGACGTCCCTCATCATGTGGTCGAGGTCGTCCATACGTCTGTCTCTAGCGTCCGCCCGGATCTCTAATGCTCCGACTCTCTCTGAAAGTCCGGTAGCCCAATCCGGCATCCTCTCATACCATCCCGGAGCATGATCATACCATCCGGGAGCATCTGCTGGTGCTGGCTGTGGTGGTGGTGGTGGTGGTGCTGCTGGCTGCGTCGTGGACCAAGGAGGGGGTGTCTCGTACCAGGTGGGAGGTGTAGTCATCCACGTGGGCCTCTCGCTCACGCTAGCGCGGCGAGATGACGAGCCTGAAGCTCTAGCCGGACGCGGAGAGCGTCTAGGTACATCCTGCTGGTCCGGCTGATCCGGAAACGAGCCGAACTCCTGCTCTGCTCCTCCACCACTCTCATACTGCTCTCCCATGTCCTCCTCATCTACAACTGGCGGTGGAACGTAAGGGGGAGCTACAAGCCTGTTCGCATGCATCGCAGCGAACGTCTCCTTCCAGTTGTGGCGTCCCGCCACAATGGAATACTCCGGCAGCCACTCTATACCCCTACCGGTCCTACTCTCCCAGGGCATGCCCGCATAAGGCGGACCTCTATGTGTGGGGAAGATGAGTCCCCTAACCATGAAAGCGTGTAGCCCTAGTGGAACTGCCGGTATACGTGTGCAAGCCGAGAAGTCCACTCCAAAAGTCCTAGCTATGTGGGTCACTATCCCACCATACCCAATGTTCCCTCTCGATTTGTTCTTCAATTTACTCATAGTCGCCGCCAAAAGGGTAGCACAATCGGCGCGGCATCCGTGAAGCATAGCATAGAGGAGGAATAGCTCATCCGTCTTGATCTTTTGGGGCGTCTCCGTCCTAGGGAAGAGACACTCCGAAAGAACACGGTGAGCTATCTTCAAGGCCAAATGGTACATCAATCTGGCCTTGGTATCAGCTGGTTGCCAACGGTCCTCGTCGGCATAGATCATGGCTATTTCCGCCCAAAAGTCCTTGGCGGAAACGCCCCTAGGAAGTCGACCGTTATAGGTCTCATGGAACCCAAAGATGGCTCCGAACTCGTCAATGCTCAACTGGTAGTCTCTGTTCATGAGACGGAAGGAGACAGTCCTATCAACATGGCTGTGCTCAAAAGACGTCACAACCTCTCGAGTGATCTCCTCATAAGCGTCTTCACGAATGTTCGTGAAGACAAGCAAACCGGCTCTATCCAAGAGCCAAGTGAGGTCATCTACAATGTTGAGAGGATGTAGATCCTCCAACAACAGGTACCTAGGGCCAATCACTGCCCTCTTCTCTATCCTCTCAAGTGCGGGAAGGTAGTTTTCGTGTATAATCGGGATGCTAGGGTGAGGTGGTGAGGATGGAGGTGAAGATGGAGGTGAAGGTGAGGGGGATGAGGGTGGTGGTGCCCTAGAGGTGGAGGGATTCCCTTTCCTTTTCTTATTCTGATCCCCTTTCTTCTCCTTAATTCTTCCCGAAACTCTCCTCACAAAGTCCATTCTGTTAGAAATCACGGTCTGTTCTTCACAAAACCACGGCCGTGGAACCTCTTCAGACCGTGATTCGACACAGAATTTTCGATTCTCAACAAATCAGCAACCAAACTCCACCACAATCAGTCCTAGTCTAATTTCTTCCAATCTTAATCAGTTTTCCCTAAAAATCTCTAACAAAAACGAACAAAAACGACTAGAATCAAGAAGAGAGCAAAAACCTTTTTTTCGGATTGAAAAATCCAAAATGCGGGTTTGTTGATCGTTTTCCACGCGATTTGTTGCTTGGATCTTGTTCTTGGTTGGATTTGCTTCAGTTTTGGGCGAAGAATCGTCGAAAACGATTAGAGAACGAAGATTTGGGATGAGTTGTGGGAATTCGGTGTTTAGGTCGTGGAAATTGGGGGTTTTGTGGTGTTTTTGTGGTGAAGTGTGGCTTTTATACTCGCAGGCAAATTTTCAAAAATCACGGTCTGTCGGGGCATTCCACGGCCGTGGTATTGTACGGACCCGTGATTTTTGTGATTTTTCACAGGCCTTTGAGAATTACGGCCACTGTAGCAATGACGACCGTAATTTAGACCGTGGAACTCTCTGTAAAGCTTCAAAGTCCAAATTTCGTCACTTCTCTTCGACATTATCCCTCCATTCTCCCTTTTCATCGATCCTACAACCAAAAACACGAACATACCGGAAGGAATCGAGGCAAAAATAAAGCAAAAACTTCTATTCTAAGCTAATCTATGAATCGAAAGCAAAAACGAAAATGCAATACCTTGGGTTGCCTCCCAAGAAGCGCTTTGTTTAAGGTCCGTAGCTAGACCATACTCGCACTTATTCGAGTGCGGTAGGTGCAAACTCCTCAGCTCGGAGTTCCGGTGAGTACTTCTTGAGTCGTTGACCGTTCACCTTAAAACTTCCGCTAGCTTCACCCCATACTTCAACTGCACCATGGGGGAAAATACGCTTAATTAGAAAAGGTCCAGTCCAACGAGATTTTAACTTACCTGGAAAGAGGCGAAGTCTCGAATTGAAGAGGAGAACTTGATCTCCTTCTTGGAAGTCCTTTGGGATGATATGCTTATCATGCCAACGCTTTGCTCTTTCCTTGTAGATCTTAGCGTTTTCGTAGGCGTTCAAACGGAGTTCATCCAGCTCGTTGATGTCTAGGAGACGCTTTTCTCCCGCTTCCTTCATGCTGAAATTCAACCATTTGATAGCCCAAAACGCTTTGTGCTCTAGCTCTACCGGCAAATGACAAGACTTCCCATACACAAGGTTGTATGGTGTGGTTCCTATGGGAGTCTTGTATGCGGTCCGGTATGCCCATAATGCATCATCTAGTTTCAAGGACCAATCCTTCCTAGTCCTCGAAACCGTCTTCTCTAGAATTCCCTTGATCTCCCTATTTGAGATCTCAACTTGTCCACTCGTTTGTGGATGGTAAGGGGTGGCGATCTTGTGAGTAACCCCATACTTGGATAGAAGAGCTTCAAAGCGACGGGCTATGAAGTGAGAACCTCCATCACTAATGATCGTCCTTGGCGTCCCGAATCGCGGAAAGATGGTCTTGTTGAAGAACTTAACCACCACCATGGCATCATTCGTGGGAGAGGCAATTGCTTCCACCCATCTAGAAACGTAGTCTACCGCCAATAGTATGTATTGGTTTCCACAAGAAGAAGGGAATGGTCCCATGAAATCGACTCCCCAAACGTCAAAAATCTCCACCTCTTGGATGTTGTTGAGGGGCATCTCGTTCCTTCTAGAGATATTGCCTGTTCTTTGACAAGCATCGCAACAAGAAACAAAGGATTGCACATCTTTAAATAAAGTAGGCCAATAAAATCCGGATTGCAATACCTTTGCGCTAGTTTTGTTCGAACTAGCGTGTCCTCCACAAGGTAGTGAATGACAATGACGGATGACACTTTGCATCTCATCTTCCGGCACACATCGCCGAATGATGCCATCCGGACCTCTCTTGAAGAGAAGAGGCTCGTTCCAATGGTATTCCCGGACGTCTTTGAAGAACTTCTTCCTTTGCGCATATGATAGTCCGGGTGGTATTTCCTGGCAAACCAAATAATTAACGAAATCAGCAAACCATGGTTCGTCACCCTTGGAGATTACCTTGATGCACTCCTCGATGATGTGTAGGTGTTCGTCCGGAAAGGAGTCATCAATGGGTAAGTGGTCGTCCTCTAGATGTGTTAGGCGACTCAAATGATCCGCAACAGAATTTTCCGAGCCTTTCTTGTCGCGGATCTCAAGATCGAATTCTTGTAGGAGAAGAATCCATCTAATCAGCCTTGGCTTCGCATCCTTCTTTGCAAGGAGGTACCGGATCGCAGCATGATCCGTGTAGACAATCACCTTTGCACCTACAAGATAAGAGCGAAACTTGTCAATAGCGTAGACAATGGCTAGAAATTCCTTCTCCGTAGTGGCGTAGTTGAGCTGGGCTTCGTCTAGCGTCTTGCTAGCGTAGTATATGGCATGGGTTCGTCCTTCCTTTCGTTGCCCAAGAACAGCTCCAATGGCTACGTCACTAGCGTCGCACATAATCTCGAAAGGGAGAGTCCAATCCGGTGGTTGGATAATGGGTGCTGAAATTAGAGCTTGCCGGATGGTGTTGAACGCATCTAGACATTCCTGCGAGAACTCAAAAACCGCATCCTTCATCAATAGATTAGTGAGAGGTTTTGATATCTTAGAAAAGTCTTGGATAAAACGTCTATAGAATCCAGCATGTCCTAGGAAACTTCTTATTCCCTTCACCGAAACTGGAGGAGGAAGTTTCTCTATGGTCTCTATTTTAGCCTTGTCTACCTCTATCCCTCTACTAGAGACTAAGTGACCTAAAACGATTCCTTCTTTAACCATGAATTGACACTTCTCCCAATTAAGAACTAGGTTAGTGTCTTCACATCTTTGCAAAACAAGAGAAAGGTTAGAAAGACAATCGTTAAAAGAGGAACCGTAAACGGAGAAGTCGTCCATGAAGACCTCCATGATTTCCTCTACGTATTCGGAGAAGATGGCCATCATGCACCGTTGAAAGGTGGCTGGGGCGTTGCAAAGCCCGAACGGCATCCTCCTATAAGCGAACGTACCCCAAGGGCACGTGAAGGTGGTCTTCTCTTGATCATCCGGATGTATCGGGATCTGAAAGAAACCACTATAACCGTCAAGGTAGCAAAAGTATGAATGTTGTGCTAACCTTTCAAGCATTTGGTCGATGAATGGCAATGGAAAGTGATCCTTCCGCGTTGCGTTGTTGAGCTTGCGGTAGTCTATGCACATTCGCCATCCAGTCACGGTTCGGGTAGGAATGAGTTCGTTGTTCTTATTGGTGATGACCGTCATTCCTCCTTTCTTCGGAACTACTTGAACTGGGCTCACCCACTTGCTATCGGAGATAGGATAGATGATACCTGCATCAAGAAGTTTAAGAATTTCCTTCTTGACAACCTCCTTCATGGTCGGATTCAACCGCCTTTGAGGTTGTCTTGAAGTTCTAAAGTCCTCCTCCATTAGTATCTTATGCATGCATAGGGAGGGTTTAATTCCTACTAAGTCCTCAATAGTATAGCCTATGGCTTTTCTATGTTTCCTAAGGACAATCATGAGCTGTTCATGTTCATCTATGCTTAATTCGGAACTAACGATAACCGGGAAGGTGGAGTTAGATCCAAGAAAAGCGTACCTTAGATGAGTAGGAAGTGGTTTGAGTTCCATTGCTTTCGGAGCTTCCAACGATCCTTGAGGAGCTTCCGATGTTTCCTTAGAGGTTTCTAAGGATGTTGGATGGTTTGGAGAAGAATTAGGAGAAGTTGAAGAAGCGTGCTGGTCACTGTTTTCCACGGTCAAATTCACGTTCTCCCCTGTTTTTCCACGGCCGTAATATCCTCTGGAATGGAGGTCGAATTTGGTTGTGGAATCCACGGCCGTGGAATAAAGGGTATGGCCGTGGAATCTTGTATTCTCAGCCTCATCGTGGAGTTTCTCAAACTCTACTTCATGCATCTCTTCTTGTGCTTCCAAGGCTTCAATTTCCTCTTTGCACTCTCCTTCTTCTCCTTCATGGGTTAGACTCATAGTGATAACCTTTTGCAAAGGATCGTTAAAGAGAATCGCACTTACCTCCTCCCTAGATAGACCTTCTTCGTCTTGGATATTGTAAATATCCTCATCGAAGATCGGCTCCTTCACTAGAGTGGAAAGAACGAACTCCACTTTCTCCTCCCCAATGTCAAAAGCGAGTCTCCCATTCTTGCAATCGACCATGCAGCCGGAAGTTGCAAGAAACGGTCTTCCGAGTATGATCGGGACCGGACTATCTGCAGGAATGTCAAGCACAACAAAATCAATGGGGACAAAGAACTTGCCTAGCTTGACAGGGACGTCCTCTACAATGCCGACGGGACGAGTGATGGATCGATCCGCCATGTATAACGTCATCTTCACCGGTTTAGGGTCGCCTAAACCGATCTTCCTGCACAATGCAAGTGGTATGATGCTCACACTTGCTCCTAAGTCACATAGAGCGTCATATGTGACCTCTCCCACTCCTATGGGAATGCAAAATGACCCCGGATCCTTCAGCTTTGGGGGCATTTTCTCCTTCATAGTCTTGATGAGGTCCGAAGAATCCGAACTCATCTTTACTTCTCCAAAATCTTCTAGCTTCCTTTTGTTAGAGAGGAGCTCCTTCAAGAACTTGCCATAAGCTGGCATACCTACAATAGCATCAATGAAAGGTATATTAATATGCAGTTTGCTCATGAGTTCTATGAACTTACCGAATTGCTTGTCTAGGCGCGCTCGCGCTCTAGATTGAGGGAATGGTAGGGGAGGTTTGAAAGCTGGAGGTGGAACATAGATGTCCTCCTTCTCCTTCCCCTTTTCTTTGCTTTTCTCCACGGGGACTTCAACAAACGTAGGCTGCGGATCGGTGGTAGTCACTCCGCTCCTAGTTGTAATTGCCATCACCCTTCCTTTAGGGTTGTCCTCTGTCTTTCCTGGAAGTTTCCCTTGATTTCTAGGAACTTCCTCCGCGTGGTTGAACATTTGATTCTCTAGAACCTTTTGAGCTTTGTCAACCTTAGAAATTTGATCATCAACCTTGATGATGCGGTTCTCCAACCCTTGAAGCTTTCCCAAGATCGTCTCCAACATGGGATCCGGCTTCTCCTTTCCCGTATTGTTTCCTCCATTTGATGATTGCCCCTGGCTTTTCAAAGGAGTAGAGGAAGAAGAGGGTGGAGTTAGTGAATTGGAATTGGAAGGATAGGAGTTACCGGAATTTTGTTGATTGGAGCGCCAATTGTTGTTGTTCGAACCACGATTGTTGTTCCAATTGTTGTTGTTCCGGTTGTTGTTGTTTCCATTCCAATTGTTGTTCCGGTTATTGTTCCGGTTATTGTTGTTGCGGTTGGTGTTGTCACCGCCGTTGTTATTGCCCAAATAGCCAACATCCTTCTCTTGCTGCTTTGGGAAGTTGGTCTTGATAGCCTCCTTCAACTCTTTAATCTCATTGTTGAGGGAGAAAATCTGAACTTGAGCTTCATGTGTGAGCTTCGCTCCTTGCTCCACACGATTTCCCTCCACTTTCCGGTGGGAATACTTCTCTATGACTCTTGCTTGCTTCTCAATGAAATCCGAAGCGTCATCTTCTCTCATGTCCATGAACGTTCCGCATGAGAGGGATTGAAGGTTGAATTGCGTTCCCGCATCCAGCCCCTTATAGTAAATTTCCAGCAAGGCAAGTTTGGATATGCCATGATGAGGGCAATCCAAGAGCAAATCCTGAAACCTTTCCCAAGATTGAAACAAACTTTCGTTAGGTCTCATAGAAAAAGCATTAATCTTACCTCTAAGTTCCGCCGTTTTGGAGGGCGGAAAGAACTTAGTGAGAAACTCTGCGGAGAGGTCTTCCCACGTCTCTAGCTTTCCACTAGGAAGAGCTTGGTACCAAGACAGCGCTTTCCCTTTCAAAGAGAAAAAGAAAGGTTTGAGCTTATAGCTGTTAGTAGTGGCGTTCTTTGGTCTCATTGTCTCCATCATGCACTCAAAGTTTTGCAAGTGTTGGTGTGGAGATTCAGCGCTTGTACCGCCAAACTGGCTTTGGCGAACAAGGGTGATAACTTGAGGGTTGAAACTAAACCCTTGTACATCCTCAGCATCAAAGTTCACACCTAAACGGCGTGGTTGTTGTGTTGGATCCATCCGCTGGCCAAGAGTTCTTGGCTCATTATCCACACGTTCGACTCTCACATTCCTAGGTGGAATGCGGCGGTTAGCAGCTCCTTGTGTGTTGAAAGGATTTATATTGATCGTGGGATCAATCTCTTCTAGCGCGGGCATGGAAGAATCACTATCATCAGCGGATGAGTTACCTCTTCTTCTAGACCTTGTCCTTCTTCTCGAGGACTTCTTTCCCACCTTATCTTCAAGATCGCTCATCTTTATCTTCATTTGAACGATCATGTCTTGTAGACCGTTTACTTGAGTTTGATGACGATCCATCTCATCCTGGAGGAGATTCTCATTCCATCGGAGTTGAGCTTCCTTCTCCGCTAACTTAGTTTGAAGATCGTTTTCGTTTTCTTGAGCCATCCTCTTTTCTTTGCGTTTTTGTCTTAAAGTTTTCTCTAGCTCTTGATCAAGAGGTAAGAGATCTTCGGTGTTCCTAGACCTGCGCATGCACTCAAGAAAAGGATATCAAATAACAAGAGCAAGCTCCCAAGCTTGACAACCGGCAACCGGATTCGGCCGAAACCAAATCCCCGGCAACGGCGCCAAAAACTT
Source organism: Fagopyrum esculentum (assembly GCA_033239045.1). Classification (NCBI taxonomy): domain Eukaryota; kingdom Viridiplantae; phylum Streptophyta; class Magnoliopsida; order Caryophyllales; family Polygonaceae; genus Fagopyrum; species Fagopyrum esculentum. The sequence goes on from BSUD01000008.1 coordinate 120,224,292, forward strand.
TGTTCGCCCCTAGAGGTGTGTGCAAATAAGTTTTAAATTTATAAAACTAGAATCAAGCAGCGAACCCGCAGTGTACGGATCGAGGTAGCTAAGCAAGGATTCCAGAGTATCGAACACAGGGATTTGGGTGGGAACAAATTCGATTTCAGATTATCAAGCAGTAAATATGGGAGTTTGCAAGTATTGGGAAAACAACAATCCTAAAGATCCGGGTATTCAGTTGCGGCAATAGATTCAAGATATACTAATGATGTAAAGACAGAGTAAAGATATGCAAAGGTATACTAAGGTAAGGTAATCGTACGGTTGAGGTTCCAAAAACCTTATGTAACTCACCTAAAAGATACTCCCTATACAGGTTGTTGAGGCTCAATATAGAAAGGAACTAAAGATGAGGATTAGTGTTAAATACCCAAACTTATAACCTAAAGATCAAGACTAACTTATCCGATTGAGGTTGTTGAGGCTCACAATCGAGGTAGAGGTTGTTGAGGCTTCACTACCACCTAGAAAAGACAAGTCTAAACTAGGTTAAAGCAAATCTTTAACTTTGGATCAAAGTAAAAGCAGGCTCGTAAACTGGAGTGAAATCACGGTCTGTTCTTGAGTTCCACGACCGTGGAATCTCAAGATCCAACCGTAATTTAGGGTTGTCGACGATTCTCTCTAACTCTCAGGGTCTAATCTGTTTGCGAACGATCTATCATCACCTATGCCACAACTATCAACCCTTCACCTTAGAATTGTTAAGGGTTTTTAGCCAATAACAGTCATTTTGATATCAATTCAAGAATTAAGAAGAAAGAGATGAAAACTTCAAGAACTATTAATAACTTCCAAAAGAATCTCAAGATTCCAACAAGTGTTTTCCAAAGATTCAAAATGGAATAACAACAAGTCACAACTATAGGAAAGAAGAGAAACGGGATGTCAATCCGTTTCCGATTCAAACCTAAACAAGAAGAGAGATCTTCTTGCAATTCCTTCAAGAACTTCGATCTTTCACAAATCCAAAGATCGCAGCAACAAATCTCCACCGAACGTGCAAGATTTGAACAACTCTCCAAATCAGCTTCGATCCCCAATGAGATCTCCGAAAACGCCTCTCAATTGAAGAAGCGTGGATAAGTGAGCCTGAACGAGGGTAAGCGATCCTAAGCGAGGATAAGCGATGATAAACGGGGATAAGCGATCCTAAGCGATCCTCAGCGATCATAAGCGAGGATAAGCGATCATAAGCGAGGATAAGCGATCATAAGCGAGGATAAGCGATCATAAGCGAGGATAAGCGATCATAATGAAATCTCCTTTCATCCGTCTTTTTATAATGCAGGGCAAGGTGTCGGGCCGGCCCATTCTTCAAAAGATCATGGCTTCGAAATATTGCGAAAAGATTCGCCAAGATCACGGTCGTGGAATCTTCCACGACCGTAATTCTGAGGCGTGGAAATAAACACGGGTAGCTTCCACGGCCGTAAAATCCCCTGGAATGAACATCGAATTCTGCATCATAATCCACGGCCGTAATTTAGGGTAGAACCGTGATTTTAGCCTTCATTCGTGCATTCCTCAATCTAATGCTCCAAATTGCTTCCAAAAGGTGTCCTTGATCTAGAGGTGCATCAACTCAACTCTCCTTTGCTCGATTTCGTTCGGAAATAGCTCTAAATCACCTATAATCAACATAGAACTCGTGTAGACATCTATATCGACAATATAGGCAATACTAGCTCGTATATGCATAAAGCTCCATTAAAGACTATCAATATGAACCAAATGTGACTAGAAAATGTGCCTAAAACATCACAATATTTCATGCTAACAGCTAGCGTGAGTGAGAGGCCCACGTGGATGACTACACCTCCCACTTGGTACGACACACCCCCTCCTTGGTCCACGACGCAGCCAGCAGCACCACCGCCACCACCAGCGCCAGCACCAGCCGATGCCCCCGCATGGTATGATCACGCCCCGGGATGGTATGAGAGGATGCCGGATTGGGCTACCGGACTTTCAGAGAGAGTAGGAGCGCTAGAGATCCGGGCGGATGCTAGAGACGGACGCCTAGACGACCTTGACCACATGATGAGGGACGTCTACCGCCAGCAGTTTGGGCGGTTCTATGATCCGAGTTTCTCTCCATTCCCACCTCCACCGGCGCCGCAGTGATTTGATGCCGGACCGTTGTTTTAGACATTCCCGCCACCACTTGTGAGTTTCTTTTTCTTTTCTTTCTTTTGTTCTTTCTTTTGAACATTAGGGACAATGTTCGTCCTAAGTATGGGGTGAGATGTACTAAAAATTTGTAATAACTCTACTCTCTATGTTGCTTTCATTCGAGACTATCATTGCATGTTCATTATGTGTTACACGTTTTATTTTTGCATTGCATGAAAAAGAACTTTAAAAACCCATAAAAATTGAAAAATTTTGAAAATTTTTGTGCTTCTAATGAATGGAGATGATTTCCATGATAATCATTACTTGTGGAAGGAGTTTGATAACAATTGCATGCTTAAAAGGATTGTGAATTGAAAAGGATTTGAATGAATAAATCTTACCTCTTTTGCAAGTTTTATAATGTGAAAATGTTACCTAAATCATGTTAGGAAATTGAAGTTGAAATCACATTATAAGTTCCTATACTTCTTGTTGAAATGATTAAGGCAATTCGATACTTTCTTTCTTCTTTCTTCGATCATCTAACTCCTCATTGAAAAATTAGCCTCCTTTACCTATCCGGGAACTTGGAAAAGTGAATGAAAAAGGCATGTTTGATGTGGGAGGGCCATGAGAGCAATTATTTGCAATCAATTGAATAAAAGAAATTGTAGGTTTGGGGAAGTCAATCATGACGATGAGTAACTCGGCACCATTCACATAGCCGGGTGTTTGTGTCTTGCCAAAGTCGGATTGAGCGATATTCCTAGCGGATTATGGTATGTGCGCTAAGGGTTTGAGGCATCTCTTGCAAATTTGAGAAACGCCGATCTCCTAGGCTTCGGTTTTTGTGCACCTCTATCCATAACTCCAAAAGTAAAGTCGAAAAATGAAAAGTAAGAGCGAAGCTCTAAGTGAAGTGTTGTGCTGCGGGAACCGCAAAAGAAGAAGAAGGTAGTTATCCATTTTCCCGGATTTATGCACC
>BSUD01000008.1:120227446-120318720 GCA_033239045.1 Fagopyrum esculentum
TATGGATGTCTACACGAGTTCTATGTTGATTATAGGTGAATTGGAGCTATTTCCGAACGGAATCGAGCAAAAGAAGAGTTGATTAAGTTATCCATAGATTGAGGACACTCTTTGGAAGCAAATTGGAGCTTTAGCATGAGGAATGCACGAGGCTAGGGAAGAATCACGTTCTTGCCCTAAATTACGCCCTAAAATACGGCCGGAATCCAAACCACGTTCAGAATTACGGCCGTGGATTCAGAGTCAGAATTCGATGTTCATTCCAGGGGATTCTACGGTCGTGGAACTAACCGTAATTGTTTCCACGCCCTAGAATTACGGTCGTGGAATCTTCCACGACCGTGATCTTGGCGAATCTTTTCGCCACACTTCGAAGCCATGATCTTTTGAAGATCGGGCCGGGCCGACACTTTGCCCTGCATTATAAAAAGACGGAAGAAAGGAGATTTCATCATCCCCGCTTACCCTCAGCAATCGACGCTTAGGATCAACGCTTAGCGACGCAAAAACCCTCATTTGGAGGTATTTTGGAGATCTCATTGGAGATTAAGGTTCGCATCGGAGAGTTGTTCTAATCTCGCACTTTCGGTGGAGATTGCTGTTGTGATCTTCGGATTTGTGGAAGATCGAAGTTTTTTGAAGAATTTGCAAGAAGATCTCTCTTCTTGTTTAGGTTTGATTTGGAAACGGATTGACATCCCGTTTCTCTTCTTTCCTAAGGTTGTGGTTGTTTACTCTGTTTTGAATCTTTTGATGAACACTTGTTCTTGATTGTGATCTTGAGATTCATTTGAAGATTATTGATAGTTCTTGAAAGTTTCCATCTTTTATCCTTTAATTCTTGAATTAATATCAATATGACTGTTATTGGCTAAAAACCCTTAACAATTCTAAGGTGAAGGGTTGATAGTTGTGGCATAGGTGATGATAGATCGATCGCAAACAGATTAGACCCTGAGAGTTAGAGAAATATCGTCGACAACCCTAAATTACGGGCTGTTCTTGAGTTCCACGACCGGGGAATCTCAAGATCCAACCGTAATTTCCTTCAAGTTTACGAATCTGCTTTTACTTTAATCCAAAGTTAAAGATTTGCTTTAACTTAGTTTAGACTTGTCTTTTCTAGGTGGTAGTGAGCCTCAACAACCTCTACCTCGATTGTGAGCCTCAACAACCTCAATCGGTTAAGTTAGTCTTGATCTTTAGGTTACAAGTTTTGGTATTTGACACTAATTCTCACCTTTAGAATCTTTCTATATTGAGCCTCAACAACCTGTATAGAGAATGCCTTTTAGGTGGGCTACATAAGGTTTTTGGAACCTCAACCGTACGATTACCTTACATTAGTATACCTTTGCATATCTCTACTCTGTCTTTACATCATTAGTATATCTTGAATCTATTGCCGCAACTGGATATCTGGATCTTTAGGATTGTTGTTTTCCCAATATTTGCAAAACTCTCATAATTACTCGCTTGACAATCTATAACTGAATTTGTTCCCACCCAAATCCCTATGTTCGATACTCTGGAATTCTTGCTTAGCTACGTCGATCCGTACACTGCGGGTTCGCTGCTTGATTCTAGTTTTATAAATTTAAAGCTTATTTGCACACACCTTTAGGGGCGAACAATAGTGAACATATATAATCGAAGGAACTTGTTTAGAAACCGAGGTTAAAATCTTAAAAACACTTTCCGGGCAATTTATTCAATTTTAGAAACTTGGTCATAAACCGCAATTAAATCCTTGGGCCATAATCTGAAATTAATCCAACAAGGCATAATATATATGGTATACATATAATTAAGAAAATAACTTGAAGTAAAGCCCAAGTTTAAAAACCATAAAAACATTGTCAAGGGCAAGTTATGAAATGCTAGAAACTTGTGTCATATATTGTAAATAGAAAATCTGGCCAAAATCCATAATTAATCCAGTGAGGGTATAATTGCATAAATTCTAAAATTGGCCAAAAAAATGTAAATATAAAACATGGGGTACATATTGTAATTACTTATAAAAAAGAGGGGGCCGATTTTAATATACGTTAATAGGGTTTATTCCCGCTTTGGACAAAAACGCAGGGCAAGGAAAGGGGTAACAGCACAGGCGGCGGCGGCGGGGAGGAGCAGGCACCGGCGGCTGAGCGGGCCGAGGAAGGCGGATCCGAGGCTCCGGCGTTGGGAATCAGAGGCGGCGCAAGCGAGGACGGCTACAGCTTGTCGATGGGGCTCCTCGACAGACTAGGGCTGGGCTTCATTGACAGATCCGGTTCGAGGTAGGGGAAAACAGGGCCGGCGTCTTTGATGGCCTCCGGCTAGGGCGGAACGAAGGTGGCGCGAGGCGATGAAGGCAGGCTCCGGTTCCAGGCGAAGACGGTGGTGAAGGCGGCCCTTCCGGTTGTGCCAGCGGCAGCCTCTAGTGGCGACGGAGATCTCACTCCCGACGGTTGAACAAAAGGAAGAAAAGGGGGACCAGCGAGGAGGTGAACACCGGTTGCTCCTAGGCTGCAGAGGTTGTCCAGGGTGGCACAGAGAGGCCGAGAGAGGAGGCGGCGGTCTTGGCTTCGCCAGCGTAGTGTAGCGGCAAGATGGTTCCGGTGGTTATCGGGATGCAAGAGAGCCTGGAGCAAGGCTGTTGTGGAAGGAGAGGATCGATGGGTGCAGCATGGCCAAAAATGAGAGTGAGGGAGAGAGTTGTGAAGAGGGTAAATGCTAAAGAGGGTTGGGGAGTCACAAATCAGAAAGGATGGGAGAAGGAGAAGGAGAAGCAACGGTTGGGGCATGGGTAGCGTGAAGGAGGCAAAAGAGCAGAGGGGAAGCAGAAGAAACGAGGCGTCAGTGCAGGAGCTGCTCATCAGCCAGCAAGGAGAGAGAAAGAGAAAAATAAAGAAAAAGGAAAAGAAATTGTAGAAGAAAAGAAATAATATAAAGATAGACTCGTTCTCACACATTCGGAACGGAATTTTCGAATCCGAAAAACCTTTTCAAAATTTTCCCAAAAAAAATAAAAATAAAATAAAATACGGAATAGATATATAAACTCATAGAATTTAATTTCCAATGTGAAAATACCTGTAGAAATATTTAGGTTATTAAATTATCAATATAAGTCGGAAAAAAATAAATATCGAAAACGCTCCCAATAAACGGGGCGTTACATTAGATCCCCCTAAAAACAAGTTTCGTCTCAAAACTTGCTATACGTCGAACTTCTCGGTCTCTAAGGCCGGGGTATGAACTCTCAACTAAGAAGGCTTAAACCTTCTGGTCTATACATACAATCTACTCGAACTACCACCGCAAAATAATCAACTCATATAACACATTCCCGCATAGGGCACAACTACACATACATCACACATCCAAATAACTCAACCAAAGGAAGAACTAGGTCTAACCCGTCGATTCTATCGATGGTACTAGCTCCGCGTAAAACTCAACTAAAGATACTATCCTTCGTCTGCCAGGTAGCCCCATCAGTCCCTCGTCCGCCACTAGACTCTAATGACCGACAACATGTCTCGAGTCATGTATGTACTCTCTCAATTGACACACATGAAACACCGGGTGGACATACTCTACTCTAGGTGGCAACACCAACTTGTAAGACACTTCTCCAACTCACAGTAAGATCTCAACAAGGTCCGATATATCGGAACTCCACTTCCTTTTTCGGGTCTTTCTCAATACATCACTTCCATTATGGTTCTTCTTTGCTTGTCTCTAACAAAGAAGATCGAATTCCCAATTTACACCGTTGGATTTGGTTCTTGTCAAACAAAACTTGATGTTATGCTTCCCCAATTCTTGTTGCAAGTTGCAAGTTCCACGTGATGAAGGAAGTACTTCACTTCACACTGCTTCTACTAACGAGTCACGTATGCTATTACTTTTACGTCGCTCCTCAATATTCGATCAAGACATTGTCTTGAAGAATCACTTGTACAACACTAAATCCCTCATACCTTGAGGAAATGTCAAGACAATTGCTCAACGACTCTTTTATTAACTCTTAACAACTCTTGTGACCTTTGTTCATTTTCAAAACTCCTTTGTCTTCCAAAGTAGGTTAGCCATTGATGCTATTACTTTGGAGGATCCCTCCACACATCCGGGAATGACCGGCATATCCAAGAAATCTTGTAACTTCTTCCACATCTTTCGGGGGTTGTCATCTCAAGACAACTGGTCATACAATTTCTCTCTTCTCGAGAGTATACCAAAATATCTTATTCGGACATTAGTAAGACCCTATGGAATCTTTACAACTCGTCGTGACTATGGTTTGTCCGGAATGTCGTATTTGCAATATCTCATACTGGAATTCTCAACTGGTGACAATCAGACCTTAAATCATTCTCATAAGAGACTATCAACCCTTGTAACCGATCGAGTAGATCATCCATTCGTTGTAAGGAATACTTTTCCTCTACTATTATTTTGTTCGACTCAAGGTAATCGATGTTCAAATGGAGAGAACTGTTTGTCTTTTTCACAACAATTCTGGTGTTCTCATAATAACTTCAAATCAAGAGTTTAAGATATATTTCAATAAAACCTTCAAATCAATAGTTCAAGATAACTTCCAATATGAACTTCAAATCGAGAGTTCAAGATATACTTCCAATATGAACTCCAAATCAAGCTTAATGGTAAAATCCACCTTCCGATGCATTGGAATCCGATCTATTCCGGGTTCCATCTTTTCTATACCCATCTCATATCGTAATGACCGGCACAACCTGGTCCCAACGCTTGACAAGCGGTCCACCCCAATCTGTTAGGGTGGCGTCCATCGAACACGTGGTTAACACTTCTTTAGCTGCAATGTTCACCGTCCTCTTTCGAAGATCCTTCATCTCCGGAACTCGGGAGACTTGCTCTAATAATCTTTTTAAGGTTTCACACTTATGTAAAGTCATGAAGGTACTAACTGCAGGACTTAATCACGCCTTATAATATATTAGTATTACCTTCTTCGTATTCTACCAAAGCTTGCATCATTCCTTCGAGTAGTTGTAGAACTTACTCCCTTTCCTTATGTAACGTCCAGTCGACAATAAAGGTTCTAACTCAATCTTTCATGTACTTCTTGTACATCTCACAACGACTTCAAACTTGAAAACTTAAATCTTCTCCTATTCTTGTTGGTCACCTTATACATCTTATGGTATTCCAAACACAACTTCACAACCGTTCTGGTATGCCTTGTGAAGAACGCTAGGTTAATATCCCCCTACCAACATCACTGAAGTATTCAACTCATAACTCCACCCAGCACTAACATCATAACTCTAAGCTTGCAACGTTGCCCCTAATTTAGGTTCTCCTTTTCGCGCCATAGCTACCATGACTCTTCCATGTGAGTCTGAAACATCTGACTCAGCTTTTTCTTGCAAAAACATACCATTCATTTATTAGAACAAAATACCATGCGTCCCCTTTACGCACAACAACAATAGAAGCCTCACTTTCCTCTTGTTTCTACTAGTTCTTTTCACCTTAATTAAACTTTAAAAGTTCTGATCCATGTCATTCCCCATATGTCAATCCCATGACCTAAGAAAGTCTCACAAGATCATTACAATCACTCCCCGGGAGGTCTGATACGTTCACTCGCTTGATCCCATGCAATATTACTTGATTAAGATAATTGTACTTAGTTGACATACTTCCTCGCTACTTACACCGAACCACCGGAAATTCTCCAAGCTCTTGTTACCGATCCTTCATGTCATTGTCTTGCCTACTCTTCTCATCTACACTCATCGATAGCCAACCCGCACACGTGCGTTCTTGGTTGTCGCCAAATAGCTTATAACCGACCTTCTCCAATGTCAATGACTTACCATTCTTCTTACCCTCCATGTTACCATACTACTGAAGGCTACCCTCTCAGGGTACTCTGTCTTAAACTTCACTTGCTCATTTCACTCTTCACACCCTTCCTTAACTCTTTCTACGTTCCACGCTTCCTTCCACTTCCCTAAGATAACTATATCATCTTTGCCTTGTTGTTTCATATAACTCCCTTTCATAGACTTAACTGTTCTTCCTTGATGTCTTTCAAGTGCACCCTCCCATATATTATAGCACTAGCTAGCATCCACTCACGTTCCTCTTGGTTGGTATCTTAAGTCTTTCGATCAAAGCACCTTGTTTTGTCTTTCACCTTCTTGGGATCATTTATACACACTTCCTCCTTTTTGGTGTTTCTTAGTCTCATCGTCATAACGAAACCGGTCAACTCAACGTGAATCCCACCATGCCATTCTTCTCATAACTCTTGTAGTATTGACTCTTCACTTAATGGTACCTCGTAAGCTTAACTTACGGTATCTCTCATCTTTCACATATGGTTCGATCACTTTTCTCATCTTGACTCCACACCTTAGGAGCGCCTAAGAAAAACTTCACTTCTTGTAATGGAACACCGCCTTTAACCTTGTTAGAATACATCCCTCTCCTCCTCGATTCGCATCTTTAGTTGTCCTATCTTGAAGAACTTAAGTTCGTTATCTTCATTGATATCGTCGTCGTTTGAGCATGGCTTCTTTGGAACCACTTCCACACATTAATGTTACTCCTTTTTCTTGTATGGTCTCCATCTCGATTTCTTTTAAGTTGTCTCGAGTTATCTTTTTTTTTGGTTGTCCTTCATTTACGTCATCTCTAGTCCTCCTCTTCGACATCCTTTTATGGGAATCCTAGAAACTTCATGGTGTTCGTCAACACGAAATGTTCAACTCGATACTTGAGCGTACTCCTCCACGTATGAATGCTATCTTATGTCAAACGACGTCGTCCAAGGGTGATGATATCGTATTATCCTCTTTCTATTAGGTCCATATCTCCTTATGTTATTATGTATACATATATCATAATCCATATCTAAGACCATATATGTCCTATGTCCACATTACTACTAATATAACGTATCTGGAAATTCATTACAACAAAACAAGGACTAACACGTATAATAGTCCACATATATAACTATACATATACATCAAGTCCATCATGCAACTACAATCCACATATAATAATAGTCCAAAACATCCTAAGTTCACGATACATTTCTACATATATATATATATACATATATATACTAAAAATCCAATAAACTATGCTGTTGAGATCCGCAGAAGGAGTGGTGGTCCGTACATTCTACCCCGACTCATGCATGTGATTTTGAAAACGAAAACTTAGAACCCGTGGGGTTCTGTTTATTCCTTATTCGGCCTTTAGAAGATTGCGAGTGCCATTGTTGTCAACCTAGGGCTGTGATACCACTTTTGTAACACCCCGAATCCGCGGGACTCGGGATGCTACGGGTTGGGACCTCACAATGGGTCCCGACCCTTAGCTTGACAACAATTTCACCGGATCTTGCAACAAGGCACAAATAAAGGCCAAAACTGAAATACATTTTTATGCAATGAAAAGAAAAACCCGAAAGAATGCAACAAAGGACTTCAGCCGAAAAGTACAACCCCGAAGGCTAAACGCCATACAACATACAATAAATATAATACTCAAACTCGACTCTACCCAAAACCAAATCCTAAAATGTACGGACCCCGGCTGCCCACTCTCTCGGATCCCTCGGCCGCATTCCTAACCTGCAAGACAATCTACAACAATCGGTATGAAACCGTTAGCTCATATTCGAAGCATTAGAATCAATGGGAAAGGCACAAACACAAGTAAATCATCATAAACACACAACATTCTCAAAGCACACAATTCCGGTTTATTATCTTTTTATTATTAAGTCATATCCCGTTCTAATTCAACTTAGTTTTGTGACACGAGACCACCGTGGTCCCGCCTCGGTCCCTACTTACCGGCATGGAACGGTGCGGATGCCTCCGACCGTCTAACCAGCACGGGCTAGTCGCCAAGAACCTCCTAGACTCTCGCAAGAGCTAGGCAGATGATGTCACCTCCCGTTATCATACACTTGGGCCAAAATAATATAAGGTCGGTGGTCCTATTACCGGTTTAGTTGTTATAAACGATAAGGAATAAACACACACCACCAAACACACATCAATGCTAATACAAGAAATACGAGCTAAGTAAGTCCGGAGACTTACCTCGTCCCAAAGATAGTCCCGCTAACCACCGCTCTCAACTTCTCATAGGAAGGCACTCAACGCCTGGTCAAAACAAGGCACACAATCAACATCTCTCTCACATGCTAGAAGTCCTTAGACTTCTAGTCCCAATGATCTCGCAAGATCATAAACCATAACTATGCTAGGATAGGAAACTCCTAGTCCTCACGATCTCACAAGGTCATAACCATCACAACACAAGCTAGGATACTCTCGTTCTAGTCCACAACCTCACATCATACAAACTCAACCCCTAAATTCTCACAAGCTCAACATACAACTTCAAGTCATAAATAACCTCACAAGATATTATCAATTCCTCAAGTCTTACAACATTTCGCAATCATCAAAACTCACCTAAGGTTCAAACCACTACTTGATATTCACTCTAAGTTATGCTATATCCAACCTAGCATGACACTAGAACTTAACATAAATAGATCGAGGGGAAAGAATACTCACGCGACGTCAAAGGGCGGAAGTCGTTCAACGGATGTCGACTTGGACTCGTTAGGCCTTAATCGGGGCGCTTCCGAACCTAGCACCAAACTAAACAAATTTAGCTTATAAGCTAAATTTGAACGAAATAGTGAACATATATAATCGAAGGAACTTGTTTAGAAACCGAGGTTAAAATCTTAAAAACACTTTCCGGGCAATTTATTCAATTTTAAAAACTTGGTCATAAACCGCAATTAAATCCTTGGGCCATAATCTGAAATTAATCCAACAAGGCATAATATATATGGTATACATATAATTAAGAAAATAACTTGAAGTAAAGCCCAAGTTTAAAAACCATAAAAACATTGTCAAGGGCAAGTTATGAAATGCTAGAAACTTGTGTCATATATTGTAAATAGAAAATCTGGCCAAAATTCATAATTAATCCAGTGAGGGTATAATTGCATAAATTCTAAAATTGGCCAAAAAAATGTAAATATAAAACATGGGGTACATATTGTAATTACTTATAAAAAAGAGGGGCCCGATTTTAATATACGTTAATAGGGTTTATTCCCGCTTTGGACAAAAATGCAGGGCAAGGAAAGGGGTAACAGCACAGGCGGCGGCGGCGGGGAGGAGCAGGCACCGGCGGCTGAGCGGGCCGAGGAAGGCGGATCCGAGGCTCCGGCGTTGGGAATCAGAGGCGGCGCAAGCGAGGACGGCTACAGCTTGTCGATTGGTCTCCTCGATAGACTAGGGCTGGGCTTCATTGACAAATCCGGTTCGAGGTAGGGGAAAACAGGGCCGGCGTCTTTGATGGCCTCCGGCTAGGGCGGAACGAAGGTGGCGCGAGGCGATGAAGGCAGGCTCCGGTTCCAGGCGAAGACGGTGGTGAAGGCGGCCCTTCCGGTTGTGCCAGCGGCAGCCTCTGGTGGCGACGGAGATCTCACTCCCGACGGTAGAACAAAAGGAAGAAAAGGGGGACCAACGAGGAGGTGAACACCGGTTGCTCCTAGGTTGCAGAGGTTGTCCAGGGTGGCACAGAGAGGCCGAGAGAAGAGGCGGCGGTCTTGGCTTCGCCAGCGTAAATGTAGCGGCAAGATGGTTCCGGTGGTTATCGGGATGCAAGAGAGCCTGGAGCAAGGCTGTTGTGGAAGGAGAGGATCGATGGGTGCAGCATGGCCAAAAATGAGAGTGAGGGAGAGAGTTGTGAAGAGGGTAAATGCTAAAGAGGGTTGGGGAGTCACAAATCAGAAAGGATGGGAGAAGGAGAAGGAGAAGCAACGGTTGGGGCATGGGTAGCGTGAAGGAGGCAAAAGAGCATAGGGGAAGCAGAAGAAACGAGGCGTCAGTGCAGGAGCTGCTCATCAGCCAGCAAGGAGAGAGAAAGAGAAAAATAAAGAAAAAGGAAAAGAAATTGTAGAAGAAAAGAAATAATATAAAGATAGACTCGTTCTCACACATTCGGAACGGAATTTTCGAATCCGAAAAACCTTTTCAAAATTTTCCTAAAAAAAATAAAAATAAAATAAAATACGGAATAGATATATAAACTCATAGAATTTAATTTCCAATGTGAAAATACCTGTAGAAATATTTAGGTTATTAAATTATCAATATAAGTCGGAAAAAAATAAATATCGAAAACGCTCCCAATAAACGGGGCGTTACACTTAAGATCAAAAGAATGCTATATGACTTGGTGATCTAAATTGAAGTTTCTTATGATTGATTTTGATAATGTTTAAAGGTTATAATGCTTGTATTGAAGTTTAATTGATTCATGAAGCTTTCTTTGCTCTTTACTCTTTGATTAAGTGTATGAAAGTCTTATAAACGAATGAAGCAAGGTTTGAGAATGATCTATTATTTAGAAGGCACATTATCCAAAAGAAGTATTGCTTTGAGAAGGTACACATATTTCATCCTAACTCTTGTTCTAAAAGCTTTTTGAGAGACCTTGCTTAGGGACAAGCAAGTGTTAAGTATGGGGTTATTTGTTAGCATGAAATATTGTGATATTTTAGGCACGTTTTCTACATGTATTTGGTTTATATTGATAGTCATTGATTGAGCATTGATGCATATGTGAATTAGTTTACCTATATTATCGATATAGATGTCTACACAAGCTTTATGTTGATTATAGGTACTTAAGAGCTATTTCCGAACGGAATCGAGCAAAGACGAGTTGATTGGATATGTTCATGGATTGAGGACATTCTTAGGAGCAAAAAGGAGTTCAACTTGAGGAATGCACGAGGCTAGGGAAGAATTACGTTCTTGCCCAAAACCACGCTCTAAAATACGGTCGTACTCTTTTCCACGTTCAGTTCCACGGTCGTGGAAGTATGGCAAGAGAGGCGTGATGCATTCCAGTAACTATTACGGTCGTGGAATCCATGGTTCAAACCGTGACACTTTCCACGCTCTAAATTACGGTCGTGGAACCTTCCACGACCGTGATCTTGGCGATCTTTTTTGCCACACTTTGAAGCCACGATCTTTTGAAGATTGGGCCGGGCCGATATTTTGCCCTACACTATAAAAAGACGGAAGAAGAAAAATTCCGTCATCGACGCTTACCCCCGTTTAGATCGCCGCTACTCGCTTTAGATCCTCGCTTAGAGAGACTTTGGCGGCATTCGCTTGGACGCATTTGAGATCTCGTTGGAGATCGAAGTTCGCGCTTGGATTTGCCCAAATCTTGCACTTTAGTGGAGATTATCATTGGGATTTCCAGATTTCCCGGATTGACGGAAGATTCGGAGGATTGTTGCAAGAAGACTTCTCTTCTTGTTTAGGTTTGATTTAGAAGACGGATTGACATCCCGTTCTTCCTTCTTACCTAAGATTTTGTTTATTTGTTCAATTCTGGAATTAGTGATATTATTCGTTCTTGATTGTGACTTTGAGATTGGTTTGGAGTTTATTGAAAGTTTTCGGAAGTTTTCATCTTTCAATCTTTTAATTCTTGAATTGATATCAATATGACTGTTATTGGCTAAAAACCCTTAACAATTCTAAGGTGAAGGGTTGATAGTTGTGGCTTAGATGATGATAGATCGATCGTAAACAGATTAGACCCTGAGAGTTTGAGAGAATCGTCGACGAACCCTAAATCACGGTTTGTTCTTGAGTTCCACGACCGTGGAATCTCAAGATCTGCCCGTAATTTCTCTTAAGTTTACGAACCTGCTTTTACTTTAATCCAAAGTTAAAGATTTGCTTTAACTTAGTTTAGACTTGTCTTTTCTAGGTGGTAGTGAAGCCTCAACAACATCTACCTCGATTATGAGTGTCACAACCTTAATCGGATAAGTTAGTTTTGACCTTTGGACTACAAGTTTGGGTATTTGACATTAATTCTCACCTTTAGAATCTTCCTATATTGAAGCCTCAACAACCTGTATAGGGAGTGTCTTGTAGGTGAGTCATATAAGATTTTTGGAACTTCACCGTACGATTACCTTACATTAGCATACCTTTGCCTATCTCAACTCTGTCTTTATATCATTAAGTTTATCTTGAATCGATTGCCACAGCTGGATACTTGGATCTTTAGGATTGTTGTTTTCCCAATATATTGCAAAACTCTTATATAAACTGCTTGATAATCTACTATTGAATTCGTACCCCCAAATCCCTGAGTTCGATACTCTAGAATACTTGCTAATCTACGCCGATCCGTACACTGCGGGTTCGCTTGCTTTTATTCTAGTTTTATAAATTTAAAGCTTGATTGCACGCACGTTTAGGGGCGAATAACGTTATTGATGGACATGAAGAGTCCTTTGTAAGTTGAATGTCTGATATGAGTTTCTGGTTTGTTGTTGTAATGTTTTTCTTGTATTAACAATCTTGTTTCCTTTACTAGTTCATGTATAGATTCGATGATAACCCAAAATACGAGGCAACACGGATGACTGTTTTATCTCGTGTAAATATAGTCAATTTTTTTACTTGAAGGGTTGGATGCCAATTGGCAACTATTGTTCAAGAACTTTATATTTTCACACCTAATCTCCCTTTCTACAAATCTTAAAATTTCCAACCAATTAATACACTTTATGCTTCTGCATGAGGTGAAAATTGACCGCAAACACTCTATGTGGTTTGCAATCAACAAAACTCTGCTTAGGTATTTATAACTATACACCCAACCTTTTCAGTTCAGTTTGGGACCTCAATTCCACTTTCTATTGTCAATGTGTTTCTTTCTTTTTTTGTTGTATATTTTTGTTTATAAGGTTTGGCTTAAGCGAGTTTTCTGAAATTACTAGCCTTGAGTGTCGGTTCCATGTATACAATGAAGAAGAAAACGTCGATATGAAGGAGTTGTTCGGCATCCCCAGGTGTAAGTTGGAGCATTTGGATGAGAAATATTCAAAACTTCCTAAGAATTACAAAAGGAAATTTAAGATGGTTCTGCTGCTCTTTGTTGAATTTGTTTTGCTTGGAAATGACAAGAAGAAGTATGTCTTCAATCTTCCTCTTTCCCTTCTGAAGGACATGGATACCTTTAATTCTTATCCACGGGGGCGTCTTGTCTTCAATAAGACACTTGACAACCTTAGGGAGTGCGAGCCAACAAAGTTTCGGAGATAAGGAAATTACTGCCTTTCTGGTTTTCCTTTGGCATACCAAGTATGCTTCTGGTTTTCCATTTATGTGCCTCTAGTATGGTTATATTTTGTATTTTTATTATGGTTTACGTTTCTGGTATGATTGATTTTCACTTATGTTCCTTTGGTATGAGTTGTTAGTTACCAAAAATGTTAATTTTGTGATTTTATGGTATGTTTTATTGTATTAGCATTTCTGTTATGTGTTTCTGGTTTGTGTTTCTTGTATTTTGTTTTCATGTATTTAATTATAGTATGATTGTTTATGTTGTATAATTGAGTTATGTGATGTATTGTGTTGTTTCTGGTATGTTCTGAATTTTATACTTTCTGGTATGAGTTTACTTGCTTTCTGGTTTTATGATATGCACTTCTGGTTTCATTTTCTGGTATGATATTATGTTATTAGTTTCATATTATTTATTGATTTCAGTTTCTGGTATGGTCTATTCATGTGTTTCCTATCTATAATTTGCAGGTTTTCATCCTTGACTCTATCCCCAAACTGGCATCGTTGTTTGTCACATGTCTTGATGAAGAAACAACCCCACTTTGTCTTAAGTGGGTTTCATCAATCAAGGGGAAGATGAAATGCAGCTTTCAAATAATCAAAGATACAGCGTCATCGGTGACCCAAGATGACATCAAAACTATCCCACTCTCCCTAGAAGATCCAGAAACTGAGGATGACTACAAGTGGTGGGGGGATGAAGTTTTGGACCCAACTAGCTATCTATGTCATCTTTTCAAAGTTGGGTTCCACAATGTACGTGTATGTAGGCCTGGAGGGCCTGATGTTAAGGTTATCAAGGATGCCCCAAAGACGGAGGAATATGACAGTGATGACTTTGTTGTTGCTCCTCCTCCTCGTCGTCATATTTTGAGGTTGCCATGACCACAAAAAGTTGAAAAGAAATAAGATGGCTCAAAGAAGAGAAAAAATGAAGAGGGAAGGAAAATGTATTTCAATATATTTCATACTCAATCTATCTTTTAATTATGTGGCATTAGTTTCTGTTATGCTAGTCTCTTTAGTTTTATTGTATGAATGTTTTTCGCTTTCTTGTATGTGTCTGTTAGTTTCTTGTATGCATTTTATATAACTTCTGGTATGAGTGTCTGTTTTAGTTTTCTAGTATGAATGCTTTCTCACTTTCTAGTACGTGTCTGTTAGTTTCTAGTTTGTGTTTTATCTTAGTTCTGGTATAAGTTTTGATATATTTTTTGGTATGATCTTTTGAAGCTTGTTTCTTGTGTATATTGTTATGTTTTATTTGGTTTCAGTTTCTAGTATATTTATCATTTACTTAATAATGTTTTTTTTAATGTAGGGTTGCATCTAAGAAACCTAAGACAGAAAAGATTGTCGAGGAAGCTGATTGGTAAACTGAAGTTGAATACGCATTTATATTATCATACCAGAATTATTAATTTTTAAAATATTTGTTCTTTTGTTTTAGCCCCGAAGAAGAAATGATGACATTGGCTACTCCCCCTGAGGTTGATGTTGCACCATCTAGCCCTGTGTGGATTGTTGATGCTCCAGAAATGGATACCAATGTCCCTACAGAAGATGTGGTTGCACCACCTCTTCCTGATCTCACCACCTCCACTATTCCTACCACAAACAAGTAATTGATATTTTACATACCAGAATTTATTAATTCCAAATGCTTATTTGATACCGCATTTGTAATCTTGTACTATGTTAATGTATAAGGTGCCTGATTGGGTTGAGGATTTAATGAAACAAATACAAACCCAAAATCAACTAATTTTTTAGTTGTTCAAGAAGGTTGAGCAACAAGATACCACTATTAACGAAGTTGTTATGAGGCAGAAGGGACAAACTATGACCCAACACAAAATAGAAGGGCAATGTTTCATGATCATGACCAATGTTCAAAGGATGGCCGGTTTTTCTAAAGGCACCAAACCCTCTAAAAAGCCGCCCCCTCCCCCACCTCCAGCAGATGCTCCTAAGGTAGAAATTTTTGGGGTTTCCTCAAGCTCTGAAGAGACGCCATCTCCAGAAAAGGCAAAGCCTCAGGCCAAGGAGGATGCTGAAGTTGATAAGCCAAAGGAAAAAGCAGTGGAAGAGGTATAATACACTACTATTCTTCATGTGTTTTGTTTCCGTGCATATTTGTTAATGTTTGTGTTATGTTTTCATTCTAGTACAGAAACCAATACCAGATGTAGATGTGAAAGGGAAAGTTAAGACCCCAAAGGACCGAGGAGAATGGGTTTACGTCAAAAGAAACTCAGCGACCGTGTCGAATCTCCCTATGTCGTCCCATTAAAAATCCCCAAGGCACCCAAGCATAATTTCTTGAGCAAGAAGGACAGAGATGCTTTTTATGTTTGGTACCTTGACCCGAAGACTTCAGAAGATTTTATTACTAGATTTCACCATTCAGCAAATAAGAAAAACTTCAAGCTCTTACTCCAAAAAACTGGCTGGTTGTGGGTTCATGTAAGTTAACACTAACCTTACTTTTATTCAAATTAATAATTTCTAGTATGATGTTTTTCTGGTATGACTTTCTATTACGAGCTACTGATGTGTTTCTGGTATGCGATTGGGTTTACATTTTGTTTTTAAAATTTCTGGTATGAAGTGTTGAACTGCTTTCTGGTATGAGCTAGTTGTATAAGAGTCTGGTATGACTTTTATTTGTGCTATTTTTTTTTGGTTTTCTGGTACTATGTATTTCATTAGTTTTATGGTATGTGAGTCTTTCATTTTGCCATAAATTATCATTTGACTTTTTAAGATGATTTATTGTTGTATTTGTTTATGTTTTGTGATTCTGGTATGATGTGTTTTCATGTATGTGTATCTTGCCTGATGGTTTTCACGTCTTGAATTCTGGTATGAAATTTTTATGTGTTTCTGGTATGATTCTCATATGAGCTTCTGATATTGAATTATTAGTTTTTTCCTACTTTACAGCAACTGGATGAAATGATTACATACCTCCGAAAAGCTGTAATTGAACATCCCGTGGTTTATGGCCGTGTTTCCATTCTTCCCGTACCATTCATCAACTACTTCAACGATGTGCGCCATAAAGAATTCTTAGATTTGAAAAATACAGGAAACTTTAATTACGGTGAAGAAATTGCAAATTTTATATTTGGACTTGATCCCCCCATCTTTGCCAAGAGCTTATATGAAGTCGATACAATATACACGGTCATCAAAACTTGTGGTAAACACTGGATAGCGCTACAGATTTATTTAATTAAATGGTGTGTTGTTGTATATGACTCAATTGTGGATTGTATGTCCGATGGGGACTTGAAAGATTTGCTTACCCCATTCCTTATTATGTATCCTCACAATCTGAAACTTCATGGAGAATTTGAGAGGTTTGGTGCAAGCTTGATAAGTCGTTGGAGTATGTTCGAAAGACAGCCAAAGAAGTTTCATTGAACAACCCAAGGTAATTTCTACAATACTACTCATATGTTTATGGTATGTTCATTAGTATGATGTTTTGGAAAAACACTTATATAATCTGTTGTCTACAATTGCAGTGGAAGATGTGGTGTATTCACAATCAAGCACATTCAGTATTTGTCATCTGGACGAACTGATTTGTCAAACATATGTCAAGAATACGTCTGTTCGCTCCAAACGGTGTGTGCAAGCTTTAAATTTATAACTCTAGATGTAAGCTTAAAACAAGGATGCGAACCCGCAGTGTACGGGTCAATCGTAGTAAAAAGCAAGAAATTTCAGGGGTCGGTCATAGGGACTTAGTGAAACAAAGCAAGTGTAGGTTGTCTATATTGCAACTAACCACAAAAGCGATTAAAACAATCAAAGATGATAAAAAGTCAATTAAGGAAATATGCAATTCTAGGGATTAAAGCATCTAGTTGTGGTTCCAACTCAAGATCTCAAGATAAGCGGACAAAGTTGAGATTTTGCAAAGGGAATGTGTTACTAAAGTGGAATAGATCACCGGGTAAGTCTCACTACTCACTAATCCCAAACCGTAACTCCTATTACCGGGTAAGTCTCAAGGAATTAAGGAAAAGAACTATAACCTCAAACTAACATTCCAACTAAGGGAATAGAATCAACCTTTACCGGGTAAGTCTCATGCTAACTCACAAAGATGGAATGAAAGCACACTCAAACCCCAATAAAGGATAAACCTTTATTACCTCAACTTATGATCTTAGGTAAACAAACAAAGGAATTACCGGGTAAGTCTCATCCTAGGCTTGCATTGAACCAAGAAAGATGTAATAAGAATAAGATTTGGCAAACTCTAACACTTAACTCTCAGTTTCGGATCAGAACGGTCACCTCGGTCAGACGAATTCCACCCCGGCCGAGATGTTCATCGACTGAGCGAGATGTTCTAGGGTTAAGGATAAAGACTCGAGCTTTCAGGGTCCTATTGTGATTAAGATTATTCTATCATTGTTTTTCCCACAACCTTCAGCCAATCACCCTAGAATCACACAAGGAAATTAGCCACTCATCATCATGAAAGCAACAATCAAATATAAGGGAAGAAAGTGAATAATTGAACACAAAAACCTTAAGAAAAAGGCTTGTTATTGAATCAATTATCAAACAAACAAGCGTTCCTTGGATCAAAATCCAATAAGACAATCAACAAGAAGGGAATCTAAGAAAGTCTTATAAAACCATTCACAAAAGCTATAAAAGCTATCAACTTCCTTCCTTCAATCTTCCTTCAACCTTCAAAAAGGTTCTTCAAATCTCCCCCGCTGTAGTGGGTGTTTTCCAGCTGTAAGCGGATTTTCCGGTGATGCGCCGGTTGTGATTTGTGGAAAATCCAACCCTTTTTATAGGAAAATTACCTTCCAAAGATAAAAGATCTTAAAAAGATATTCTCCCATAAAATAGGTAAAATATATAAGCTGAATTATCTTCTTCCTTCCAGGAATCCAGCCTAAAAATATAAGATCCTCTTTCCAAAAATAAAAGATCTCAGCCAAGAATAAAATATATCTCGCCGCGTCCAAGGTGTTCGCCTCGGTCGAGCAGCTCCTCTGGATCACCTCGGTCGAGATGGTACTGTAGCTGACCGAGGTGACTCTAAACTGAATGTGAAATCTCTCAAATCTGGTCCAAAGTGAATCTTCAATCCATTTCCGTGCTTCCTGGATTCCTCCTTAAGCTCCTGAATGTAGCTCCAATGACTCCTTCGCTCCTTTAGCTCCATTTTGATGCAAAACGTGCCATTTTACCTACGATTACAACGAAACTTGGTGTTGACCTCGATTCCCGCAAAGGTAGATGAAACGACAATATAATCACATAATATACATCCAAACATGCAGATTATTGAAGATAAAACGTCTAAACAGGTCCCAAAATATAGACAATAATTCATGCTATCAACGTCCCAGCTTTCAAGGAACAATTTTGTGCTATTTTGTACCATAGGGAGTGGGTGAAACCCCACGAGTCCCTTTGAAACTGAAATTGTCCTATATGATCTTGTCTACAATTGAGAAACTGATATTTGGTATTCACTCACTCTGTTGTAACAGTCATTCAGGTTGTATATATTGACTCTTTTGTAATATAATCTTGTTGATGACTCAATAACAAGAATTCTGTTAATATAGTTTCTTTACCAAAAGTGTTTAAGTTACGATTTAGGATTCTGGTATTTCATTTATGTGCCTCTAGTACGAGTAAATCTGGTATTTTTTGTTTTTTTTGTTATTTGTTATGCTTCTGGTATGATTGGTTTTCATTTATGTGCCTCTCGTATGAGTAATTACTTACCAGAAATATTCATTTTGTGATTTTATGGTATGCTTTATTGCATTAGTATTTATGTTATGTGTTTCTGGTTTGTGTTTCTTGTAGTTTGTTTTCATATATTTGATTCTAGTATGATTATTTGTTTACCAAAAACGTTCAATTTGTGATTTTATTGTATGATTTATTGCTTGAGCTTTCTGGTATGCATATATATATATAGCCCGTTGGTATTCTTTTATTGTATTTTGGTATGAGTTTTTTTATTGAGTTTTTGTTATTACCTGTTGTTATGCTTCTGGTATGAGGACTTTTACACATAAAAGAAACATATATATATATATATAGTAACTGTTTTCTACAAATCTCATAATGACAAAAAATCATAATTTGTATTTTTGGTATGTGTCTTCATTCCTTCACCATTGGTTGATTTCGGCAAGTTTTTTTGTTATGGCCTACCATGCCACAACAACTGCATTTCTTCTTCTTGCTTTCTTCCCTTGATCCCCGTATCCTAGCTTTAGATAATCTTCCGGTTCTCTTCCTCTTTATAGGAGGGTTGCATTCAATAGAT
Source organism: Fagopyrum esculentum (assembly GCA_033239045.1). NCBI lineage: Eukaryota > Viridiplantae > Streptophyta > Magnoliopsida > Caryophyllales > Polygonaceae > Fagopyrum > Fagopyrum esculentum. Next base: position 120,246,983 of record BSUD01000008.1, read on the forward strand.
GTAATGCAACTTGGAATATCTAAATTCTCATGATCTACGATTGGGTATATTGTCTCCTCATATGCCGTCTTCCAATATTTGGTGCTGTAATAAATACTTACCAGAGAAGCCGGATTCATTTTCGCCATCTTTGTTGCAGCTATTGCATGAACACACGATATTTCTTCAATATCAAATTCCATGCAAGTGCAACTCCTATCCACTAAACATACAACTTCTCTTTCCTGGTTCCATTGTACCTCAAACAACAGCCTTTTCGCATCAAGCACGTAGCATCCATACCTTGTTGCCTCCCCATATTTAGCTTGTATTAGGGCATCGACGTTTGGTGTTGTCATTTTTGTACATGATGCAGCATTTTTCTCTTCGCGTTGCAAACCATCTACCCACCGTCTGTCTGATAACATCAATGAGGCCAAGCACTGGATAATCCCTTGCATCACATATTACACTATTTATACATTCTGCGTTGTTGCTTGTCATAATGTTGTAACGTTTGGCGGGAAAAAAGCTCGGGACTAAGCATCAAATCCAATTTCTTCCAACAGCTGCGCAAATACTACCTTCTCCTACAAATATTTTCAGGTACACATGAAGCTATATACAATACCAGAAAAATCATACCATACACGTAACATGTTTTCATACCAGAAAAAGGTAATACCATAATCATTGTTCATCAATGATAATGTTCAATACCAGAAACATATCATGTATGATATTAGAAACGAGCACAAAATGCATACCAGAATTCATACCAGAGATTAAATGTAATACCAGAAATGATAATGTTCATACAACAAACCTAACATGCGTTCATACCAGAAGCATTGATGCCAGAGTCACTATTAATGAGAGATAAGGGATAATACCAGAAATAAAATAAACCACCAGAAATGAAATACCAGAAGCATAATATGATTGCATACCAGAAAATACTATAAACTAGAATAAACATACCATCTTTATATTTTCAAACAGTTCAAGACACTTATCCTTTCTATAGCACCTAGCTTCATCCAAGAACATTTGTTGAACTATATTCTTGGTTGAGTTTTTTTGTATGTTCCCTTTCAAGTGGTACATGCAAACTTCATGGGATGCTTTTGTGTAGTGCTTGACAATACCATTCTTTATTGACATGTGTTTGTCCGATATAAATAGTTGTTCCTCGCTATCAGGGACAAACTTGTGTATATGATAGAAGAAGAAATCATACGAGTCATCACAATCACGGTCAACAATCGCAAATGCTAGCGGGTATATTTGTTGGTTTGCGTCTTGCGTTGTTGCAAGCAATAGCACCCCACCATATCGTCCTTTTAAAATTGTTCCGTCGACTAATATAACCTTAAACAACAACAATCACCAATCAATTAGTTTTCTGGTCTACTAGAAAGGATAATACTCATATCAGAAACTTCATTGTTCAAATATATATCACTATACCAGAAACTGAGCATGTAAGCAAACCAGAAATGATCTTACCAAAAGCACATTTATCTAACAATACTAGACATTGAATATACAAACTAGAAAAGAGCATATCAAAAACATAACTCTAATGCTTACCAGAAATATAACTCTACTACCAGAAGCTATATCATTCATGCATAATTCATAATACCAGAGGCATAACTTTATTACATACAAAAACAAGGATAATACCTTTCTCATTACTGAATATCCTTTGATTGATTGTCCCAAAGCAAAGAAGACATATTTGAATTTGTTTTCATCATCCAATTGCAGTGTTACAATTGTGTTCGGATTAGCCTCTTGCAATCGATGTAAGTACACCGGCACACCCTTGTAGTTCTCTTCATTTGTTCCTCTTATATTGTCCTTCACAACCTCTTATGACATCCAACATTTCCAATAGCTAGCTTCTAAACAATGCTCGTTTCTCAAAATTCTAATAATTGACTTAGGTTCGGGGAGTTTGTGTGTATTAGCATACCTGAATCACATAAACAATATGATTTTAATGGAGTTCATACCATAATCAAAGAAAACAATATAGAATTGAATATTATATGTGATAATAAACAATGGACTTACATTTTTGCAACTATTTCAGCAATGATAGGATATGAGACCTTTCTGCGATAATTTCTTCTTGTATGGAATGAACAAGTGCGCTCTTTGTTTCTATTTCAGTCACACTAGGAGTAGCAACAATAGCAGTGTATGGATGATATTCGTTAATTTCTTCAATTTCTGATATAACAATTCTAGACTTTAATCTCACACACAATCGCACACTCCAGCATGATTGAGTCAATTGATTAGCTTCAACAAAATTCTCAAAATCTTCTACCGTCTCAATATCAAATGGTTGCAACGCTTCATTTAAGGTATTCTTGTATGTAAGTTCCAATTTGTGCACTGTCTCATCTACTTGAAAACGTTTGGCAATCAACATCCTAATTTCTAATATGCTAACTGGATCTCCCACAGTGATGGGTTTGCACACTACTTTATCCCCCTATATATGTCCATTCATTTTCCACAGATTTCCATTCTCCTCCACAATAAACCATAATTTGTAAATGAGCCATGCCTAACAAGTTCTGTATATACTAGAAAAAAACTACTATAAGTATATCAAAAGTTAAAGTATGCACAACACCACAAACAGAGCATGTTACATACCAGAAATAAACATACCTGAAATACTAGAAACAAGATGATACCATAAACTGATCATGTATACGTACCAGAAAGTCACATACCATAAACACAATTTTGAAACAATACCAGAAACAAAATTAACAATCAAATACCAGAGAAATGATGATACCAGAAACATTATTATTCAAATATAATGTACATACCAAAAACACAATTATCAAACAAATACCAAAAACATTGTTGTGACATCTTCAATACCAGAAGTCATTCAAATGATTATACCAAAGAATTGATGATACCAGAAAGACAATTATCATACTAAAACAGGGATTATACCAGAACTCATTCATTCATACCAGAATAAAGAAAACAAACTAGCAACAAGGTTCATACTAGAATCGTTAATCAAATTGATACCAAAGCAGAGAAAATCCACATGTAATGAACATAACCAAAAATTGAAATCATAACACACTCATTCATACTAGAAACATAATTTAAAACAAAACAAAATCTGACGATGCCTTATACCAGAAATACAACAATTTGATCAAAATTTCACAATGGTGAACATAATACCAGAATAATACTAAAGAAGATGGCGAGAGAGAGAGACAGTAGAATATCGCGAGGGAGATACCTGGTTAGATCGAGACGATTTCTGGTATTTGAAGTGTTGAGCCACAATTCGATTGCATTGTATTCGTTTCTGGTGTTTGATCGTGGATCTTACCAGAAAATTGCGAGATCGATGTCGATAGTGACAGAGAAGAGAGAAAGTAGATCGATAATTGTGATACCAGAGAAGGAGAAGCTTGCGATATCGAGAGGAGGAGAAGAATGAATTCGCTTTCCTTTAAGCGTAACAGAAGAGAGAGAGAAAAATGATAAAATTACCTAATTTTGTGGTAACTAATTGTCTTTGAACACATTAAATATGATTTGGGATATATTTTCTTAATTGAAAATATATAAAAACCTAGTTAGTTGCATGGTTTCTTAATATATCTTAGTTACCAAATTTCTCCATATAAAAATGTAACTAATTAGTTACTTAATTATAAATAATTAAGGGCAAATTTGGTAACTAGGACCTTTTGAGTTTCTTATCTAGTAAGTAGATTTTTCTTACTTTTTATTAGATTAGTGTACCTCATATATTTTTTACCACGAATTAAGTTAGCGCAAATTTACTAACTACACTTTTTTCAGTTACTGTTCATACTCATGTCAAAGTTTGATCCTCCGGCGCCTACATTCAATCCTCAGCCTCCTTCTCCAGTGCATCAACAGAAACTGCAAGGTTGGTGAAGAATGCCCTGCAAAAGGCATCGAGGAAAAATCACTAGTCTTCGCCTCGTCTTAGGGGGGTATATTCAATCGAGACTTTTAAAGATTTAGACGGATTCTTAATAATCATAGGATTTGCAAATTCTGTGGAAAATTTTAATTCTATATAGAGTCAATACAGATTCTGTAGAAATCTTATGTGTTGGGGGAAGATTTCTATGGATTTTAGGTAGGTATAAAAGTAATGAAGAATCCTACAAAATCAATGAAATAATAGATTCTTTTAAAATCCATAAACTTTTAAATATCATAGGAATTTTATGGAAAATTTTAAATCCTAATTGAATACCTAAAGATTTATATGGACTTTTAAAAATCTATATTCAATACCCATAGACTTTTAAACTCCAAAAAATTCCTATACACTCTTAATTGAATACACCCCCCTTAGTTCTCACCATACTGTAATAATATACTATATTAATAAATATACACAGTGATGAGACGGCAAAATAATATAATTAATGAAAGAATTTCATAATTAATTAAGATATTGAAAATTGCCACCTGGCGCTAATGTGCAATAATATGCATGTTGCATGGCAAACGGCTGTCAGCCAATGCTTCCACATACCCTTGGCTGTAGTAACTCATACTATAAGCTTTTATATAATATATAGATATAGATATAGATATTATATTAAAAAACTCATACTAAAATGTTCCGTATGTACAATGTTCGGTATGTAAATGTTCGGTATGTAAATGTCCGGTCTGTAAAATGTCCGGTCTGTAAAATGTCTGGTATGTAAATGTCCGGCATGTAAAATGTCTGGTATGTAAAATGTCCGGTATGTAAATGTCCGGTATGAAAACCGAAAATAAAAAAAATTAAAAAAAGAAAATAAAAAGGAAAAAAATATAAGCAAATTAAAAATTAAGTTTAGTAACTTAATTATTTGAAAAGTCTTCCTATTCTTTTTTTTTTTATGGGGTACATTTACTAAAAACAAAACTAGAAAAAGGCTTAGTAGGCCAAATTTTTTTCAATAAAGTCCTTTTAACTCTTCAATTCTTTTATTAAAATTAATTTTTTTGGTTGGTTGGGGCCCTTTGTTTGATCTACGTAGTTGACTAGTTGTCTATTTCACAATTTTACAAAGTACACTTCTCATATAATATTGCGCGGTTGGACTCCATTAATATAGTTCCAACTTCCAACTCTTCAATGCTTTAAATGGTAAGAGTAAAAGTAATGTTGAAAATTTGAGCGGGGCTTAAATTACAAAGACAAATTCAACCAACCTAATCTATATATAATTTTTTTTAAAATTTATGATGACCCTAAAATAGTTAGGTCCTGGGCAATGGCCATGCCGCCCACGTAATTAGAGCATGGATATTTTTCGATTTTACAAATTGTTAAAATATTTAGACAACATTGTGAACGAGCATGCAACATTTTTAGTTCAAACATGTATATCATACTACGGAATATTCTTTGTTTACTATTAATTCAAGTTTTATCAATTTCATTTGAATGATGATTTTGTACTCGTCTTGATTCACCTTTGAGCTTTCCCAAAAAAAGGTCAAAAAATAGTTTTGGATGAACCAAAGATCACGAGTTTTTCATATCAATTTTTTGTTTTGCGATTTATTGCTTTAGTGCAATGATTTTTTGCTCTAACCGATAAATGCTTTCTACATGTTTCACAAATAGAGAATAATACATTTGCACCTTGATTCCTTGCCATGTATCCCAAAGAAAAGTCACCCTTTGAATTCTCTAGACCATAGAAGTTCAATTTGATAAAATTAAATTTTCTCCATGTTATGCATTGTTTTTCTTGGCTGGTCTTTCTATCTTCTCATGTTTTTTTGTACTCCTAGAAATATAGATGGTGCTTTTAAGTCATATCTACAGTTATTTTACCTAAATGTCGTATGGTTTGTAAGTACCCATATGAGTAACATTTAGGGTCCGTTTGGTTTAAACTCCGAAAACGGTAACGGAATGGAAACGAATTTAGTCCATATGTATATCATTGTTCATGAAATTATTTGGAATCATTCCTTGTGGTTTGTGGTAATTGTAGTAGAATTTGATTAGTTGTGATACCCTGTAGGAAAACAAAATGGAGGGAATGATTCCAAAAAATTTCATGAACATATGGACTAGATTCGTTTCTATTCCGTTTCCGTTTCCGAAACTTAAACCAAACGGCCCTTAATGTACTTAAAGTTTTGTGACCTACTAGGTTTTATTCCTCAAATGTTGTGTTTTGTAATGGTTACTAGGCTTTTTTTTGGTAGGAAGGAGAGTCAGTGGTCTCCGGCGCATCTAGTCGCGCTTATTATAAATAAAAGAGGCTAAGTAGTACGCACGCGGGGGATAGCCCGACCCCTTACATCATGATGCAAAAGATCCACTATACCCTCAGGAGGGTCACGCAATACATGAGCCCCAATGGGGAAACCAAAAGCTAAAGTTGCAAGAGAGTCCGCGACATTGTTTGCCTCGCGGAAGACATGACGGAGCTGGATATTCCAGTCCCTACTAAAAAAGTCTTGGCACTTAGATACCATACTAGCGAGGGGATGACACCTAGGGAGCTTTTTGTCGAGAAGAATGATAGCTAACTGTGAATCGGATTCGAGAATCAATTCACGACTACCACTTTCCCAAGCAAATTTCAGTCCGTAATATATGCCCCACAATTCCGCCATGGGAACAGTACATATACCCAGATTGACCACAAACCCTAGATGCCACACCCCCGCATAATTCCTAAACACCCCAGCCGCCGCAGCATTCCCATCTCTTCTAACCGCTCCATCGGTATTCATCTTCATGACTGTATCAATGGGAGGGTCCCATTTCACGTAGCATACTGATCTTACATGCTCATTCTTCCCCTTGAAATTGCACCTCCAGGCTCTCCCGTATTCCATGGCTTTATTAATGATGAAAACGTGATCCTTGTTCCAAGCAGTACCGTTGTCGAAAACAGTTTCGTTCCTCCATCTCCATATCCACCAAAGCGCAACTGCAAAAATAACACTCCAATCGCAAATATTATTGTATTTATTAGACGAAAGAACGTTACCTCTAACCCATGCATTGAAAGGGAGCTTGAAAAAGTTGACGTCCTGGCCAGTGGCGTTGAGGTTGAGCCAGATCATCCTACTTCTGTTACAGTCCCTAAAAAGATGGTCGCAAGTTTCCGGGAGGTTTCGACAGATGGCACAAAGAGCGTTACTGCTTAACTTTCTTCTCGTACGCTCAACATTGGTCATGACAGCTCCATGCATGATCTTCCAAAGAAAATACCTAACCCTCTCTTGCACTGCCAATTTCCAAATTCCTTGGAAGACAACCCTGTCCATGCAGCAGATCAAGTTACTGCTCTTCAGCATAAGGTAAGCAGTAGCAACAGAAAAATTTCCGTCATTACTCCAAAGCCACGCCAGCTCATCCTTTCTTGCGAGACTCTCACCATCTCCACTACATCTCTCTCCAGAAGATAATCCGACAGCCGCAAGTTTGAGAAGAGTCTCACTGGGCAGCAAAGACTGAAGGACCCCCCACTTCCACCCTTCACCCACCGTCCAGTAGTCAATCACCTTTCTGTTGAGGAGGCTCTCGTCAACACCAGACCGCACCTGTTCGATAAGGGGAATTTGCAGTAACCATCGATCAGCCCAGAAGTCAGTATCAATACCATCCCCAACAACCCATTTGTGCCCAGGTTTTACCACCTCATTAATACCTCTCCTAAGGCTCTTCCAGGTGTATGAGGGGGCAGAATGCTCACATCCAGAGGACCGAATATACTTGCTCCTCAAAACCTTGGTCCAGAGACTCGAGTCGTCTTTCAAAAAACGCCAAGCAAGCTTCCCGACCATTGCAAGGTTTAGCTCAACCATAGTCTTAATGCCCAGTCCACCAAAGTCCTTAGGAGCACAAACCGTGTTCCATGCAACAGCATGCAGTTTTCTCCTATCACCAGAATGGCCCCATATAAAATTCCTACTCACCTTATCGATCTCCTCGCAAACACCTTTTGGAATCAGCATCGACGACATCGTATAAATAGGAATCGAGGAGAAGACAGCCTTGGTAAGAGTTACTCTTCCCGCAAAACTTAGATTTCTACCCCTCCAACCGCATAATCGACTATTGATTTTTTCAAACAGATCAGAGAAGGTAGTCTTGGTAACCCTCTCTTGTAACAAAGGCATACCGAGGTACTTGCCTAACCTCTTGGTGACCTCAAACCCACTTAATTCCTGCATCCTCCCTTGGATCTCACTAGGAACATTAGGAGAAACAAAAATCTTTGATTTTTGCTTGCTAACTTTCTGGCCCGAAGCATTGCAGAAAATCTCAAGACAACCCAAAACCACTTCCAGCTGCTCAAGATTAGCTTCCGCAAATAAAGTGAGATCATCGGCGAAAAATAGATGTGATAACATGGGGCCATCACGGGACAATCTTATGGGCTTCCATCTACCTCTATTGACTTCCTCGATGATAAGATGACTGAGTCTCTCCACGCAAAGGACGAAGAGATAGGGCGAAAGGGGGTCACCTTGTCTTAAACCCCTTTCCGGACTGAATTTATCTGTTAGTTCTCCATTCCAATTCACTTGGATTCTAGTTGTAGAAATGCATTCTCTTATCATCTCACACCACTCCGACGGATACCCAGCAGCCCGAATCGTGTCATCAACAAAATCCCAACGAATTCTGTCATAGGCTTTTTCGAGGTCCAACTTCAGAATCATCCACTGCTTTCCTGATTTCTTCCTCCTTGTCGAGTGCACAATTTCTTGCATAAGGACGATGTTATCTTGGATGTACCTACCGGGGATAAAGCTCCCTTGAGTAGGTCCCACCAAAGATTCAATACTCTCCTGCATTCTCTGCACCATGACCTTGGCCATGATTTTATAAATCACATTGCATAAAGCGATCGGTCTAAACTGATTGATCCACTCCGGAGTACCCACTTTAGCAATGAGGCATAAGATAGTATCGTTAATCCCTGTAGGTAATTTCCTACTTTCAAAAAACCGACAAACTTCACGAACCACCGAAAGCCCGACAACGTTCCAACAACTTTGGTAGAAAACCGGTTGGAAGCCATCAACCCCCGGGGATTTGAATGCACCCATGCTCTTAGTAGCTTTCCAAACTTCCTCATGAGTAACTCTCTTAAGGAACCCTGCATACCTATCGGCCGAAAGGTTAGGAAACCCATTCCCCACCATACTGATTGGATTCGTATGCCCCTCCTGTCCTTGCTCGCTATACAACTCCTTGAAGAACTTCACCACGATCTTTTCGAGCTCGATATTACTCTCTTCCCAATGACCCGTAGAATCCCTTAGACCATCTACCCTATTCCTTCTCCTTTTAATCACAGTTGCCATGTGAAAAAATTTTGTATTTCTATCGCCAAGGAAAAGCCACTGTTCTCTTGATTTTTGAAGCCAGAAGATCTCTTCCTGCTCCAGTACTCCTTCTAAACGCCCTTGTAAATCCATCTCTTTTTTTCTGCCAATAGGAGAAGTTACCATGGTGGAGTCGTTTTGCAACTCACACAACTCCTTCAAAATTTTATCTTTCCTGCAAAAAAGATCACCAAAAACCCGACGGTTCCACACTAATAACCAGCTTTTAAGAATAGACAAAGGGATACCTTCCTTTCCGTGGATACTCCAACATCTCTCGACCATAGGCATGAACTCCTTGTGTGTCATCCAGGCCGCCTCAAAACGAAACGGTCTTCTATCCTTTCTCCTACTCACCGGCGGTTGGAGTCTTAGAAGAATCGGCGAGTGATCCGAAGAGAACCTCGCAAGGTGACGAACCGAGGCATCCGGCCATTCCATCCTAGCTTCCGAGCTCACGAGGCACCTATCAAGTCTTTTCTGAACACCTTGATTCCTTGATCTGCTATCGTCCCATGTAAACTCAGGTCCAGAGAACCCAAGGTCCAGAAGCCCATAGTTATGTATAATATCAATGAGCATATCAGAATCTCTATGAAGGCTAGCCGACCCTCCCCTACACTCGTGCAAGGCAGTAACCACGTTGAAATCTCCACCAATACAGAATGGTTCATTCAAATTAGCTAACTCTTTATCAATAGCCTCCCAGAAAGGCTGCCTCCTAATGTAAGTAGGTGGAGCATAGACCACGATCAGATGGAGCACCTTACCAGAGCTCACAACCTTGGCATGGATGAAGAAAGAGCAAGTGTTTAATATCGACACCTGCAATCTGTGATCATCCCAGAGAAGCCATACCCCTCCCTCAAAACCTACAGGATCCACTCTTACACATCCACCAAATTTCAGTCCCTTACACACTCTATCCGCTCTATCTCCCGAAATACGAGGCTCAAAAATCGCAACCACATCAACCTTATGAACCTTACAAAGATACTTAATAGCCCTTCTGAAACCGTCCTTGCCGGCTCCTTGAACATTCCAAAGGATGCAATTCATGGGAAACAAGAAAGAAGGTGAGCTACACACCTGAAGGAAGAAGAGAAACGACCTTATAAGGGTACGGTTCCCCCAACATCACCAGCCGGTTCTCCTCCTCCTAAACCCCTCCCACACTCCATATCCACACCGCCACCACTAGAAACTCGGTGTCCTTCGTGATGCTGCGTTTCTTCCTCCATGACCATAACAGTGTTTTCATCCTCTTCCGCCTCCATGGTTTCTGCAATTGGCTGTGTTACATGCTCCTGGTCGTCTTTCTTACTACTCCAATCGCTATGAGTCTGACTTCGATCAGTATTGGTATCATCCTCTACTTCCATGATTACTTTTGTTTCCTCTTTTTCTTCTGCAATAGCCCTCTTTTTATCCTCTGGTCCTTCCCTTGCATCTTCCGTGTCTGAAACCGTGATCAGCCTCACTTCGTTCTCCGGTCTCTGTCTTTTCAACGTAGCAAGGTATTTGTTCTCCATCTCCTCACTTTTTGCTCTTCTGGCATTTTTTCATCTTTCATTTCTAATCCTGTTACGTTTCTTCTTTTTTTCCATATCTAGTTCCTCCTCCTTACTTGATGTTGCTTCAAAAACTAACCCTGCTCCCCCTTGCGTGCTTCGATTTCCACTTGTACTACCCACATTTAAAACTTTCTCTTGTATATCCTTTGAACTGTCTCTTTTAGATGAAGCTTCATAATTTTTTGCAACGTTTGTCACATCTGCTGTCTTTTTTTCATTGGTCATAATTTTCTTTCCCTTCTCTTCACTTCTTTTCATCCCAGGAATGTTATTATTGTGGACCCCACTAGAAGCCGCAACACTTTTTCCTTTCTCTTGAGCAGTGAAACGTTGGGATTTGGAAATCGGGTAATTAATGTTACCTCCCACTTTCCCAAGTTGCTCCTGTGCGATATTCTTTCCTTTCTGCTGTTTGATCTTCCTCCCCACCAGCATCCATGGTCCGTACTGATCGGTCTCTTGCTTCTCCGGCAATGGTGTTTCCGGTGCCTCCTCATTTCTTTTATTTTCCTGACTTTCATCTCCTTCTTTGCTTGTGTTGGTACTATTCATTACTTCTCTTTCTTGGACTCCAGTCTTAAATTGGCAGTGTGAGGCATAATGCCCATATCTTCCACATTTGAAGCACAAGAGATGCAGCCCTTCATATTCTATGGAACAACGCTTCTTGTTGATATAAACAGCCTTCTTCAAAGGTTTACCAAGGTCGATTTCGACACATAACCTCGCAAACCTTCCTCTATTCAGGTTAAGAGTCTTTGGATCCATGGCTATCGGTTTCCCAATACCAGTAGCAAGATTCCAGAGTATGGCTTCGTTAAACCACTGCATGGGAATTCCCGTCAATCTGATCCAAGTAGGTGCCGATGAAATGTCTTCACTCGTGTCAAACTCGGGCGACCACCTTCTCATAATCAGACATCTACCGAAAACCGACCATGGTCCCCCAGTAAGCACCATAAGCAGCTCGTTCTCATTTTTAAATCTCGCCACGAAGTACCCATTATCAAGGTCAATCAACTGTATGTTTTCTCCAAATTTCCATAATTCTTTTATTTTCCTCACCATAACTGGGAAGGCAATGGGGTAACCTAGGACTTTGAAAACTATAGATAGTCTCCATTCCTTCTCTAATGATTCAGACACGGAAGGGTCAATTTCAAAACATGGATCTCCATCCGGCCCGTAGGGGAAGGTCAGTTTCATCTTCCCTAACAGAGAGTTCATATCTATTTTTCCACCTGCTTCTTTTTCCTCTGTGATTCCGCTTGCAATATCCTTCCATGATTTTGCAGACTCGTTGTTCTTCTGTGTTTTTGGTGACCCCCTTTCGCTTGTCTCCTTCTCGCTGCCTACAGCAAAGGTAAGTGGAGCACCACCATTCAGGCCTTCCATGGTAATCTCCATGGTCGTCTTGGGGTCCTGGCACCCACATTCATTGTTTCCCCTATCTTCAGTTGCATTATTAGCAGTTTCTGGGGTTTCATTCTTACCCTTCTCTGTTACTTCAGTCTCAATCACCATATCCTTCACCACAATGGTTACTAGGCTTTATAACTACCCGATCCGAACGTAGATCGGCAAAGCCGATCGAACCGGGTGTTCTAATTACCTCTTCGAAAAAAAAAAAAAGCATAATTTAAGAGAATTTATATATTGAACATTTATCTATTTAATAGTATTTTATTTGAGTAGTACATTTATCCTTTTTGTTTATTTGATATTATTTAAAATAAACACATAACACAATATTTGGACAATTGTTTTTATTACTTTCTTTTGACAAAAAAAGCAATTCAAGAGCATTACATGAAACAACTGTCTGATAAATCGAAATACCGACAGATTCAAAAGCATTACATGAAACAACCGTCTCATAAATCGAAGGATTAACCGTCACGAAAAACCCATAAAGACAAACATTTATAAATATTGGAGCATTATTTGAGGTACTTTTCAAGGCTTGGATGTTTGGGTTAGAAATATCCAACTAAGGTTTGATTGTATTGATGTACTAAGGTTTGATTGTAAAGCCAAATAAAATTTGAAAGCAGCTTGGCAATTAAGGTGCAAATCATCAAATTACAAATGCATCCAATCTTCATATCGTGGCGAATAAGATTGAAATTCTTGTTAAAACAAAAATTACTCATCCTCCTGGCTACGCAGCCTTGCAAGCTTGTTTGTAACCACAACATCAAGCTGTGCAGCACGCTCGACAATCTCCTTTCTCTTACGTGTTGACACATCGTGGGCAATCTCGGCACAGTAGGTTCTGACAAAGAAGAATCAAATGAACATTGCAACTCAGACCTATTTTCATCTTTGCAGCACAGTACAGCAACTCATTCAGAGATATATGGTATACCTGTTGTGCATCATGAGAAGTTCCAGCTCCTTGGCATTGTGCACAACAAACTTCTTGAATCCATTAGGCAGATAGTGGCGAGTTTTCTTGTCTGATCCATATCCGATATTTGGCATAAGAGCACATCCTTTGAACTTTCTTCGCACTCGTGAATCAATACCCTTAGGCCTGCGCCAGTTTGTCTGTAAATTGCAAATGTATGTTTGAAATGGCATGATAGATATGAAGGATCAAATATGAAAGCATTTTAGCTTCCAAACTAGATTATCATGTGAATCGGATATCAAGTTTCGCAATAATCAAAACTTCGCAGAGGAAGAGCAATCTGGAGATAACGAACCTTGACGCAGATCTTACGATCGCTTTGTGGCCTCTTGAACTTCTTGACTCTCTTCTTCACAATCTTCTTGGTCAGCAACGGGACAGCCATGGTTTCTTCAAAATTATCGAAAATAAACAATCGATTAAATCCCTAACACAACGCAAATCCTAAAAGCCATGGAATATACAGAAAATTCCAGAAGATACGAAATATGCACCTGCTTAAACTGAATGACAAGAGAATTTACGAGTCGAGAATCGATGAGGAAGGAGACGTACCAGATAGGTGCTGCAGAGGAAGGAGACGGAGTTCGTTCGTGGGAGCTAGGGTTTTCTATTCAAATCTTACATGGGACTCATTTTTGTGGCCCAGTAAAGCCCAATTAAATTGGCCCATCTGCCATTTATAAGCCCATTTGATAAAACAATTTTTTATTTCAGGTTTAACTTTTTTCATAGTTAATTGTGTAGTTCTTTGAAGGATTTGTAAATATAAAAATTAAACGAAAATAATTTATTTTGCCAAAATAAGCAAACGGTTATACAATTTAAAAGCTAATAAAAATCTATCCTGAGAGAATCTACAATATTTTGCAAAATCTTTTTTTTTTTTGATATCAAATAGGTTATTTTAGGACTTAATTAAAAATTAAATGAGTTTTATCAGGTGACAGCTCAGCGGTGTAACTAACTTTGACATATTTTAATGAAATTAATCTAAGATAGAATATTAACAGATTAAGTTGATTTCAGATACAATATTCTACCGTCCTTTTCTTTCGGTAGAAGACAAGGTTCAAATCTTTTAGGGCTTCGTTACCTACGTAGTTCAACTCAAACAGAAATTCCTCTCTCTCTGTAGTTCAACTCAAACAGAAATTCCTCCTATCTCTCTTTGCAATGTCGCTGAAGATCTACGTTACCGGAGAAAGAGTAGAGGTGAAGGGTTCCAAGTGTTGGTTTCCGGCAACCGTGGTCAGTTCTAACAAAAGTTCCGACAATAATTTGATGATTCAATACACCAAAATCGACAATCCCGCTGTAGATTCCGTTCCTGTCGCTATCATTCGTCCTGCACCGCCTCAACCGAAGCGTGCCAAGTTCCAAGTCGGTAACTTCATCGAGGTATTTGAGGAATCCAAGGGTTGGCGTAGCGGCAAACTGGTAGGGTTTTGTGAAGACTTGAGATGTGCGGTGGTCTTTCGAGGCGAGGAGAAGGCCACGAGTGTCGCTTTCCGGAATTTGCGTCCTTGCTTGCACTGGATTAAGGGTTCTTGGATTTCACATTCCGACAAGACTGTGATCTTGCAGATAAGGAAGGTTGCTGAACCAGAAATTGTAACAGCCGAGTTGCAGAAAAGGAAGTCCTGTGATGGAGCAGAAACTCAAAGCATGAAGAAAAGATGCAGAAGTTAAGCAGGAATATAGAGCTTTTGTATGATGGTCCAACCCCTTGCATATACGTACGTTCAACTTCCTCTTGCATAGGGTTGATTAACAAATCAAATCTCCCAAGAAATACAATCTATCTATCTAGGGTTTGCTGTCAATGTAGCAATTTTTAACTCTATTGATTCTGTAAATGCAACAATCTGTTACAATATGTTAGTGATGAATTGACGAATGCGTTTGAATTGCTTCAGCCTTGAGCTAATAATCCAACTGTTTAGTGTTTGTTGTTTTTGTTTCTGGCGATGATTCTGTAAAACCTAAAATAAATGTACTAGGCGTAAAAAACAAATGCATTCCGATGGCGCTCAACAAGTAAAAAAAAACAAAGAATTTGAGCGTAAGCGCCGGAAGGCGCTCAAAACAAAAAAGGGAAGGCGTTAAAATTTTTAATAAAAAAAGGGCAAAAATATGAAAAAAAAACAGGGTTTATTTTTGCCCTTTTTTATTTGTTTTAAAATTTGAGAACCGTTGCAAAGCGTTCATATCTATTTGAACGCCACCGCAAAGCGTTCGTATTCAATACCAAAAATTGTAAAATAACATCATGATTATTTAAAATATTAATAATAAATTTCTCTACATCTATATACTTCCATCTAAATAATTTTATTACATTTTTCTACGTAACATTTTCTTGGACTAAAAATAAAAAAAAATTGTTTCTAACTTAATAATGTGAAAATTTTAAATAAATTGGGGTCATAGCATATGGGCTAAATAATTCGGGTTCGGTATAATATTTTTGGGCCAACAAAGTATACTTCATTTTAACAGTTGAATGTCTTATTAAAATCAAACTTATTTATATCATTCTATCTTATATGATCGTTTATTTTTCGATCCACTAAACCAGAAGGGCAAAAAAAAAACATCAACAAAAATAGTTGAAGCATCAAAAGAGAATGCACTATTCAAAAGGAAACCGAAGATTGTAAAAAAAAAAAACGTAATTTTTTATGGTTCTAACCTGCATCAACCCAAAACAATGTAACGAGTACTTGTTACATTAAAGGGTCGTTTGGTTCCAACTACGAAAACGGAAATGGAATGGAAACGAATTTAGTCCATATGTATATCCATATTCATGAAATTTTATGGAATCATTCTCCATGGTTTAATGACAAATGCACTTGCTTCCTCACATTTTGTTACCTTATAGGGTATCAAAAGTAATCAAACTCTCCTCCAATTACTATAAACCACAATGAATGATTCCAAAAATTTTAATGAACAAGGGTATACGTGTTGACTAGATTCGTTTTCATTTCGTTTCCGATTGGGTCAAACCAAACGAGCCCTAAACTGTATAAATTTGTCAAGAAATGATTATCACTAAATGATTTTGAGATGATAAATTTGTCAAGAAAGGATTTTATCACTAAATGATTTTGTTAGAGGATAAGCACGAATCAAGTGAAAATTGAGATTAAAATTAACATATAAAACAAATGTCTGTAGTTTACGAAGGAAGATTAGCACACATCAGTAGGGTCGTTGACTATAAGTCAACGTTGGTCATTATCTATATATTGCTAACTTTGTTATTTAATTTAACAAATTCAAATACATACAACTTTTTATATATTTTTATTTTTTTCTCATAATTATTTTTAAAAACTATTAGTTAGCCATAGTTTTGTTTTTAATTCGGTTATATTTTTATGGATTTTTTCTATAAACGTAGGTTATCAATTAAAACGGTACAGTTTGAGAACTTATATAAATAGAGACTTTGAACATTAAATAAATTACATTTTCTTGATCTTTTGGTTACGATAAAGTTTAATATTTATTCATATCAGATTAATATACCCTACGTGGATCTTTGACCTATTGAAAATCGAGTTTGGGATGTTGATATAATAATATCTATTTGGTATATCATATTTATTCGGGTATAAAAATCCTCATAGATGCTATTTATGATGGATTTTATTGATCAATTTGGGTATAAAAATGCTATTTATGATGGATTTTGTTGATATACTGATATCTATTTAGTTCATATGTATATCCATATTCATAAATGTAGAACCTTAATTCAAATACATAAATTGAAAATTAAGATAGTTTAAAGAAAAGATGACATTAGAAAAATAAAAAATAAAATTTATAACCCTATTTTATAATTATATTAAAAGTTATGTTACTCCACTTTTATCACTTAGAAATTTCTCTTTATTGTTTTACATAATTTGCCCTAAATAAAACCCTAAACTTCCGCCCATTACCCCCACATTGTTTTCCGTAAAAGTTCACACTGAACCCAGAATCCGGCCGCAAAGTGCTCCTCGATCTTCCTCAACAATGGCGTCTTCTTCCTTATTCCTCCTCTCTCTTCTCCTCACAATCCTCTCTCCCACCGCCCTATCAGAAACCTGCAAAACCCAGAAATTCCAAACCCCAAACAAGACCTTCACTAACTGCGTCGACCTCCCATACCTCTCAGCAAATCTCCACTACACCTTCAACGCCACCACTTCCACCCTCTCCATGGCCTTCACGGCCACCCCTCCCAAGCCTTTCGGCTGGGTGGCGTGGGCCATAAACCCCATTTCCGGCGGCATGTCCGGCGCTAACACCCTCCTTGCCTACACCAGGTCCTCCTCCGTCGTCGTCTCCGCCTTGCACCTTGAATCCTACTCCAATATTTCCTCGGTCTCTCCTCTCTCCATCAATGTATCCTCCCTCTCCGGCGAGTCCTCCGCCGGTGGAAACATCACCATCTTCGCCACGTGGCGGCTCCCCGTTAATACTTCGTCCGTTAATCAGGTCTGGCAGGTGGGGCCCTCTGTTAGCAAGGGTGTTCCTTCTGAGCATGATATGGACAAGGCGAATTTGCAAGCCAAGTCAAAGCTCGTGTTGACCGACAATGGAAAGGCTGATGATCCAGAGTCTCCAGCCCCATCTCCGGCGCCAGAGCTTCCAGCACCATCTCCGGCGCCAGAGTCTCCGGCCTCAGCCCCGGCGTCCAAAAAGAACGACGCCGGTAAGTTGTTGGGGAGATTTGGCATTTATATGTTGTTGGGTTTAGCTGCATTCATTGCGGCGTTGTTTTAGAAAATTAAGGTAGAAATGTATAACTCGTTTTTAATTTTTATTTGGTGTGTATGACGAATGGGATTAGCACGAGAAAGTATAGTCATACGATTATATTGTAATCTTGTGGATTTGATTTCCATGCTTGGCACTAGTAACAACCTGATTTAGCTAATAAATTGTATTACGATGATGGAAAATTTATTCCTTTTAGGAAGAAATATATTTGAACGTTTAAAAAAACATCATCTTATATATTTTTGTAAAACATATTCACGTAATATATTTAAAAAATTTATTGATTAAATGACTATTTTTATATTTTATTCGTTCATCTATACAAATATTACACTCTTTTAGACTATCTACATCCCTAAGTTAAATTGTTAAATTTTACACTTTTATCTAAAATAATCTCCACATCCCTTGTATTCTTCCTGTGAAAAGAGCTAAACTAAAATTCACTCCTCTGTTTAAATTTGAATCTACTTGTGACAGAGTGTAAAAGGAATCAGACCCACCTCTTTTACAAATTGAAAACATAGTGGAGTAAAATGAGTACAATTATATTATAGACGGAACATGGGGAAGAAAAAGATATATAGACGAAGGGTATACATGATTTAGTATACAAATAGAGTGTATAAATAGGATTATAAACGGAGTGAGATGTGGATAGGCCCGAAATAAAGTAAATAATTTTGATGAGTTCATTTTAAAATTATACCATTTGTTAAACTTCTACGATTAATTAAGCAATATAATATTATATTCATGTGTTACCGTCATTTATCATAATTTTTTTTATTATTTAAAAGATTGTTATTTATACAACGTTGGAATTAATGAATACCTAATATCATATTTGGCTCACGAGCTTTCTGCTAAAAGATTATAGCACAATCTTGCCGTCAATGCACGAAGAATTGCCAAAAAAAATGTTGTTAGATTAAGGGTACACATTTAGTATTCATATAGGCTATTGTTTAGGTACGGTTCAATTAATGCGGTATGGTCGTACGGCTGACACGTGTCCCAAAAAAAAAAAATTTTAAAATTTTTTTTTTCTTTTCTGAAACGATTTTTTTTTTGATAATCGAAAGAAAATTTATTTGAACTACCATGTTATAATTTATGCACTATTCTCCTATAAACTTTGAACTATTTCCATACAACAAGGTTGCTAACGTAATCCTAACCAGATCATTTGAGAATAAAGTCTCTTCCATCTACGTAGTACTGTCGTTTGTTGACGGCTGCGGCTATCGGAGTTGGGTCCTGTATTCGAGATCTAGATATTAGGCGGTAGAAACTCGAGATTGTGAGGTTGTGAAGGTGAAGCAACAGAAATATGAATCTAAAAACTTACTTTTATTCATCTAGAATATATATATATATATATATATATATATATATATATATATATATATATATATATTAGCTCATATAGTTTGTTACAATAATTGCCTTATTACAAAAGATACCTGAATAGTCTTTCTTATTACATAATATGGCATATACTCCTATACCCCCTTCAAGCTGGACTGGTGAAAACAGACCAAGCTTGCGGGAAAGAAAGGTATGTTGCTGCTCACCAAGAGCTTTGGTGAAAAGGTCTGCAAGTTGTAGAGATGACGGCACATGAGTTGTAGATATAAGGCCCTTTTGAACTTCATCACGAACGAAGTGACAATCAATACGAAGATGTTTAGTTCGTTCATGAAAGACAGGGTTGACAGCAAGATGCTGAGCAACCTTGTTGTCACAGTGGAGAGGAAATGGACGAGGAATAGACACATGAAGATCCAGAAGAAGACCATCTAACCAAATGATCTCACTTGTAGTCATGGACATGGCTCTATATTCACTCTCTTCAGAAGATTTGCTTATTGTCTTTTGCTTCTTTGTTTTCCAAGAAACAAGTGATTTGCCTAAGAAAAGACAATAGCCTGTAATAGATCGACAAGAGTAAGAGCAAGCACCCCAATCAACATCACTATACGTTGTGAGAGTAAGAGTATCTTGTTTAGGGTAGAACAAGGTAAGATCAATCGTGCCTTTAAGAAGGTATGTAGTAGATTGCATATGAGGAACTCTTAGAGAGGCTAAAAATTGGCTTAATTGTTGGACAATAAAGGCAATGTCTGGCCGAGTAAGAGAAAGATAAAGAAGGCGACCAATGAGACGTCGATAGACTTCAGGATCTGGAAGTGGTTCACCTGAATGTGGAGTTATATGCAAACCCTTCTGCATTGGAAATGTGGTACATTTGCAAAGTAATAACCGAGAATCAAGAAGTATATCATGAATATACTTGCGCTGATTGATGAGCATGCCTGAAGAAATATAATCAATTCCATACCAAGAAAGAATCGTGCCCTGCCAAGATCTTTAATGGTGAAAGCTCCATCAAGAAGGGCTTTTAGAGAAGCAATGTCAACTGGAGAATCACCAGTGATCAACACATCATCAACATAAACCAAGACCATGGTAATGCCAAGAGAAGAAGACTTGACAAAGAGAGAGTAATCCTGACGAGATTGAGTATAACCATGGTGGAGAAGTAGTTTAGTGAACTCAATATTCCATTGGTGACTGGCTTGTTTTAAGCCATAAAGAGACTTTTTAAGTCAACAAACATATCCAGGAGGAGCTTTATCATAGCCTTGTGGGGGAAACATAAACACCTCTTCATCCAAATAGCCATGAAGGAAAGCGTTGTTAATATCTAATTGATGAATAAACCAACCACGAGCAACAACTAGAGCCAAAATGACCCGAATGGTAGAGAACTTGGCATTTGGGCTAAAGGTATGTTTATAATCTTTATTCTTGATCTGATTATACCCTTTAGTAACTAGGCGAGCTTTGTGGCGCTCGATAGATCCATCAGGTCGATATTTAATCTTAAACACCCACTTAGAGCCAATAGCAGTCTTACCAGAAGGCAAAGGTAAGAGGTCCCAAGTATCATTAGTTTCAAGTGCAAGGAGTTCTTTCTGTATGGAAGTAATCCAGGGAGGAGAATTCTTTGCCTGATTATAGTGAGTTGGCTCAATGGAATGAAGGACACAGGTAAAGGCATGAACATAAGCAGGTTTGTGACTGTTCGTCACTTAGCGTACGTGCAAATAAGTCTTAAATTTATAAAACTATAAATCAAGCAAGCGAACCCGCAGTGTACGGATCGATATAGTTAAGCAAGAATTTCAGAGTATCGAACACAGGGATTTGGGGGGTTAAATCCAATTTTAGAATTGTCAAGAAAGTAAATGTATGAGCTTTGTAAATTATTGGGAAAACAACAATCCTAAAGATCCAGGAATCCAGCTATGGCAATCGATTCAAGATATACTAAAGATATAAGGACAAAGTTGAGGTTTGCAAAGGTATACGAATGTAAAACAATATACGGTGAAGTTCCAAGGCTTTATATGACTTATCTAAAGACACTCTCTATAAAGGTTGTTGAGGCTTCAGCATAGAAAGGATCTAGGTAAGGATTAATATCAAATACCCAAACTTGTAATCCAAGGATCAAGACCAACTAAACCGATTAAGGTTGTGACACTCGGAATCGAGGTAGAGGTTGTTGAGGCTTCACTACCACCTAGAAAAGGCAAGTCAAGACTAAGTTAAAGCAAATCTTTAACTTTGGATTAAAGTAAAAGCAAGGTTCGTAAACTAAGGGAAATTATGGGTGGATCTTGAGATTCCACGGCCGTGGAACTCAAGAACACACCGTATTTTAGGTATGTCGACGATTCTCTCTAACTCTCAGGGTCCAATCTGTTTACGATCGATCTATCATCATCTAAGCCACAACTATCAACCCTTCACCTTAGAATTGCTAAAGGGTTTTAGCCAACAACAGTCATTATGATATCGAATTCAAGATTTAAAAGAATGAAAGATGAAAACCTTCAAAAACCTTGAATAAATCTCAAATCAATCTCAATTCCACAAACAAGAACAATGATGTAAGTAGATTCAGAATAACACAAACAATCACAATCCTTGATAAGAATGAAGAACGGGATGTCAATTTGTCTTCTAATCAAACCTAAGGACAAAAGGCGTAATCTCCGCACGAACAATGAAACCCTCAATGCGTGGAAGCAAATCTCCAAGCGATGACGCTCTCAACGTGATCTAAGCGGAGGCGTAAGCGAAGGTCTAAGCAGAGGTGACGGAATCTCTCTCTTCCCGTCCTTTTATAGGGAAAGATAAAATATGAGTCCAGCCCATTGCGTAAAAGATCGTGGCTTCAAATTGTACGTTAAAAGATCGCCTAAATCACGGTTTCCTAAGATTCCACGCCCGTGGTTTAAAGCGTGGTTTAGAGCGTGGAATTTCATCACGGTTGCTTCACATCTTCCACGGCCGTGTAAGTCACTGGAGTGCTCCACGCTTGTGTTGCCAAGGTTCCACTGCCGTGGTTTAGAGCGTGGACTCTAATACGGCCGTATTTTAGGGCGTGGAACGTCGAATGCTCGTAATTCTCCTTTGTTTTGTGTCATTCTTCATCCTAGCATCTTCCTTAGCTTCTAGTGATGTCCTCAATCCTTAGACATGCTCAATCCATCTCCATTCTCCCTTGATTCGTCCAGTTTTAGCTCTTAATTACCTACAATCAACACAAGGCTTATGTAGACCTCTATATCGACAATATAAATAAACTAACTCACAATTGCTTCTATGCTTTATCAATGAATACCAATATGGATGAAATACACTTAGAAAACGTGCCTAAAATATCACAATATTTCATGCTAACAAATAACCCCATACTTGCCACTTGCTTGTCCCTAAGCAAGGTCTTTCAAAAGCTTTAAAACTCAAGTTAGGATGAAATATGTGTACACTCTCAAAGCAAAACTTCTTTTAGATGAATGTGCTTTCTAGTCAATAGATCATTCTCAAATCTTGCTTCATTCGTTTATAAGACTTTCATATACATAATCAAAGAGTAAAGAGCAAAGAAAGCTCATGAATTGATCAAACTTCCATGTAAACATCATAACCTTCAAACGTTATCAAAATCAATCATAAGAAACTTCAATTTAGATCACCAAGTCATATATCATTCTCTTGATCTTAAGGACTTTCAAACAAGGTCTAGAATGCGGAAAGGGAGGGAAAACTTTAAGGAATGTGGTGCATGAATCCGGGAAAGTGGATAACCAACTCTTTTCTTTTTCTCTTGCGGTTTCCGCAACACTTTCAACTTAGAGCTTCGCTCTCTTCTTTTCAATTCATTTTTCGACTTTACTTTTGGAGTTATGGATAGAGGTGCACAAAAACCGAAGCCTAGGAGATTGGCGTTTCTCATTTTTACGAGATGCCTCAAATCCTTGGTGCACATACCATAATCCGCTAGGAATATCGCTCAATCCGACTTTGGCAAGACACAAGCACCCGACTATGTGAATGGTGCCGAGTTACTCATCATCATGATTGACTTCCCCAAACCTATAATTTCTTTCTATTCTTTTGAATGCAAAATATTGCTTTCATGGCCCTCCCACACCAAACATGCCAAATATCAACTCCTCCAAATTCCCGGATAGGTAAAGGAGGCCATTATTTCAATGAGGGGCTAAATGATCAAAGGAAGAAGAAAGAAAATCGAATTGCCTTAATCATCTCAAAAAGAAGCATAAGAACTTATCATGTGATTTCAACCTTGATTTCTCAACATGATTTAAGTAACATTCATCACATTATGAAATTTGCAAAGAAGGAATAATCAACTCATTCAATTTCTTTTCAATTCACTATTTGTTTAAGCATGCGATTGTCATCAAAACTCAATTCACAAGTAGTGATTATCATAGAAATCATCTCTATCCTTAGAAGCACAAAATTTTTCAAAATTTTTCAATTTTTATGGGTTTTTCAAAAGCTTTTTCATGCAATGCAATAATGCAACGTGTAACAATGGAATGAACATGCAAGGTAGTCTCGATAAAAGCATACAAAGTGAGTAAGAGTTATTACAAACTATTAGTCACACCCCACCCCATACTTGGAACAAACATTGTCCCTAATGTTCAAAAAGAAAAATAAGAAAAAGAAAGAAAGGAAAAGAACTCACAAAGTGGTGGTGGAGCGGCTAAAACGGTCGATCATCAAAGGTCCTCACTACGGTGGAGGCGGTGGTGGAAACGGGGAGAAACCGGGATCATAGTGCCGCCCGAACTGCTGGCGGTAAGCATCTCTTATCATGTGGTCAAGATCGGCGGCTCGTGCATCCCTAGCATCTGCACGGATCTCTAGAGCTCCGACCTTGCTGGAAAGGTCGGTAACCCACTCTGGCAACTGCTCGTACCAACCAGGCGGCTGGCTGTACCACGCCGGTGCATCTGAAGGTGCTGGTGCAGGTGGCGGCTGTGCATGCCAAGGCGGTGGAGCTCCCATCCAATCCGGCTGAGTCTTATACCAAGTAGGGGGATCCGCTATCCAAGTAGGCTTCTCGCTCACACTAGCACGGCGAGAGGAAGAACCTGAAGCTCTAGTAGGGCAGGGAGAGTGTCTAGGAAGGTCAGGAACTGCATCCGGCTGATTTGGGAATGTACCAAAGTCATGATAAGCTCCTCCTCCCTCAAACTCGTCATCCCCTCTCATCTCCTGGTGGTGGTGGAACATAGGGAGGGGCTACTAATCTGTTCGCATGCATGGCAGCGACGCCGCCTTCCAATTATGGCGTCCAGCCATAATGGAATACTCAGGAAGCCACTCAATGCCTCTCCCTGTCCTACTCTCCCAAGGAATAACAACATAAGGTGGACCTCTATGTGTGGGAAAGATGATGCCTCTAGTCATGAGGGCCTAAAGTCCTAGGGTTCTAGCTGCGATGCGGGTGCAAGCTGAGAAGTCTACCCCTAACTGTCTAGCAAGGTGGGTGACCATCCCACCGTATCCAATGTTGCCAGCCCTCTTATTCTTTAGCTTGCTCATGGTAGCAGCTAAGAGGGTGGCGCAGTCAGCTGGCCTGCCATACAACATGCTGTAAAGAAGAAACAACTCATCTGTCTTAATCTTCTGAGGTGTCTCCGTCCTAGGGAAGAGACACTTAGAAAGCACTCTATGGGCAATCTTCAAGGCTAGATGATAGATCAATCTAGCCTTGGTATCAGTAGGCTGCCAGCGGTCCTCGCTGGCGTAAATTATCGCAATCTCTTCCCAGAAATCCTTGGCGTACACGCCACTAGGGAATCAACCATTAAAGGTCTCTTGGAACCCAAAGAAGGCTCCAAACTCTCTAATCGAAAAATCATAGTTCTCTCCATCAGCCGGAAAGAAATTGTCCTGTCTACGTGACTGTGCTCGAAGGAAACCACAAACTCCCTAGTGATCTCCTCATAAGCATCTTCCCGAATAGCGGAGAAGATGACTAAACCGGCTCTATCCAAAAGCCAAGTAAGGTCCCCTATCACATGCAGAGGCTCTAACTCCTCAAGCAGTAAGTATCTAGGTCCTATGACCGTCCTCTCCTCAATCCTCTCTAAAGCATCTAGATGATCCTCATGGATAGTGGGGATCCTAGGGGGAGGTGGTGATGGTGATGATGGGGTGATGGAGGCTCAGCGGGTGGTGCTCTAGAAGAGGAAGCATTGTTGCCTTTCCTCTTCTTGTTCTTATTTCTACCAGAAACTCTCCTTACGAAATCCATGTTCTGTTAAAATCCACGGTCTGTTCTAAGGTTTCCACGGCCGTGGTTTCTCCAGGAACCGTGGTTCGGCACGTGATTTCTCAAAGCTCAACAGAATTTCACCAATCTCAACCACAAGCAGCCCTAGACTAATTTCAGTCCAATTCCAATCAGTTCTCCTAAAAATACTAACAAAATGAAGCCAAATCGACAAAGAGAGAGAAAGAACCAAAAACCTAGGTTGTTAAAATCCACGGTCTGCTCACGCTTGCTCCCAAATCACATAATGCATCATATGTGACATCTCCCACTCCTATGAGAATACAAAATGACCCCGGATCCTTTAGCTTTGGGGGCATCTTCTCTTTCATGGTTTTGATGAGATCCGATGAATCCGAACTCATCTTAACCTCTCCAAAATCCTCTAGCTTTCTCTTGTTAGAGAGGATCTCCTTTAGGAACTTACCATAAGCTGACATACCTATAATAGCATCAATGAAAGGTATATTAATATGCAGTTTGCTCATGAGTTCAATAAACTTACCGAATTGCTTGTCTAGACGCGCTCTTGCTCTAGATTGATGGAACGATAAGGGAGGGTTGTAAGCTGGAGGAGGAACATAGACATCTTCCTTCTCCTTCCCCTTTTCTTTCTCTTTCTCAACGGGGACTTCTACAAACTTAGGCTGCGGGTCGGTAGTTGTTACTCCGCTCCTAGTTGTGATTGCCATCACCCTTCCCTTTGGGTTGTCCTCCGTTTTTCCTGGAAGTTTCCCTTGATTTCTAGGAACTTCCTCCGCATGACTAAACATTTGGTTTTCTAAAACATTTTGGGCTTTATCAACCTTAGTTATGTGATCATCAACCTTGATGATGCGAGTATCCAACCCTTGAAGCTTGCCCAAAATTGTTTCCAACATGGGATCGGGCTTCTCTTTCCCCGAAGTACTTCCACCATTAGATGTTTGCCCGTGGCTTTTCAAAGGAGTGGAAGAAGAGGAAGGTGGAGTTAGTGAATTTGAATTTCCTGAATTGGAATAAGAATTACCGGAATTTTGTTGGTTGGGGCGCCAATTGTTGTTGTTTGAACCCCTATTGTTGTTCCAATTGTTGTTCCGGTTGTTGTTGTTGTTGTTGTTGTTCCAATTGTTCCGGTTGTTGTTCCGGTTGTTGCGGTTTGTATTCTCATTACCGTTGTGGTTATTGTTGTTGCCTAAATAACCCACATCTTGCTCCTTTTGCTTCGGAAAGTTGGTTTTGATGGCTTCCTTCAACTCTTTAATCTCCGTATTGAGAGAAAAGATTTGAGTTTGAGCTGCTTGTGATAGCTTTGCTCCTTGATCCACATGATTCGCCTCCACTTTCTGATGAGAATACTTCTCTATAACTCGCGCTTGCTTCTCAATGAAGTCCCAAGCGTCATCTTCCCTCATATCCATGAATGTACCACATGAAAGGGATTGGAGCTTGAATTGTGTCTCCACATCCAGCCCCTTATAGTATATCTCCAATAGTGCAAGCTTGGATATGCCATGATGAGGGCAATCCAATTGCAAATCCTGAAATCTTTCCCAAGATTGAAACAAACTTCCGTTAGATCTCATAGAAAATGCATTAATCTTACCTCTTAACTCCGCCGTTTTGGATGGCGGAAAGAACTTAGTGAGGAATTCCGAAGAAAGATCCTCCCATGTTTCAAGCTTCCCACTTGGAAGAGCTTGATACCAAGACAATGCTTTCCCCTTCAAAGAGAAGAAGAAAGGTTGAGTTTGTAGCTGTTGGTAGTTGCATTCAGCGCTAAACCCTTGTGCATCGTCAACATCAAAGTTCACACCTAAACGGCATGGTTGCTGCGTTGGATCCATCCTTTGGCCAAGAGTTCTTGGCTCCTCATCTACACGTTCGACCCTCGCACCTCTAGGTGGGACACGGCGATTTGCAGCTGGCCATGGAAAGAATGGGTTCACATTGATCGTTGGATCAATTTCCTCTAGTGGTGGCATGGAGGAGTCGCTATCCTCATTGGATGAGTTGGCTCTAACCGATCTTCCCGGTCTTCTTCTTCTCTTTTTCTCCTTAAGGTTGTTTATTTCCAACCTCATTTGGAACATCATGTCCGATAGATCATCAACCTTCGTTTGATGACGATCCATCTCTTCCCTACGAGTCTTCTCACTCCATTGGAGTTGAGCTTCCTTTTCCGCTAACTCCGTTTGGTAATCACGTTCTCTTTCTTCAGCCATTTTTCTTTCCTTAAGCTTTCTCCTCAAAGTCCTCTCAAGCTCTTGATCAAGAGGTAAGAGGTCTTCGTTGTTCCTAGACCTGCGCATACACTCGAAGAGATATCAAATAACAAGGGAAAAGCTCCCAAGCTTGACAACCGATAACCGAATTCGGCCTAAACCAAATCCCCGGCAACGGCGCCAAAAACTTGTTCGCCACTTAGCGTGCGTGCAAATAAGTCTTAAATTTATAAAACTAGAAATCAAGCAAGCGAACCCGCAGTGTACGGATCGATATAGTTAAGCAAGAATTCCAGAGTATCGAACACAGGGATTTGGGGGGTTAAATCCAATTTTAGAATTGTCAAGCAAGTAAATGTATGAGCTTTGTAAATTATTGGGAAAACAACAATCCTAAAGATCCAGGAATCCAGCTGTGGCAATCGATTCAAGATATACTAAAGATATAAGGACAGAGTTGAGGTTTGCAAAGGTATACGAATGTAAAGCAATATACGGTGAAGTTCCAAGGCTTTATATGACTTATCTAAAGACACTCTCTATAAAGGTTGTTGAGGCTTCAGCATAGAAAGGATCAAAAGGTAAGGATTAATATCAAATACCCAAACTTGTAATCCAAGGATCAAGACCAACTAAACCGATTAAGGTTGTGACACTCGGAATCGAGGTAGAGGTTGTTGAGGCTTCACTACAACCTAGAAAAGGCAAGCCAAGACTAAGTTAAAGCAAATCTTTAACTTTGGATTAAAGTAAAAGCAAGGTTCGTAAACTATGGGAAATTACGGGTGGATCTTGAAATTCCACGGCCGTGGAACTCAAGAACACACCGTGATTTAGGTACGTCGACGATTCTCTCTAACTCTCAGGGTCCAATCTGTTTACGATCGATCTATCATCATCTAAGCCACAACTATCAACCCTTCACCTTAGAATTGCTAAAGGGTTTTAGCCAACAACAGTCATTATGATATCAAATTCAAGATTTAAAAGAATGAAAGATGAAAACCTTTGAAAACCTTGAATAAATCTCAAATCAATCTCAATTCCACAAACAAGAACAATGATGTAAGTAGATTCAGAATAACACAAACAATCACAATCCTTGATAAGAACGAAGAACGGGATGTCAATCTGTCTTCTAATCAAACCTAAGGACAAAAGGCGTAATCTCCACACGAACAATGAAACCCTCAATGCGCGGAAGCAAATCTCCAAGCGATGACGCTCTCAACGTGATCTAAGCGGAGGCGTAAGCGAAGGTCTAAGCAGAGGTGACGGAATCTCTCTCTTCCCGTCCTTTTATAGGGCAAGATAAAATATGAGTCCAGCCCATTGCGTAAAAGATCGTGGCTTCAAATTGTACGTTAAAAGATCGCCTAAATCACGGTTTCCTAAGATTCCACGCCCGTGGTTTAGAGCGTGGTTTAGAGCGTAGAATTTCATCACGGTTGCTTCACATCTTCCACGGCCGTGTAAGTCACTGGAGTGCTCCACGCTTGTGTTGCCAAGGTTCCACGGCCGTGGTTTAGAGCGTGGAATTTCATCACGGTTGCTTCCGCTTAGACCTTAGAACAGACCGTGGTTTAGAGCGTGGTTTAGAGTGTGGAACTCTCTATGATAATCACTACTTGTGAATTGAGTTTTGATGACAATCGCATGCTTAAACAAATAGTGAATTAAAAAGAAATTGAATGAGTTGATTATTCCTTCTTTGCAAATTTCATAATGTGATGAATGTTACTTAAATCATGTTGAGAAATCAAGGTTGAAATCACATGATAAGTTCTTATGCTTCTTTTTGAGATGATTAAGGCAATTCGATTTTCTTTCTTCTTCCTTTGATCATTTAGCCCCTCATTGAAATAATGGCCTCCTTTACCTATCCGGGAATTTGGAGGAGTTGATATTTGGCATGTTTGATGTGGGAGGGCCATGAAAGCAATATTTTGCATTTAAAAGAATAGAAAGAAATTATAGGTTTGGGGAAGTCAATCATGATGATGAGTAACTCGGCACCATTCACATAGCCGGGTGTTTGTGTCTTGCCAAATTCGGATTGAGCGATATTCCTAGCGGATTATGGTATGTGCATCAAGGGTTTGAGGCATCTCGTAAAAATGAGAAACGCCAATCTCCTAGGCTTCGGTTTTTGTGCACCTCTATCCATAACTCCAAAAGTAAAGTCGAAAAATGAATTAAAAAGAAGAGAGCGAAGCTCTAATTTAAAAGTGTTGTGGAAACCGCAAGAGAAAAAGAAAAGAGTTGGTTATCCACTTTCCCGGATCCATGCACCACATTCCTTAAAGTTTTCCCTCCCTTTCCGCATTCTAGACCTTGTTTGAAAGTCCTTAAGATCAAGAGAATGATATATGACTTGGTGATCTAAATTGAAGTTTCTTATGATTGATTTTGATAACGTTTGAAGGTTATGATGTTTACATGGAAGTTTGATTAATTCATGAGCTTTCTTTACTCTTTACTCTTTGATTATGTATATGAAAGTCTTATAAACGAATGAAGTAAGATTTGAGAATGATCTATTGACTAGAAAGCACATTCATCTAAAAGAAGTTTTGCTTTGAGAGTGTACACATATTTCATCCTAACTTGAGTTTTAAAGCTTTTGAAAGACCTTGCTTAGGGACAAGCAAGTGGCAAGTATGGGGTTATTTGTTAGCATGAAATATTGTGATATTTTAGGCACGTTTTCTAAGTGTATTTCATCCATATTGATATTCATTGATAAAGCATAGAAGCAATTGTGAGTTAGTTTATTTATATTGTCGATATAGAGGTCTACATAAGCCTTGTGTTGATTGTAGGTAATTAAGAGCTAAAACCGGACGAATCAAGGGAGAATAGAGATGGATTGAGCATGTCTAAGGATTGAGGACATCACTAGGAGCTAAAGAAGATGCTAGGATGAAGAATGACACAAAACAAAGGAGAATTACGAGCATTCGACGTTCCACGCCCTAAAATACGGCCGTATTAGAGTCCACGCTCTAAACCACGGCCGTGGAACCTTGGCAACACAAGCGTGAAGCACTCCAGTGACTTACACGGCCGTGGAAGATGTGAAGCAACCGTGATGAAATTCCACGCTCTAAACCACGCTCTAAACCACGGGCGTGGAATCTTAGGAAACCGTGATTTAGGCGATCTTTTAACGTACAATTTGAAGCCACGATCTTTTACGCAATGGGCTGGACTCATATTTTATCTTTCCCTATAAAAGGACGGGAAGAGAGAGATTCCGTCACCTCTGCTTAGACCTTCGCTTACGCCTCCGCTTAGATCACGTTGAGAGCATCATCGCTTAGAGATTTGCTTCTGCGCATTGAGGGTTTCATTGTTCGTGCGGAGATTACGCCTTTTGTCCTTAGGTTTGATTAGAAGACGGATTGACATCCCGTTCTTCGTTCTTATCAAGGATTGTGATTGTTTGTGTTATTCTGAATCTACTTACATCATTGTTCTTGTTTGTGGAATTGAGAGTGATTTGAGATTTATTCAAGATTTTCGAAGGTTTTCATCTTTCATTCTTTTAAATCTTGAATTTGATATCATAATGACTATTGTTGGCTAAAACCCTTTAGCAATTCTAAGGTGAAGGGTTGATAGTTATGGCTTAGATGATGATAGATCGATCGTAAACAGATTGGACCCTGAGAGTTAGAGAGAATCGTCGACGTACCTAAATCACGGTGTGTTCTTGAGTTCCACGGCCGTGGAATCTCAAGACCCACCCGTAATTTCCCTTAGTTTACGAACCTTGCTTTTACTTTAATCCAAACTTAAAGATTTGCTTTAACTTAGTCTTGGCTTGCCTTTTCTAGGTGGTAGTGAAGCCTCAACAACCTCTACCTCGATTCCGAGTGTCACAACCTTAATCGGTTTAGTTGGTCTTGATCCTTGGATTACGAACCGTGGTTTAGAGCGTGGACTCTAATACGGCCGTATTTTAGGGCGTGGAACGTCGAATGCTCGTAATTCTCCTTTGTTTTGTGTCATTCTTCATCTTAGCATCTTCCTTAGCTCCTAGTGATGTCCTCAATCCTTAGACATGCTCAATCCATCTCCATTCTCCCTTGATTCGTCCGGTTTTAGCTCTTAATTACCTACAATCAACACAAGGCTTATGTAGACCTCTATATCGACAATATAAATAAACTAACTCACAATTGCTTATATTCTTTATCAATGAATACCAATATGGATGAAATATACTTAGAAAACGTGCCTAAAATATCACAATATTTCATGCTAACAGTGACAAGCAAGATTAAACTGGGGTAAAATAGTGGAAGAAGAGCAAGCGTAGTCTTGTAAGTATTGTGGTGGTTTAATGACACGAGTAGGGCGAGAAGGAGGGATAGGAGAGGGAGAATATAAAGAAAGGGATGTGGAGGGAGAGACAGAATTGTTTGAAAAAGGGACTTGGATAGGTTGAGAGAAACTATCAGCAGGAGAAGGGGTAGAAGAGGTGGGAGATGGAGCAATAGGTGGAGTGGACGAGGGAATAAAATCATGATCTGGGGCAGGAGATACTAGAGGAAGAGATGGAGTTGATGAATCAACTATGAAAGAAATAGGAGAAGAAAGTTTAAATGGGAGAATAGACTCTTGAAAAACAACATGTCGATTGACCATAAGTTTGTGAGTGGAAAGATTGAAAAGCTTATAAGCTTTCTGTCCATGGAGTAACCAACCAAAACACAAGGAGAGGAAGCATGCTCAAACTTATCTTTATGAGGGTGTAGAGTGAAGCAAAGACAACCAATGGTTCGAAAATAAGTATAAGAAACTGGAGTATGATGAAGGAGCTCAAAAGGTGTTTTCCAGAGAAGAGGGCATAAGGTTGACGAGATAAGTAGCGGTAAGAATGCATTCTCCCCATAAATTAATAGGTAAAGCAGCATGTAATCTTAGAGCTCTTGTAGTCTCTAATAAATGCCTATGTTTCCTTTCAACTCGAGCATTCTGTTAAGGAACATAAGGGACTGATTTTTGATGAATAATACCAGCTGAGAGAAAGAAATCCTGTAGTTGATGTTGTAAAAATTCTGCACCATTATCAAATCAAAATATTTGAACCTTGGTCTTGAATTGAGTAGCAACATAAGCACAAGATCCAGTAATCAACTTAAACACTTGTTGCTTGTTGGACATAAGAAATGTCCAAGTGCATCTAGTAAAATCATCAATAATGGTTAAGAAATAACGAGCTCCACATATAGATGCAGTATGGTAAGGTCCCCAGATATCCACATGGATTAATTCAAAACATGACTGAGCACATGCAGTGCTATAAGAGAAAGGCAGTTTATGCTGCTTAGCTAAAATACATGTTTGACAATCTAATGCAGAGAGTTTAGATTTATAGCCACTGTCAATGTGATATAGTTTGGAAAGTGAAAAATGACCTAAACGATTGTGTAAAAGATGCACATCAATATTGGTTTTTGCCAACACAGGAGCTGCACATGCTACTTTGGACAAAGAAGGAAATCCAATTTTGTAAAGTCCACCTTCTTTGTAACCATTAGCCAAATAAAGATCACTCGTAAGGTCCTAAAATAAACAGGTGTTGTCAGTGAAAATGATCTTCACATGTAGATCATGAATCACTCGAGAAATGGACATAAGATTGTGCTTAAAATCAGACAAATAAAGCACATTATGGAGGGTAAGAAGAGGAGATAAAATTATATCTCCTTTGTAATATACTTCTTTCATTGTACCATCTAGAAGTCCAATTAGAATTGGCTTGTCAAGCCTGTGCAAACCAGTAAAATAATCCTTGCAGAATGTGATATGATCTGTAGCTCCAAAGTCCAATATCCAAGTACATAAACTGACAGTATGATTCACAAGATGGTTAAGAATACCTACAAAATTGACAAAAGTACCAGGTTGCTTATCCATCATCATTTTAATCACTTCTTGATAAACTGCATTAATAATGGCTGGATCCATCGAGATTGGTGAAGAAGATTTTGTCAAATCCAATGGATTATCCTTGATAGAGGATTCAAGAGCATTAGAAGATCTTGAAGAATGTGATTGAGTAACCGGAAAGGACTTCTCATCCTTAGCCTTGAAGTCCTTATACCAATCTGGTATACTAGTGAGTTTGAAGCATGAATCTCTCAAATGGCCCTTCTCCTTACAATAGGTGCACATCCTATCTAATTTCTCTTTCTTATAATCCCTCCTGCTACCTCCTGCTTTTCTGTAAGGGACAGATCTAGAAGTAGCTAATGCATCATGAGAAGCTACATTATGACATGTAATTTCCTTTTGCTTCTCCACTTGAATTATCATATGGAAAACACGATTCATAGTAGGTAAAGTCTCAAGAGATAAAATGTTGCTCCTAATATGTTCATATTGATCACCTAATCCCATGAGAAACTTCATAATCCGAAGTTTAGCCTCTCTTTCTGTAATTTTTTTCAAAATCTCACAATTACGGTTTACAATTCCTTTACATAAGCAAGTAGGAATAGGATCCACTGTGGTCAATTCATCCCACAATTTCTTCAACTTACTGAAATAAACTGCAACTGAAGTGTTATCTTGCTTAAGTGATGCAAGATCCTTATGAATTTGATAGATTAGAGGAGCATTCGATACCTCAAATCTTTCAACAATATCATCCCATAGCTCTTTAGATGACTCCACGTATGTGAACATTTCTGCTAGATCTGACTTCATAGAGTGGATAATCCAACATCTTATCATGTAATCAACTCTAATCCAATGAGTAAGTTGTTCCTCTTCTCTCACACTTTGTTTCTTACAACTTCCATCGATGAAACCAAGTTTCTGCTTAGCTCCAAGCGCCATCCGGATGCTCCTTCGCTAGGAAGTAAAATTCGAGCCACTGAATAACACAGAGACTAATTGCATTCCAGGATTGTCAGAATTTTCCAGGTAGAGAGGATTATTTACATTCACAGATGGTGTTCGTGTATTATTCGGATCCAAAACAAGGTCACCTAAACCAGACGTCTCTCTATTGGCCATGGATTTGATGAATTACGTAAGTATCGATCTCTGAATCGAGTAAATATGTGTAAGCTATTTGTCTATTTGGAAGGAAATAAGGGAGGAAAAGAGAGCATCAAATCGGCTCTGATACCATGTGAAGCAACAAAAATATGAGTCTGAAAACTTACTTTTATTCATCTAGGCTGAAGCATATATATATCGATATGCCAGCTCATATAGTTTGTTACAATAATTGCCTTATTACAAAAGATACCCGAATAGTCTTTCTTATTACATAATATGGCATATACTCCTATAGTGAAGACAATTTTTTACCCAGTCAAATTGAAATTGTACAAGTGGAGTTAAGAAAATCCTATATAAACCGATAAGAAATTAAAAATTAGAAAATTTTTTATTGGTAACGTGATCTCAAGTCTATCTTGGAAAAGATATTGACGAGGATATTTTCTTAGGTCGTTTATATCCTATCAAAGTAATTTCTGAACTCAATACTAAAATAAGTATAGTGATTAAGTAAGGGTCGAACCCAAGAGAGATAGAGAGTAATTAAAGCACAAATGTGATTAAACTATCAACTATATGTAACCAAGGGGGGTTTGTGATCGTTAAAGTGACAAATAGGCAAAGCAAACAAGAAGTTGATTTCAATGATTTTAAGAAAACATTGCACTTGACAATTATCCGCTTCAACATAAGATATGGTTGATCATTGTTTTCATGAAGTTTATTCCAAAGTTTGTTCTCATCTCGATCGTATTTAAATACCGGTTCAACCAGCCCCAATATTACTTATTGTTAATCCTAACTCGTAAACCTACAGAATCAGATTTTAACAATAGCATTCAAATAAAGATAAAGAGATACATGAGATTTAGAAACAACCCGTTACTAAAATCATGTGGTTATGTTCCACTCACGAATTACACTTGCAACCGCTTATGTAAACGTGTTTGCTACTAGAAAGATGACCCGAACCCTGAACCACAATTCCTAGCACATTGGATAAGACCCAAATACCTAGATGATCAAGCTAGATAGAGGGTGAGATACAATCAAGAAGTTAAGCACATGAACATAACACAAATCATTATGGAATAACAACTTCAATTATAAAACTTACAACCAGATCTATGTCGAGAGCTTCCATTGTCAAGCATAACTAAAGGTGCTTAGTCCTCCATAGAGAGCAAAACAAAACAAAGAAAATAAAAGTGTTTTTGATGTGACGAGGTGAAAATGAGATGATTCTAACACTATCCTAGCATCTCTATTTATACTAATTAGGACACTAAATTGCAGTAAATAGGTAGCCTAAACCGTCACTTTAAATGTCATAAAGTGAGAGTCTAAACAGCCAAACTTATTAAGACTGTTGCATAACCGCGGGCGCGGATCTGGGAGCCGCGGGGGCGGTTGGCGCAAAATGCTCCATCTTCAACTGAGCCGCGGGGGCGGCATGGCAAGGCCGAGAGGCGGGTCATTAATGCTTTGGAATGGCTGAATATTGATCTTCTTGACCTTTCTGCTGTCAAACCGCGGGGGCGGCTCAATGTTACCATGGGGGCGGCACAGTGTCACCGCGGGGGCGGTGACGGGGTTCCTCTGGAGTCAGTGTCGCCGCTGGGGCGGGACAGTGTCGCCGCGGGTGCCGTGACAGGGTGCCTCTGGAATCAGTGTCGCCGCGGGGGCGGGACAGTGTCGCCGCGGGTGTCGTGACAGGGTTCCTCTGGAATCACTGTCGCCGCGGGGGCGGGACAGTGTCGCCGCGGGTGCCGTGACAGGTTCCTCCGGACTTCTCTTTTCTTCCGTTCTTCTTCCAACCGTTGCTAAATCTTTTGATTTCTTCATTGCTTAGTTCTTCAGCTAGATTTACACAATTGGCAACAAAATACAACCATTTGACTCTAAAAATATACTTAAACTACCTTAATAAGATAGTAATTCAATCACCTATCAAATTCCCCCATGCTTAGACTCTTACTCGTCCCGAGTAAACTAAAAATCTACCTAATGTGAAACAAAAAGCCTCAGGAAACATGATGATTATAGAAAGGCAATGAAACAAAGCATGCAAAAGAGCAAAAATCAAAAATCTATCAAAGTGATGTGAAAAGAGAAAAACTACCATCCTTATTGATCCAAGAGTGGCCTACCTGTTCCTCCTTATATCTCCTCTTCTTATGTCGCCAATGTCAAAAAAGGGAACCTATCACTCGGATTTCGCTCATTTTGCCAGGAAGCCCTTTTGGGTTTTCCCCTTGCCACTCTTCTTTTTTCTAAGATACTCTCACCACTTCTCACATCCCTCAAGTCCATTTTTGCAACAACCTAATGCTGGTCGGACTACCTTCTTTTTGCCTAAACCGCCCTTTCGGATTTTCGGTCTAAGGATTTTTCTTGCCTTTTTTCAATTTTTTTTGGCTTTTTCTCTCTCTTTTTTTTCTATTTTTTTTGGACTGAATATAAAACATTACAATTCAATAATTAAACAGAACAAACAAGATAGATCCCTCCCCCATGCTTGAACATCACTTTGCCCTCAAAGTGTGAAAATGAAGGAAAAAACTAAAAAGGGAGAAGGATGAAGAACAAGCTTACTGATGAGATGGTGGACAATCGGGGTACTCCGGTGGGTACGGGAAGTATGAGAAGAAGAGCTCCTGCCACAAGTGGAGATCAGGTGGTGGCGTCTTGGATAAGTGGATGTGAGTGTGGAGGATAGGCTTTGAGTGGAGAATAATGGTGAATGTAAGTAGTGAGGGAAAGAAGGGATGGTGGTCGGAGATTTGAGTGGAGGTGAAGTTTTTTTCTTTCTTTTTTTTCTTTTTTATGTACCTGTCATCATGGCCACCGCGGTCGCGGCTCCTCTTTGCCGCGGGTGCGGCGACTGCTGGATTATCCGCGGTCGCGGACCTTCATAGCCGCGGGGGCGGATAGACAATAGAAAGACTTTTATTTCTCCTTCCTCGGGTTGCCTCCCGAGCAGCGCCTTTGTTTTACGTCGTTGGCTCGACGTAAGTCCTTGATCATGCTTGTATGACTCCTCCGGGATCAATTTGTTGATGTTGAGGTCTTATCCCGTTGATTTCATCCATGATCCAACCACTTGTTTTCTCACTCTCTTCTAGTGCAAAATAGAGATTATTAGCATGAATTTAAACCATACAAATGGATCAAACCAATAATTGACAATAAAAATAACAAAGTACTTAAAAACTCTAATCTCCCTGGCAACGGCGCCAAATTTGACGAGGATATTTTCTTAGGTCGTTTATATCCTATCAAAGTAATTTTCGAACTCAATACTGAAACAAGTATAGTGATTAAGTAAGGGTCGAACCCAAGAGAGATAGAGAGTAATTAAAGCACAAATGTGATTAAACTATCAACTATATGTAACCAAGGGGGGTTTGTGATTGTTAAAGTGACAAATAGGCAGAGCAAGCAAGAAGTTGATTTCAATAATTTTAAGAAAACGTTGCACTTGACAATTACCCGCTTCAACATAAGATATGGTTGATCAATGTTTTAATGAAGTTTATTCCAAAGTTTGTTCTCATCTCGATCGTATTTAAATACCGGTCCTACAGCCCCGATATTACTTATTGTTAATCCTAACTCGTAAACCTACAGAATCAGATTTTAACAATAGCATTCAAATAAAGATAAAGAGACACATGAGATTTAGAAACAACCCGTTACTAAAATCATGTGGTTATGTTCCACTCACGAATCACACTTGCAACCCGCTTATGTAAACGTGTTTGCTACTAGAAAGATGACCCGAATCCGGAACCACAATTCCTAGCACATTGGATAAGACCCAAGTACCTAGATGATCAAGCTAGATAGAGGGTGAGATACAATCAAGAAGTTAAGCACAAGAACATAACACAAATCATTATGGAATAACAACTTCAACTATAAAACTTACAACCAGATCTATGTCGAGAGCTTCCAATGTCAAGCACAACTAAAGGTGCTTAGTCCTCCATAGAGAGCAAAACAAAACAAAGAAAATAAAAGTGTTTTTGATGTGACGAGGTGAAAATGAGATGATTCTAACACTATCCTAGCATCTCTATTTATACTAATTAGGACACTAAATTGCAGTAAATAGGCAGCCTAAACCGTCAGTTTAAATGTCATAAAGTGAGAGTCTAAACAGCCAAACTTATTAAGATTGTTGCATAACCGTGGGCACGGATCTGGGAGCCGCGGGGGCGGTTGGCGCAAAACGCTCCATCTTCAACTGAGCCGCGGGGGCGGCATGGTAGGGCCGAGGGGCGGGTCATTAATGCTTTAGAACGGCTGATTATTGATCTTCTTGACCTTTCTAGTGTCACCGCGGGGCGGCACAGTGTCGCCGCGGGGCGGTGACAGGGTTCCTTTGGAGTCAGTGTCGCCGCGGGGCGGGACAGTGTCGCCGCGGGTGCCGTGACAAGGTGCCTATAGAATCGGTGTCGCGACGGGGGCGGTACAGTGTCGCCGCGGGTGTCGTGACAAGGTTCCTCTAGAATCAGTATTGCCGTGGGGGCGGGACAGTGTCGCCGCGGGTGCCGTGACAAGGTTTCTCTGGACTTCTCTTTTCTTCCATTCTTCTTCCAACTGTTGCTAAATCTTTTGATTTCTTCATTGCTTAGTTCTTCAGCTGGATTTACCCAATTGGCTACAAAATACAACCACTTGACTCTAAAAACATACTTAAACTACCTTAATAAGATAGTAATTTCATCACCTATCAACTACCAACCCTTTTAACTAGTCGAGTAGGTTAGCAATCCGTAGCAAAGGATACTTGTTTTTCACCGTTATCTTGTTCAGTTCATGATAACCAATGCACAAATGGATATAACCATCTTTCTACTTCACGAACAACACTAGTGCTCTTTATGGCTATGCACTAGGCCTAATGAAACCCTTATCGACAAGTTCCTGCTATTGCTTCTTCAATTCATGCATCTCTAAAGGTGTCATCATGTATGGAACCTTGGAGATCGGAGTTGAGCCGGGCTCAACCTCAATTGAAAAGTCTACATCCCGACGTGGTGGAAGTCCTCATAAGTCGTTAGGAAAGACATCCGGAAAACTCACAAGCAATCGGAATCCGTGATAACTCGGGATAATTCTTTTCTTTTCCCATCACATAACATAAGATACTGACACAACATTGTCTTAGCAATCGACGAGTGGTCATGTATATAATGGTTTGTCCCGATCTATTGGGATGATGTCCCTCAAACACGTGTATTGCTCCATCTTTAGCTTCGACAAAGACCATTCTCTTTCAAAGATTCATCACTTATAGTAAAATTGTCTAACTTTGATTCCTAAGTTCTTTAGAAACATCAATCCAATAAACGGAGGTCTTAACCTCAACCTTTTGTATACTTCTTGCACATCTCGTGCCAACTCCATAGTCAAGATTACGTCATAATGCCATAAGTCTAACATGATCAAGTTAGCTTGACTAAGCACGCTCTCCTATGCGAATATGACGATTCCGTATTTGTTGGGTCCCAACTAGTTGACTACCATATTGTAATCTCAAAATAAAAGATTTACACTCAAAGTCACAACACAAGTCAAGTTTATTTACACATGCTTCAAATATAAAAGAGTGCATAGCTCTGGTGTCAAACAAAATATAGACAGGTTGATAGGTGATGGAATCACTATCAATTAGGTTAGTTTTTAGAGTCTTTTTATTACATTAGTGTCGGTTTATGCTACTAACTCCTTTTTCCAGAAGAAGAAGACTAAAAGAAGATAAAGAAGGAGTTATAAGCACTTAGGAGTGAAGACCATTCACGAAGCAAAGCTTCTGTTGCATCACCACTCCCGCGGAGCAGTGTCACCGCCCCTACGGGTGACACCATACTCCGGAGTGCAGCATGTGCCAGGAACGAAGACAGTCACCGCACCTGCGTCAACCCTTGGCGCCCCTGCGGTGACTTGCCCTGAAGAAGCGAAGCCAGCGCCCCTGCGCCTCTGCCTGCGTCTCAACCTAGGAGCTGTGAAGATGAAGAGTCAGCGTCACCGCCCCGGCGTTGACACTGGGACGCCCCTGCGGTTCGGCATCAGAAACGACAAGAAGTTGAAAAGTCAGACGTTTGAAGATCATTAAATATCCGCCCCTGCGGAATTGCTAGGCCGCCCCTGCGGCTACGAAGAAGATCAAACGTTTTCACCTGTACCGCCTATGCGAATCTGAAGGCCGCCCTTGCGGTTCAGCGACAGAGACTTTACTCCGGCTGTTTACACCACCTTTATGTCATTAAAGGTGGCTGTTTTGGGCCGGCCATTTACTCCTATTTAGTTCCATCTGTAGTATAAATAGACCCATGGTTGATTGCTAGAAGCATCAAATTAGAATCCAATTTTTCGATCATATTCTCTTGCTACCTTTGTAATGAGTTACTAACTCCCTTGCTACATTGGGTTGGTTTGAAGTTGCATTATTACTTTGGTTGTAAGTTCTTTCTAATATAAGTTTTTATTCAGTAATACTTTGTGTTTCCTTGATCTTCATTGTCTAATTGCATGTTTTACTATCACTTAAGATTGATCACCTTAGGTTCTAAAGTGCATGCAAAGAACTAGGATTAACATATTCCGGGTTCTGATCTTTAATCTAGTAGTAAACTTTAAGTAATAACGGGTTGTAATTGCTTAAAGGAAAGAAACACAAATATAAAGATAAGTTTAACGGTTTTAATCTTTTCTTTATATCCCTTAGTCTTTATTTGAAAGCTAACTTGTTATTTGTTCTTGTAGGTTTACGGAACACTAACCTGTTAAGTTGTGTTGATTCCAGTTGGCTCAACACATATATATGATCGAGACGGGAGATTACTTAAAAAACTTGTAAAAAGGAACTCACCAAAGTAGTAATCGCATGCTAAGAATCAACCTAGTGTAGATTCACCCATCATTGTCTTACTCATTGTGTTGCTTGCTTTCATAAGTTTTGTGTGCATCAATTCACCCAAACCCCCCCCCTTTTTGCTACTTGAATCTATAATTAATAATTGAATTTAATAGAAATAACAAAACTCTCTTGGGTTCGACCCTTACTTAACCACTATACTTGTTTTAGTGCTAAGTCGGGATTATATTTTGATAAGATAAAAATGACCTAGGAAAAGTCTTAGTCAAAATTTGGCGCCGTTGCCGGGGAGTTTAGTTATTTTTATTTTATTATTATTATTATTGATTATTGGTTTGGACCATTTTTATGGTCCAAACCCGTGCTACTAACTCCGGCTTTGTTCCCTTTAATCTAGAAATTGAGAGGACATACAACCGGCGACGTAGACAACAATAAATGGCTGATCGTACCCTTTGTCAACTCACTCAACCAACTTTGGCTCAACACCCTCTTGCGTTTACTATACCCGAACTAGGGGAAGGAGTCAACTTCGAGCTCAAGCCGGGTCTCACTTATTTAGTCCCATCTTTCCATGGGTTAAGTGGTGAAGACCCCATCAAGCACCTTGGGAAGTTCCATACCGTGTGTATGAGCATGAAGCCGGCCAACATTACCGAAGAACAAATCAAGATGAGGGCATTCGGCTTCACACTCAAAGATGCAGCGGATGATTGATATTACCACCTTTCATCCGGGAGCATCGATATTTGGGAGAATCTCCACAAGGCGTTTTTGGAGAAATACTTCCCAGCCAAGAAGGCTAATAACTTGAAGAAAGCTATAAGCAACATCGAGCAAGAGGCGGACGAGACTCTTTATGAGTACTTTGAAAGATTCGCACGCCTCCGATCCAACTGTCTTTTCCACGGATATTCGACTCAAGATCTAGTCTTGTACTTGTACAATGGCTTACTCGACAATGAAAGGAGGATCGTCGATGCGGCTTGTGGAGGTAACATTCTTAAATCTACCCCTGACCTTGATTTGGAAAAGATACAAGAACTAGCTGAAGGGACCCAGAACTTTGGAAGGACCCCTTCCAAGAGAGGTGTTCATGTTGTGAATTCCGGGAAGAGTGAGATCTCCAATGAGCTTGCGGAACTGAAGGAAATGGTGAAGAGATTAACATTTATGGGAACCCCACAACAGTTGAAGGCATGTGGAGTGTGTGCTGACCCATATCACCCAACGGACATGTGTCCCCAAGTCCAGGATGACGATGTAGAGGTAAATGCAGTAGGTTATGGACAGCCACAACAGCAAAGGCCTAGGAATGATCCTTATGCACAAAACTTCATGCCAAACTGGCGTGACCAACAAAACTTTCGTTGGAGGGATCAACAAAGCCAACAACAGCCCCGCCAAGGTAAGTATCAAACAACTGAAGAAATGTTGCAGGTTTTGACTAAGCATTTTGCTACTCATGTCCAAACAACAGAATCCAACATCAAGAATCTTGAAAAACAGGTTGGGCAAATGGCGGAAGCCATAACAAGAATGATAGCATGAATTATAGTCTATATTTTGGGGTTTGTTTGGACGCTTTATCTTTCATAATCTGCATGTTTGTATGTACATTATGTGATTTTGCTACCATTTCATCTACCTTTGCGAGAATCGAGGTCTACACCTAGTTTCGTTGTAATTGCAGGTAATATGGTACGTTTTGCATCAAAAAGGAGCAAAAGGAGTCATGAGTCATTTGGAGCTACATCCAGGGAGCATAGCCATGGATTAAAGATTTACTTTGGACCAGTTTTGAGAGATTTCACATTCAGTTGTGAGTCACCTCGGTTGACCACAGATTCACCTCGACCGAGGTGATCTAGAGACGCCGACTCGACCGTGGCGAACACCTAGGACGCGGCGAGAATATTTTATTCTTGGAGGAGATTTTTTAAAATTGGAAAGTGATCTTATATTTTTGGGCTTGGCTCCTGGAAGGAAGGAGATATGCAGAATATATATTTTACCTATTTTTATGGGAAAAGATCTTTCTAAGATTTATTATCTTTGGAGGGTTATTTTCTTATAAAAAGGGTTGGATTTCCACAATTCCGACATCACGCTATACCGTCGATCAGGGTTTACGCAGCAGCAGCGGCATACTCCAATTTGGGAGTTTTTGAAGAACCTTTTTGAAGGTTGAAGGAAGATTGAAGTCCATAGCTTTCATAGCTTTATTGAAGGGTTTTGTAAGATTGTCTTCAATTCCCTCAATTGTTGTCTTGTCTTGTTGGATTGCTATCCAAGGAACGCTTTGTTGTGATATTTGATTCAGTTATTGAAGTCTTTTCATTAAATTCTTCTTTGTTCAAATATTCACTTTCTTCCCATATATTTAATACTTTCATAATGATAATGAGTGGCTAATTTCC
Source organism: Fagopyrum esculentum (assembly GCA_033239045.1). Lineage (NCBI taxonomy): Eukaryota > Viridiplantae > Streptophyta > Magnoliopsida > Caryophyllales > Polygonaceae > Fagopyrum > Fagopyrum esculentum. Next base: position 120,291,347 of record BSUD01000008.1, read on the forward strand.
TTGTGTGATTCTAGGGTGATTGGCTGAAGGTTGTGGGAAAAACAATGATAGAATAATCTTAGATTCCAGTAGGATCCTGAAAGTTTGAGTCTTTAACCTTAACCCTAAGCATCTCGTTCGGTTGATGAACATCTCGGCCGGGGTGGAATTCTTCTGTCCGAGGTGACTTATTTGATCCGTAACTGAGAGTTAAGTGTTAGAGTTTGCTAAATCCTATTCTTATTACACCTTCCTGGTTCAAAGCAAGCTTAGGATGAGACTTACCCGGTAATTCCTTAGTTTGTGTATTGACGATCATAAGTGTAAGTAATAAAGGTTTATCCTTTATTGGGGTTTGAGTGTGCTTCCATCCCATCTTTGTGAGTTAGCCTGAGACTTACCCGGTAAAGGTTGATTCTATTCCCTTAGATGGTATGTTAGTTTGAGGTTATAGTTCTTTATCTTGATTCCTTGAGACTTACCCGGTAATAGGAGTTACGGTTTAGGATTAGTGTGTAGTGAGACTTACCCGGTGATCTACTCCACTTTAGAAACACCTTCCCCACACAAAAATCTCAACTTTGTCCGCTTATCTATAGATCTTGAGTTGGAACCACAACTAGATGCCTTAATCCCTAGAATTGCATGTTTGCTTTATTGACTTCTTATTCATCTTTGATTGTGTTAATCGCTCTTGTGGTTAGAATTGACATAAGCACACCGTATTGACTTTGTTTCACCGAGTCCCTGTGATCGACCCCTGGAATTTTCTTGCTTTTACTACGATTGACCCATACACTGCGGGTTCGCATCCTTGTTTTAAGCTTAAGTCTAGGGTTATAAATTTAAAGCTTGCACACACCGTTTGGAGCGAACAAGTTTTTGGCGCCGTTGCCGGGGACTTGGTCTAGACCGAGCCGGTACGGTTTGCTCTTGGGGCGCTTGCCCCATTTCATCTAACCACTCTACTTGAGTGACGACTTTTGCAGGTTCTTTCTTAGGTATATGCGAAGAACCCGCGCTGGGAAGGAAATCGTTCCTTACGATCCCGAACCAGAAAAGACATACAAGCGACGCTTAAGAGAAGCGAAGATGGCCCAACAAGACGATCGCGATCTTGCGGCCGAATTAAAGGAGACGCAAGAGCTGCTACGTCTCAATAAGGAAGAACTAATGCAAGAGAAAGAGGAGAATCGCGCCAGGACTGCAGCAATCGAAGCTGAGATTGCAGTCATACGAGACCAGATTCTACTTCGACCGAGGGAAGATCCTCCTGTTGATCCTCGACCGATGCAGAATCCAGTAGTTGACCCTCGACCGAGGCAGATTCCAGTACCCGACGCCCCGGCCGATGTACTTCCACCTCGGATGCCAATCCGAGATGTTCTTCTTGCAGGAATCCCACAAACCCTAGGTCAAAGGATGGACCCTAATCAACAGCTGAGGCGTCCAGGGGTGAACCTAGGAGATCCAGCGGATCATGACTACGAACTTCGACCGCAAGTTCTATCCATGATTCGCCAATGCCAATTCGGAGGGCTATAGAAGGAGTCACCACATCAACATCTTCAAAACTACGAGATCTTGATGGAAACCTTGCGACCTTCCAGAATTGAAAATAACAACTACAAGCTAAGACCTTTTTACTTTTCTTTAAAAGATAGAGCTCTTACTTGGTATCAATCTCTTCCTCCAGGAAAAATTAGCACATGGGAGGAGATGACTACGGAATTCTTAACCAAATTCTTTCCCCCTCAAAAACCGCTGAAATGAGAGGGAAGATCAATGCTTTCATCATGAAGGACAAGGAGAGCTTGTCCAAATCTTGGGAGCGGTTCAAGGATATCCTTTTGGATTGCCCACATCATGGGATTCCAAAGATCGAGTTGTTGGAGATCTACTTCAAGGGGCTGGACAGAAGCACCCAGTTCAATCTCCAACTACTCTCCGCCGGTACCTTCATGGACATGGCGGTTGACGAGGCTTGGGACTTCATTGAGAAGCAAGCCTTGCACATGGAGAAATATACCCACCAAGGAGCTGAAGGTGGAGTTAAAAGAGTCAACTTTCAAGAGACTCAACCCAACAACAATCAACTCACGTCGTTGAAGAATGACGTGAAGCAATTAAAGGAGCTCTTGATGGCTCAAACTAAGAAGGAAGAGCAAGGGCAAAGGAACAACAACAATAACGGGTACCGTAACAACAACAACGGTCCCCGAAACAACAACTACAGCAACAACAATAGAGGATCCAATAGCAACAACTGGAGAGCGAATAACCAAAACCACGGTAACAACTATTCAAACTCCAACTCTAATGATTCCTCTAATCCTTTCCTCTCTTCCCCTTCTTCTTCTTCTACTCCATTGAAAAGCCAAGGGCAAGGATCAAGTTCGTCTCAGCCAGAAAAGAAAGACGCAGTTCTGGAGGCAATCTTGATCAAGCTTAGTGCTATGGAGAATTCTATGACTTCATTTTCGAGGGCCCAAAAATCCCTCGAACAACAACTTGCTAATAGGGCGAATGAAGCGCCAAGAGATCCAGGGAAGCTTCCAGCAAAGACGGAAACTAACCCTAAGGGCCAGTGCATGGCCATAACGACGAGGAGTGGACTCAAAACTGCAGATCCAGTACCTCGCTCGACGCAGACAACCTCGGTCCAGATCCAGTCGAAGAACACCTCGACCGAGATGCCAACCGAGGCGGAGCAACAGAAAGCAGGAGGAACGACAGAAACTTATGTTCCACCTCCTGCATATAAGCCACCACTTCCATTCCCTCAGTCCAGGGCCAGAGCACATCTAGACAAGCACTTCGGTAAGTTTTTTGACTTGATGAATAAGCTACATATTAACATTCCCTTCCTTGATGCTATTTTAGGTATGCCCGCCTATGGGAAGTTCTTAAAAGAAATCTTATCAAGGAAGAGGAAGCTGGAGGATGTTGGTGAAGTTAGGATGACATCTAAATCTTCGGAGCTTATCAAGATCATGAAGGAAAAGATGCCACCTAAATTGAGAGATCCCGGCTCATTTTGCATTCCCATTCAAGTTGGGGATGTCACTTGTGAAGCCCTTTGTGATCTAGGAGCCAGCGTGAGCATCATCCCGCTGGAGCTATGCACTAAGATCGGTCTTGGAGATCCCAAGCCGGTCAAGATTCGACTTTACATGGCGGATCGCTCCATTACCCATCCCGTGGGCATTTTGGAAGACGTTCCGGTCAAGTTAGTTAACTTCTATCTACCTATAGATTTTGTTGTACTTGACATTCCCGCAGATTATCCTGTCCCTATTATTCTCGGGAGGCCATTTCTAGCAACTTCGGGTTGCAACGTGGATTGCAAGAACGCCAAGTTGAAATTCAACGTTGGTGGCGATGAGGTGGAGTTCGCACTACTTGCAGCCATGAAAGGGGAGCAGCTAACTGATGATATCTTCAACATCTACGATGAAGAAGAATCAAGAGAATTGGTGAGCTCTATCCTTATTAACGACCCACTCGAAAGAGTTATAAGCTTTAGTTTAATGGAGGAAGGTATAGATGCTTCTTGTGATGCAGATATACGGAGCTTGAAGGCACTGGAAGAGGATCCAGGAGCTAAAACTGAGAAGCTAATCCAAGAGACGAAGATCTCCAGTCTCGGACCCAGTAGCAGTACCTCGACCGAGGCACCTTCTGGACTGAGCGAGGCGACTGAAGAACACCTCGGTCAACGCCTCTGCGCCTCGACCGAGGTCGATGGCGAGACGATTCTAACTGAGACTGCATCGAGTCCAGTTTCTGACACCACTCCACTGGAAAGAGGAAGCAAAGATCCCTCCCAGAAAGGAACCCCAGTTGTGGAGCTTAAACAACTCCCTAGCCACTTGAGGTATATCTTTCTTGGACCGGATTCTACTTATCCCGTTATTGTTAGTGCTTCCCTTTCCGAATCTGAATTGTTTAAGTTAATGCATGTCCTGAGAAAGCATCGAAAAGCTATAGGTTACACCACGGATGATCTTATTGGCATTAAACCTTCTTTCTGCATGCATAGAATTCTAATGGAAGATAATCATAAGACTTCACGGGAACCTCAAAGACGGTTAAATCCGATCATGAAAGAGGTTGTGAAGAAGGAAGTTCTTAAGTTGTTGGATGCAGGTATTATTTATCCTATCTCGGACAGCAAGTGGGTTAGCCCGGTGCATGTCGTTCCGAAGAAAGGAGGGATGACCGTTGTGACGAATAAGAACAACGAGTTGATCCCAACAAGGACCGTTGCGGGCTGGAGAGTTTGCATCGATTATAGGAAGCTGAACACGGCGACTCGGAAGGATCATTTTCCGCTTCCCTTCATTGATCAAATGCTCGAACGGTTGGCCCAGCATTCACACTTTTGCTACTTGGACGGCTATAGTGGATTCTTCCAGATTCCTATCCATCCGGATGATCAGGAGAAGACCACTTTCACTTGACCTTGGGGGACGTTTGCCTATCGGAGGATGCCATTTGGATTGTGCAATGCACCCGCTACCTTCCAACGATGCATGATGGCTATCTTTTCCGAGTACATAGAGGAGATCATGGAGGTATTTATGGATGATTTTTCTGTATATGGTTCCTCTTTTGATGATTGCCTATCTAACCTTTCTCTAGTGCTTAAAAGATGTGAAGACACTAACCTTGTTTTAAATTGGGAGAAGTGTCATTTTATGGTTAATGAAGGCATTGTGCTAGGACACCTCGTTTCTAATCGAGGTATTGAGGTCGATCGAGCTAAGATCGAGACTATTGAAAAACTCCCTCCTCCTTGTTCTGTTAAAGGTGTGAGGAGTTTTCTCGGGCATGCAGGTTTCTACAGGAGATTCATCAAGGACTTCTCTAAGATTTCTAAACCTCTAACTAACCTCTTGAATAAAGATGTTGTTTTTGAGTTTCCGCAGGAGTGTCTTGATGCTTTTTACAGGATTAAGGAAGCATTGATCTCCGCTCCCATTATCCAGCCTCCTGATTGGACCTTGCCCTTTGAGGTTATGTGTGACGCTAGTGATGTAGCCGTAGGAGCGGTGCTTGGACAGAAGAAGGATGGACGGACCACCGCCATTTACTATGCTAGCAAGACGCTAGATGAAGCACAACGCAACTACGCTACCACCGAGAAGGAGTTATTGGCGGTTGTATATGCTTTCGAGAAATTTCGTTCCTATCTAGTGGGGGCGAAAGTCATCGTCTACACCGACCATGCGGCCATTCGTTATTTGTTGGCTAAGAAAGATGCCAAGCCGCGCCTTATTCGATGGATTCTCTTGCTTCAAGAGTTTGATCTAGAGATCCGCGATAAGAAGGGATCCGAGAACTCCGTTGCGGATCACCTCAGCCGGCTACCGGAATCCTCCCGCGAAACGAATAACCCACCCATAGACGATTCATTCCCCGATGAGCACTTACACTTGTTGGAGCGTTTGATGGAGCTGCTTACTTCACCCCACGATGGAGGTGAAGTATGGGGTGAGGGCACCTCCCACCTCCTTTGAGACGCATCATGGTCCAGCTAGCGACCTTAAATCAAGCGCTTCTTGGGAGGCAACCCAAGGTATTGCTTTCTTTTCCCGTTTTCTAGTCTAGCTTAGATAGTTTTTGTTTTTGCTTTGCTTTGCTTTGTTTTTGGCGTTCTGGACAGACAACATGGATTATCTAAGGAAGGAGCACAACTGGAAGGGCAGAAGTTCGAGATTCTGAGAAGACAGAAGCACCTCGGTTACTATCAGAGCACCTCGACCGAGTTGATTCTTGAGCAACCGAGGCGACTAGGGTTCCTGCAGAACCACCTCGGTCCGTACCACCTCGGTCCAGTCGAGACCATCTCGACCGAGGTGACAGCAGATCCAGTAACAGTATAAAAAGGGGAAAAATTACTTTTCACTTTTTTTTTATCCTCCTCGACCGCGGCGATAGCTATACCTCGCTTCCTCCATTTCTCGCTCATTTTCGAAGATTTCCGCTTCCAAACTGCAATTAAAGGGTAGAGGAACCGATTGCAACAACAGATCTGCAAGAAATTCGAGTGAATCGGCCGGAACGAGGTAAAAACGATCGAAACCCTAACTCGTTCGTTTACTTCGATTTGGGCTTTGGTTGCCCTTGAATCTGTTGAGGAAAAGCTTAAGTACCCCTTAGGAAGCATTTGTAGTGATTTTTGGGGGAAAAGAACTGAATTTCTGAGAGTTGAAATCGCGACTGTCTTCGCCTCGGTCCATTCGACCTGCACCTCGACCGAGGAGATTCTTGGAGATTGTCAGTCGACCGAGGTAGCCTGACAGTGTTGATTGAAGATGAGTTCTGACAGGTTATTAGCCCTTAGAGATAGATCCTCTCCTTCCCCTTCTTCTTCCTCATCCAGACCTTCTATCCCGGTGATCCACGAGAGACACCAGGTAGATTATGAGCGTATTGCTAGCCGTCCAGTGATCGCACCTAGATTTCTGGACATTTCTGCTTTTGACTGTCTCCACGTTGATGGAGATCTTAGGAGGATGATCACCACCGTCGGGCTGGATCAGTTTACTGAGATCCGAGCCCCAGCTTACTTAGAGCCGACCCTTGAGTTTGTTAGCTCCTTCACTTACCTCCCCACAGAGAGAGCTGTGAAGTACCGGTTGATGAACCAGAACTTCTTAGTACCCCTAGACCACTGGAGAGACATCTTTGGCTTCCCTGCCCCCACTGCTGTAGACTTCTCGACCCGAGCTGTAGCTAGAGAGTTTTGGGGTCAGATTGCTCATGTTGTGGAGCATGCAGATAGGTGGCGCCCTGGTGATTCCAGGGAGAAGCTTATCTTCCATTTAGCTTTTCGATTAGCCCACAGGATCTTCAGTGAGACACTTCTGGCGCGTACTGAGACGCCCCAGAAGGTCCGACAGGGGGAGCTCTTTGCTTTATACTGCATGGTTACAGGTGGATTCCCCGACTTTGGATTGATGCTGGCAGAGGATCTGCACAGGATCAAGGCCAAGGGGAAGGGAGATATATGTTGTGGTGGGATAGTGACCCATATCGCTACTTATCAGGATATGGATCTGAGTAGGTGTACTATGGTGGCGGCTGCCAAGCCGCTCGGACTACAGGAGATGATCACTCGGAGGATTCTGGTTCCCCGAGGACTGACTACACCCTACGTCGCTATGCCATGGGAGCTGACCGCACCTCAGGGCATCAGGTGGTCTGCACAGTTCTCAGTCTTTGATCCACATTATTGGCAGACCGCTTGGGGTCCACTGATGGAGGATCACAGAGAGGCAGCAGCTGCCCCTGCTGCAGCTGAGGAGGAGGAGGAGGCTGAGGACGACGACGACGATGAGGATATAGTAGATGAGAGAGGAGGTGGCGTCCCGATGGATACAGGGACAGATACTGCTGGGACGAGCGCGCCACCTATTATAGATTTGGATGATGAGGAGGATACAGAGCCGGCACCAGCTGAGACTTCTCCAGTCAGACCTGCTAGACGCAGGAGGCGTGGAGTGAGAGATAGAGCTGCTCACCGACGGATCGATGACCTGACGGATCAGGTTATCGACTCATATGCTGCACTATCGCTGGATATCCGCGAGATGCAGGAGCGGCAGCACCATCAGCACATCATGGCTCAGCTGCAGTTCGAGATTATCATGGGCCATCCTTACGATCCGACTCAGTATCCATATGCACCACCACCGGATCGAGACTACTGAGGAGCTGCAGGATTTTATTATTATATTTTTTATGCAGTTCGGCTTTTATCCGGTGAGTTCTCTCATGTTTAGACTTTTATTATACCCACTGGGACAGTGTGTCTCAAGTATGGGGTATTTAATGTACTTATTTGATGACTTTGATGTATGACTCACGCTTTATCGGATATTTTATATTTATGCTTCATTTTTGCATCTATGTGTTTATCTGATATTACATGCACACCTACAGGTTATTTGATTAAGAAAAACGTCGAAACCGAAAAAAAATTGGTTTTAAAAAAAAATTATTTTGACCTCGACCGAGTCAGTTCTGGCCGAACGAGGCATTTCACCTCGGTTGAACCAAGAACATCTCGACCGAGGTGCGTAACAGAAAGTTTTCGAAAACGATTTTGTGCTATTTATCTGGATATGATCTCAGTGAAGATTTTGTTTACTTACTGGTTTTAAATTCTTTATGTGTTTGAAAGGTTTTATAATATGTTTAAGTTGCTAAATGCTTTGTTTGAAATTATTAGCATGTTTAATACTTTGTTTTTATCTAAATTATGTTGAATTTGAAAGTTGACACCGCAGGTTAAGTTATCTCACTTTCTTCTTGGAAAGACCAAGGCAATTCATTCTCTTCTTCTTCTTCTTCTTCTTGATCATGCTTAGCCCCTCATATACATTTTGCCTCCCTTTACCTATCCGGGAATTTGGAAGCAAGCGAAGTGGTGAAAGCAAGTTAAAGTTGAGAAGTGGCTGGAAGTGAAAGTGTTAGAAAGCAATAATAGGTTTGGGGAAGTCAATCATGAAGATGAGTAACTCGACACCATTCACATAGCCGGGTGTTTGTGTCTTGCCAAAGTCGGATTGAGCGATATTCCTAACGGGTCATGGTATGTGCATCAAGGGTTTGATGCATCTCGAGAAATTGATGATTGCAAATTTCCTAGGCTTCGGTTATTGTGCACCTCTGTCCATGCATCCCAAAAAGTAAAGTAAAAAGAAAAAAAGTGTGAGATAAGCAAAGCTTATTGGTGAAAGATGTTGCAAGTCAAAGTGAAAGTGAAGTTCATCCTTTTCCCGGATTCTAGCACCACATTACCTTACATACATCCCTACCCTACACGTTTCTTGACCTTTTCTTTTGGGAAGCCCTTGAGACCTTGAGCTTGTTGATTGACTTAGCGGTTTAAACTGGATTATACATGATTAATTTTGATAATTATAATTTATTATGCATTCTATGATTTTATGCAAAGATGAACAACTTTCTTATATTTATAAAATGTTTTGAGCATATTGAGTTTTTAATTCCAAGAAGTATTCTCTTAGAGTGATCTATGATAGTTGCACACCATAAAATGTTTTTGAAAGACTTTTTCATCGATTTTCTTGACTTATAATCCATTCTATCTTGTCTTCTATATGCGGAACTTGCTTGGGGACAAGCAAGGGCTAAGTATGGGGTATTTTGATAGCATGAATTATAGTCTATATTTTGGGGTTTGTTTGGACGTTTTATCTTTCATAATCTGCATGTTTGTATGTACATTATGTGATTTTGCTACCATTTCATCTACCTTTGCGAGAATCGAGGTCTACACCTAGTTTCGTTGTAATTGCAGGTAATATGGTACGTTTTGCATCAAAAAGGAGCAAAAGGAGTCATGAGTCATTTGGAGCTACATCCAGGGAGCATAGCCATGGATTAAAGATTTACTTTGGACCAGTTTTGAGAGATTTCACATTCAGTTGTGAGTCACCTCGGTTGACCACAGATTCACCTCGACCGAGGTGATCCAGAGACGCCGACTCGACCGAGGCGAACACCTAGGACGCGGCGAGAATATTTTATTCTTGGAGGAGATCTTTTAAAATTGGAAAGTGATCTTATATTTTTGGGCTTGGCTCCTGGAAGGAAGGAGATATGCAGAATATATATTTTACCTATTTTTATGGGAAAAGATCTTTCTAAGATTTATTATCTTTGGAGGGTTATTTTCTTATAAAAAGGGTTGGATTTCCACAATTCCGACATCACGCTATACCGTCGATCAGGGTTTACGCAGCAGCAGGCGGCATACTCCAATTTGGGAGTTTTTGAAGAACCTTTTTGAAGGTTGAAGGAAGATTGAAGTCCATAGCTTTCATAGCTTTATTGAAGGGTTTTGTAAGATTGTCTTCAATTCCCTCAATTGTTGTCTTGTCTTGTTGGATTGCTATCCAAGGAACGCTTTGTTGTGATATTTGATTCAGTTATTGAAGTCTTTTCATTAAATTCTTCTTTGTTCAAATATTCACTTTCTTCCCATATATTTAATACTTTCATAATGATAATGAGTGGCTAATTTCCTTGTGTGATTCTAGGGTGATTGGCTGAAGGTTGTGGGAAAAACAATGATAGAATAATCTTAGATTCCAGTAGGATCCTGAAAGTTTGAGTCTTTAAGCTTAACCCTAAGCATCTCGTTCGGTTGATGAACATCTCGGCCGGGGTGGAATTCTTCTGTCCGAGGTGACTTATTTGATCCGTAACTGAGAGTTAAGTGTTAGAGTTTGCTAAATCCTATTCTTATTACACATTCCTGGTTCAAAGCAAGCTTAGGATGAGACTTACCCGGTAATTCCTTAGTTTGTGTATTGACGATCATAAGTGTAGGTAATAAAGGTTTATCCTTTATTGGGGTTTGAGTGTGCTTCCATCCCATCTTTGTGAGTTAGCCTGAGACTTACCCGGTAAAGGTTGATTCTATTCCCTTAGATGGTATGTTAGTTTGAGGTTATAGTTCTTTATCTTGATTCCTTGAGACTTACCCGGTAATAGGAGTTACGGTTTAGGATTAGTGTGTAGTGAGACAAACCCGGTGATCTACTCCACTTTAGAAACACCTTCCCCACGCAAAAATCTCAGCTTTGTCCGCTTATCTATAGATCTTGAGTTGGAACCACAACTAGATGCCTTAATCCCTAGAATTGCATGTTTGCTTTATTGACTTCTTATTCATCTTTGATTGTGTTAATCGCTCTTGTGGTTAGAATTGACATAAGCACACCGTATTGACTTTGTTTCACCGAGTCCCTGTGATCGACCTGGAATTTTCTTGCTTTTACTACGATTGACCCGTACACTGCGGGTTCGCATCCTTGTTTTAAGCTTAAGTCTAGGGTTATAAATTTAAAGCTTGCACACACCGTTTGGAGCGAACAAAGAACCGAAGCTAGGTTTTTCGGAGGATTGCCTTCCCAGACGGTTATAAACCCCAAGGAGAATATTAGTGCCCTAACATTAAGGAGTGGGAAGCAAATCCAACAAAAACCAGCAAAAGAATCACCAGGCAAACCCTCTGACGAGTTTACCGCACCCACAACCGCCCCAACGGCTGCAACTGCGCCCAACACTGAGCAGACGCCGCCCCTGCGGCTGGATGTCTCCGCCCCTACGGCGACAACCCCTGAGCCGCCCCTGCGCCTGAATATTGACGCCCCTGCGGAAAACTCGACAAAGAGTTCTGCTGAGAAGGATTCTTACATCCGGCCTAAGTTCCCGCCACTGTACTTTGAGAAACCACCAACTCCTTTTCCTGAGGCTCTAAAGGAGAGAAGAATCATCAAGGAAAAGGATCTCTTTGAGACCTTCTCCAAATGCGAGGTAAAGATTCCCCTCCTTAAGTTAGTGAAGAGTATTCCTAAATATGCTCGTTTCTTGAAGGAACTATGCACTATCAAGAGGAATCAGAAGTTGAAGGGGAAACAAAAAGTGCAAGTAAGTGAGCATGTGTCGGCCGTTTTCCAACGGAGAATGCCCAAGAAGTGTAGCGATCCGGGCATGGTAAGCATTCCTTGTGTTATAGGGGAAACCCGTTTTGACAAAGCCATTCTTGATCTTGGTGCTTCTATAAATGTTTTGCCATATTCTATTTACAAATCACTTGACCTTGGGCCATTAACGGAAACTAGGATTGTAGTACAACTTGCTGATAGATCTAATGTGTACCCGAAAGAGATAATTGAAGATGTATTAGTAATGGTAGACAACCTAATATTTCCTGCTGATTTCTTCGTAATGGATATGGAAAATGATTCGCATGCTGCACCGATATTGTTAGGTAGACCATTTTTGAAAACTGTTAGGACTAAAATTGATTATGTTAGTGGCAAACTAACCATGGATTTTGATGGTGAAGTAGTGGAATTTGACATCTACGATACAATGAAATTTCCTAGTGATGATCATTCTTAATGTGCTATTGACATTGTTGAACCTTTTGTGCAAGATGTGTTTGATAATTCTGATATTGATGAGTTGAAAAATGTAATTGAGCATGAAATTGATGGTTTCAAATCATAATATCTATTAACATCCAGCATGAAAGAGGTCCTACCCTAATTAGATGGGCATAAAAGGCTACCTATCTCCAATTTGGCCATTGGGCCTACTTTACTAACCCCAAGCGAGAAGCTTGTTCCATCTATAGTGCAGGCACCAAAAATAGAATTAAAGGACCTTCCATCCCACCTCAAGTACGTTTTCCTTGGAGATAACAATATCTTGCCGGTGATCATCTCCAACAAGTTGACTACCGGTCAAGAAGACAAGTTGGTGAAAGTGTTGAAAGAACACAAGACGGCCCTTGGATGGACTATTGCGGACATCAAAGGGATAAGTCCATCAACTTGCATGCATAGGATCTTACTTGAGGATGAATCCAAACCCTCTAGACAACCTCAACGGAGGTTGAATCCGCCAATGATGGATGTGGTCAAGAAGGAGGTGTTGAAGCTCCTCCAAGCGGATATGATCTTCCCTATTTCGGATAGCACTTGTGTTAGTCCAATCCAAGTGGTTCCAAAGAAAGGAGGCATCACAATGGTGGAAAACCAACATGGAGAAATGGTTCCGAGCAAAACGCAAACCGGATGGAGAGTTTGCATTGACTACCACAAGCTCAACAAGGTAACACGTAAAGACCATTTCCCATTACCTTTTATTGACCAAATGTTGGAACGTCTTGCAGGTCGTCCGTACTATTGCTTCCTTGATGGATATTCGGGTTACTTCCAAATAGCCATTGCACCGGAAGATCAAGAAAAGACGACGTTCACTTGCCCATTTGGCACTTTTGCGTACCGCAGAATGCTATTTGGACTTTGCAATGCACCTGGGACCTTCCAACGGTGCATGATAAGTATTTTCTCTGAATACATAGAAAATTTCATTGAAGTCTTCATGGATGATTTTACCATGTATGGAGACAATTTTGATGCATGTTTAGGACATTTAAAACTTGTTCTAGAAAAATGTGTTGAAACCAATCTAGTTCTTAATTCGGAAAAATGCCATTTCATGGTGGAACAAGGAATTGTGCTAGGACATGTAATATCCTCCAAAGGGATAGAGGTAGATAAGGCAAAAGTTGATGTAATTCAAAGTTTACCCTATCCTACTAATGTTCGGGAAATCCGATCTTTTCTTAGTCATGCAGGTTTTTACCGACGGTTCATTAAAGACTTTTCAAAGATCTCGGCACCCATATGTGAATTTCTCAAGAAAGACGTCACCTTCATAGTGGATGGCCGCCGCAGGGGCGTAAGGTTGTCACCGCAGGGGCGGTGACTGGCATGTTGCAAGCGCAGGCCTAGCGCTGGGGGCGGCGCTGGGCATGGGTGTCAACGCAGGGGCGGGGACATCGAGCCGCAGGGGCGGTTTTCTTGACAGAGGCTCCTCTTCTTATTCCTTCGGGTTGCCTCCCGAGAAGCGCCTTTGTTTTACGTCGTTGGCTCGACATAAGATCTCTACTTCTCTGACTGTGCTTCCTCCAGCACCATCTCGTCAATCGGATCGTTCTTGACTCCTTCAAGGTAAAGCTTTAGCCTTTGTCCGTTTACCTGAACACCTTGTGCGTTTGGGGATCATACAGATCCACATCTCCGTGAGGGTATACTTCGGCTACCACGAACGACCCTTTCCATCTCGAACGCAGCTTACCTGCAAAGAGCTTCAAACGTGATTGAAAGAGAAGTACCTTATTACCTACCTTGAAGTCCTTCCGGAGAATGTTTCGGTCATGCCATGCTTTGGTCTTTTCTTTGTATGTGGTAGCATGGTCATATGCATCTAGCCTCAGTTCCTCCAACTCTTGCAATTGGAGCTTCCGGTATTCTCCCACTTCCTCTATGTTCATGTTGTACTTCTTTACCGCCCACCAAGCCTTGTGCTCCAGCTCCACTGGTAGGTGACAAGCTTTCCCAAACACGAGCCTAAAAGGAGACATCCCGATAGGAGTTTTGTACGCTGTCCGATATGCCCATAAGGGGTCATTTAGCCTTGCACTCCAATCCTTCCGTCCGGAAGAAAACGTCTTTTCAAGTATGGTCTTTATTTCCCGGTTGGATACCTCAGCTTGACCGTTTGTTTGGGGGTGATACGATGTTGATACTCTTTGGTGGATGTGGTACTTCTTAAGGAGAGCCGTGATCGTCTTGTTGCAGAAATGGGTACACCTATCACTGATTAAGGCTCTTGGAATTCCAAATCTTGCAAAGATATTTTCCTTAAGGAAAGCTGCAACCACTTTTGAATCATCAGTTTTGGTGGCCTTTGCTTCCACCCACTTGGAAACATAGTCCACCGCAAGCAAAATATATGTGTGCCCGATTGAAGTAGGAAACGGCCCCATGAAATCAATTCCCAAACGTCAAATATTTCACAAAATATAAGAGAGGATTGGGGCATTTCATGTCTCCTTGAAAGATTTCCTACCCTTTGGCATTTATCACACACCTTGCAAAACGCAAAAGCGTCTCGAAAAATGTGTGGCCAAAAGAAACCGGCATCTAAAACTTTTCTTGCAATTTTGTTTGCCCCAAAGTTCCCCCCACATACTTCAAAATGACAGAAGGTTAGGACTGATTGTACCTCATTGTCTGGAACGCAACGGCGGATTACTTGGTCACTGCAATGCTTCCAAAGGTAAGGATCGTCCCAAACGTAGTGTCGAGCTTCTACTTTTACCTTCTCTCATTGTGCCTTGGTAAAGTCTGGAGGGTATTCTTTCCTGACAATGAAGTTCACAATATCAGTAAACCAAGGCTTAAAAGATTGGAGCTTAAGACAAACCTTTGTCGACCATTCCGCAGGGGCGCCTAGACTGAGCCGCAGGGACGGCTGGCCGCAGGGGCGGCTAGTGTGAGGCGGGGGGGGGGGGGGGGGGGGGGGGGGGGGGGGGGGGGGGGGGGGGGGGGGGGGGGGGGGGGGGGGGGGGGGGCGGTTACACAACAGAGGGTTGTGTAGAGTGTATCGCCTGGAAAGCTTCCAGCTATCTCTCTTCTTTTTCCTGGGTCCTCCTCTTCTTTCACTAACCGGCTCAAATGATCGGCCACCAGGTTCTCAGCCCCTTCTTGTCCCGTATCTCCAAGTTAAACTCACTTAGAAGGAGCACCCATCGAATTAACCGTGGCTTTGCTTCCTTCTTTGCGACGAGGTACCTAAGAGCTGCATGGTCAGTGAAGATAATTACCTTTACCCCAAGTAGGTACTGCCTGAATTTTTCAAGGGCAAAAACCACCGCCAACATTTCCTTCTCGGTGGTGGAGTAATTCCTTTGCGCTCCATTGAGTGTCATGGATGCATAGTGGATCACATGAGAAGCCCGTCTTCCGTCTTTCTGTCCTAAGACGGCTCCAACGGCGTAATCACTGGCGTCACACATGATTTCAAAAGGTTTCTCCCAATCTAGAGAACGGATGATTGGTGCGGTGGTAAGACATGCCTTCAAAGTGTCGAAAGCTTTCTTGCAATTCTCATCCACTAAGAAGGTGACGTCTTTCTTGAGAAATTCACATAGGGGTGCTGAGATCTTTGAAAAATCTTTGATGAATCGTCGGTAAAAACCTGCATGACCAAGAAAAGATCGGATTTCTCGAACATTAGTAGGATAAGGTAAATTTTGAATTACATCAACCTTTGCCCTATCTACCTCTATCCCTTTGAGGATATTACATGTCCTAGCACAATTCCTTGTTCGACCATGAAATGACATTTTCCGAATTAAGAACCAAATTGGTTTCAACACACTTTTCAAGAACAAGTTTCAAATGTCCTAAACATGCGTCAAAACTGTCTCCATGGACGGTAAAGTCATCCATGAAGACTTCAATGAAATTTTCTACGTATTCGGAAAAAATACTTATCATGCACCGTTGGAAGGTGCCGGGTGCGTTGCAAAGTCCAAATGGCGTTCTGAGGTACGCAAAAGTGCCAAATGAGCAAGTGAACGTCGTCTTTTCTTGATCTTCTAGTGCCATGGCTATTTGGAAATAGCCCGAATATCCATCCAGGAAATAGTAGTACTGATGACTTGCAAGACGTTCCAACATTTGATCAATAAAAGGCAATGGGAAATGGTCTTTTTGCGTTACCTTGTTGAGCTTGCGGTAGTCAATGCAAACTCTCCATCCGGTTTGTGTTTTGCTTAGGACCATCTCTCCATGTTGATTTTCCACCATGGTGAGGCCTCCTTTCTTTGGAACTACTTGGGTTGGACTAACCCAAGTGCTATCCGAGATAGGGAAGATCATATCCGCTTGGAGGAGCTTCAACACTTCCTTTTTGACCACATCCATCATCGGCGGGTTCAACCTCCGTTGCGGTTGCCTAGAGGGTTTGGCTTCATCCTCAAGTAAGATCATATGCATGCAAGTGGAAGGGCTTATCTCTTTGATGTCTGCAATGGTCCATCCAAGGGCCGTCTTGTGCTCTTTTAGTACCTTCACCAACTTTTCTTCTTGACCGGTAGTCAACTTGTTGGAGATGATCACCGGCAAGGTATTTGTTAGCATGAAATATTGTGATATTTTAGGCACGTTTTCTAATCGTAATTGATTCATATTGATAGTCTTTGATTGATCTTTGTGCATATGTGAGCTAGTATTACCTATATTGTCAATATGGATGTCTACACGAGTTCTATGTTGATTATAGGTGATTTGGAGCTATTTCTGAACGGAATCGAGCAAAGGAGAGTTGAGTTGATATGTCCATGGATCGAGGACACTTTTTGGAAGCAAATTTGAGTATTGGATTGAGGAATGCACGAAGGAAAGCAAGAATCACGGTCTTACCCCAAATTACGGCCGTGGATTGTGAGTCAGAATTCGATGTTCATTCCAGGGGATATTACGGCCGTGGAACAAACCGTAGTAGTTTCCACGCCTCAAAATTACGGTCGTGGAATCTTCCACGACCGTGATCTTGGCGAATCTTTTCGCCATATTTCGAAGCCATGATCTTTTGAAGATTGGGCCGGGTCGACGCTTCGTCTTGCCCTATAAAAAGACGGCCGAAAAGAGATTTCATCATGATCGCATATCATCGCATATCATCGCATATCATCGCATATCATCGCATATCATCGCATATGATCGCATATCATCGCATATCATCGCATATCATCGCATATCATCGCATATCATCGCATATCATCGCATATCATCGCATATCATCGCATATGATCGCATAGGCTCGCTTACACCTTTACACAAGCTCTTTACAATCGACGCTAAGGGTTAACGCTTCCCCACTTTGGAGGCAATTTTGGAGATCTAATTGAAGATCAAAGTTTGCAGTTGAAGAGTTGTTCAAATCTCGCACTTCGGTGGAGATTGTCGTTGTGATCTTCGAAATTGTGAAAGACCGAAGTTCTTGGAAGAATTGCAAGAAGATCTCTCTTCTTGTTTAGGTTCGAATCGGAAACGGATTGACATCCCGTTTCTCTTCTTTCCTATAGTTGTGATTTGTTTGTTCCCTTTTGAATCTTTGATAAACACTTGTTGAGATCTTGAGATTCATTTGAAGGTTATTAATAGTTCTTGAAAGTTTTCATCTTTTATTCCTTAATTCTTGAATTAATATCAATATGACTGTTATTGGCTAAAAACCCTTAACAATTCTAAGGTGAAGGGTTGATAGTTGTGGCTTAGATGATGATAGATCGATCGCAAACAGATTAGACCCTGAGAGTTAGAGAATTATCGCCGACAACCCTAAATTACGGGCTGTTCTTGAGTTCCACGGCCGTGGAATCTCAAGATCCAACCGTAATTTCTTTAAGTTTACGAGCTTGCTTTTACCTTAATCCAAAGTTAAAGATTTGCTTTAGCTTAGTTTAGACTTGTCTTTTCTAGGTTGTAGTGAAGCCTCAACAACCTCTACCTCGATTGTGAGCCTCAACAACCTCAATCGGATAAGTTAGTCTTGATCTTTAGATTATAGGTTTGGGTATTTGACATTAATCCTCGTCTTTAGTTCCTTCCTATATTGAGCCTCAACAACCTGTATAGGGAGTATCTTTTAGGTGAGTCACATAAGGTTTTTGGAACCTCAACCGTACGATTACCTTACATTAGTATACCTTTGCATATCTCTACTCTGTCTTTACATCATTAGTATATCTTGAATCTATTGCCATAACTGAATACCCGGATCTTTAGGATTGTTGTTTTCCCAATATTTGCAAAACTCCCATATTAATTGCTTGATAACCTGAAATCGAATTTGTTCCCACCCAAATCCCTGTGTTCGATACTCTGGAATTCTTGCTTAACTACGTCGATCCGTACACTGCGGGTTCGCTTGCTTGATTCTAGTTTTATAAATTTAAAGCTTATTTGCACACACCTCTAGGGGCGAACAGTATTGCGCTCTCCAAGGAAAACGTACTTGAGGTGTGATGGAAGGTCCTTTAATTCTATTTCAAGTGCCTGCACTATAGACGGAACAATCTTCTCACTTGGGGTTAGTAAAGTGGGCCAAATGACCAAATTGGAGATAGGTAGCCTTTTATACCCATCTAATTAGGCTAGGACCTCTTTCATGCTGGATGTTAATACATAATCTGATTTAAAACCATTAATGTCATGCTCAATCACATTTTTCAATTCATCAACATCAGAGTGATCAAAAACATCTTGCACAAAAGGTTCAACAATGCCAATAGCACATAAAGAATGATCATCACTAGGAAATCTCATTGCATCATAGATGTCAAATTCCACTACTTCTCCATCAAACTCCATGGTCAATTTGCCACTAACATAATCAATTTTTGTCCTAGCAGTTTTCAAAAATGGCCTACCTAACAGAATGGGCGCAGCATGTGAATCATTTTCCATATCCATTACAAAGAAATCAGCAAGAAATATTAGATTGTCTACCATTACTAATACATCTTCAATTATCCCTTTCGGGTACACATTAGATCTATCAGCAAGTTGTACTACAATCCTAGTTTCCATTAATGGTCCAAGGCCAAGTGATTTGTAAATTAAATGTGGTAAAACATTGATAGAAGCACCAAGATCAAGCATTGCTTTATCAAAGCGGGTTTCCCCTATAAGACAAGGAATGCGTACCATGCCCGGATCGCTGCATTTCTTGGGCATTCTCCTTTGGAAAATAGCCGAAACATGCTCACTTACTTGCACTTTTTGTTTCCCCTTCAGCTTCTGATTCCTCTGATGGTGCAAAGTTCCTTCAAGAAACGAGCATACTTAGGAATACTTTTCACCAACTTAAGGAGGGGAATGTTTACCTTGCATTTGGAGAAAGTCTCAAAGAGGTCTTTGTCCTCAATGATTCTTCTCTCCTTCAGAGCTTCAGGAAAAGGAGTTGGTGGTTTCTCGAAGTATAGTGGCGGAAATTTAGGCCGGATGTAAGAATCCCTCTCAGCAGAACCTTCTATTGTGTTTTCCGCAGGGGCGTCCGCTTGTATGCGCAGGGGCGGCTCAGGGGTTGTCACCGCAGGGGCGGGGACATCCAGCCGCAGGGGCGACGTCTGCTCTGTGCTTGGCGCAGTTGCAGCCGCAGGGGCGTATGTGGGTGCGGTAAGATCGACAGAAGGTTTGCTTGGTGATTATTTTGCTGGTTTTTCTTGGATTTGCTTCCCACTCCTTAATGTTAGGGCACTAACATTCTCCTTGGGGTTTATAAACGTTAGGGAAGGCAATCCTCCGGAAAGTCTTAATTCGGTCCTTGAAATGGCTTCCGCCATTTGACCAACCTGTTTTTCAAGGTTCTTGATGCTGAATTCTGTTGTTTGGAAATGAGTAGCAAAGTATTTTTTCAAAACCTGCAACATATCTTCAGTTGATTGATACTTACCTTGACGGGGTTGCTGTTGTTGGTTTTGTTGATCTCTCCAACGAAAGTTATGTTGATCACGCCAGTTTGGCATGAAATTCTGCGCATAGGAATCGTTCCTAGGCCTTTGCTGCTGTGGTTGTCCATAACCTAGCGCGTTTACTTCAGCATCGTCATCCTGGACTTGTGGACACATGTCCGTTGGATGATATGGGTCAGCACAC
Organism: Fagopyrum esculentum; assembly: GCA_033239045.1. Taxonomy (NCBI): domain Eukaryota; kingdom Viridiplantae; phylum Streptophyta; class Magnoliopsida; order Caryophyllales; family Polygonaceae; genus Fagopyrum; species Fagopyrum esculentum. The sequence goes on from BSUD01000008.1 coordinate 120,311,395, forward strand.
ACTCCACAAGCTTTGAGCTGCTGTGGGGTTCCCATGAGTGTTAGTCTCTTCACCATCTCCTTCAGCTCTGCGAGCTAGGTGGAGATCTCACTGGAACTCACAACATGAACTCCTTTCTTGGGCGGGGTCCTTCCAAAGTTCCGAGTTCCTTCCGCTAGTTCCTGTATCTTTTCCAAAGCAAGGTCAGGAGTAGATTTAAGAATATTACCTCCGCAAGCCGCATCGACGATCCTCCTTTCATTATCAAGCAAGCCATTGTACAAGTACAAGACTAGATCTTGAGTTGAATATCCGTGAAAAGGACAGCTGGATCGGAGGCGTGCAAACCTTTCAAAGTACTCGTCAAGAGTTTCGTTCGCCTCTTGCTCGATGTTGCTTATAGCTTTTGTTACGCTAAGAACGTGTGTACGCAATAAGCTTTAAATTTATACTCGTTATATTTTTCCTAACTCCTAGCGAACCCGCAGTGTACGGGACGTTTGTAGTAGGGATAGTATTCCGAGGTCGAACACAAAGACTAAGGTGAGATTGATTTGATTTATGATTAAGTTTAGTGAAGATCTAGGTTAAGAAAAAAGAAAGAAATAAAGAAATGAAAATCTCAATGTTTTTGGTTGGTTTTTAGGTGATCAATCAAGGATCACAAATCATGCAAAATGAACAATCAACTAAGCTAACGAATCAACACGAACAAACAAGCTAAACACGAGGTATGAATCAAAAGAGAAAAGCGGATTCTAGGGGTTGGAAGTTCCGGTTATGGCATAGGACTAAAGCTATCTAATCATCCTTGGATAAACTATGATATGTTGGGAGTGAGTATTTCTAGATTGGGATCAATCACCGGGTAGGTCTCATGGTCCGCTAGTCCGTCCCTAAGGTCTCATCACCGGGTAAGTGTCTAAGAACCTAAGGGATGGAATTCTACACAAACCGGATTGTTACCTAGGTATCTAAGCTATCCTTATCGGGTAAGTCTCGAAAGGCTTAGTCCTAAACAACTATCCTAGCACACTTAGTCCAATGGCGGCTTATGAGGCTCACCACTACCTAGGGTTTGTCATCTTTGAAATCTAAGAGTAAGAATCACCGGGTAGGTCTCTTCTAACACTTAGTTGCTAACACTAGGTCACACAATGGTAGATTTAACTCAACAAACACTAGGATTTCAACATTCCAACAATCTAAAGCTAGATCCATCGAACCAGGGAGAATCACGGGCTGTTCTACCAAGTCCACGGCCGTGGTCTGGCAAGAACAAACCGTGGACTCCAACAGAGGCTACGTTCAAGTAAGTGACTCATCCAAGGGCAAATATAAGTCCATCCTATCATAGTCCTAGCCATAACCATCCTTTCCTTACCCTAGAATCACATCTATTTAGCCTACAACATTCATCATAACAATCGAAATCATCAAACATAAAATCATATCTTCCATTTGCAAGATAATGAAGAGAAAGAGATGAACAAGTGAAGCAAACAAAACCAAGCTGAAATTAAGATTAGAAAGACTCACAACCCTTCCAAAAGAAGGTTTAAATGGTTCATACAACTCTAGAAATCGATTCCGAAATTCTTCACTACAAAAGCTATCAAAGTCTATCAATGGTGTGCTCTTCTTGCCTTCTCCAATGGAGCTCTTCTCCTTCAATGGTAGCTCTCCTCTTGAGAGAATCTTCTTGTTGAGAGAGTATTTGATTGGATGATAGAGGATAATGGAGAGCTGCTCCAAGATGCCTTTTCTCAACAATGCAGGACCACTTTTATACTACCACCATGCTAGAGAGGGCCAAGAGATCGTGGCACAGCTGTCACAACCGTCTGGAAAAAACCACGGTTGGTTCCACGGCCGTGGAAGTGCTAGTGAACCGTGGTTTGGTGCTTCAGCGTTGCCTTGGTTCATTAAGCTTTGATTTGGTGCATGGCTTGTGTTGGCAAGGTTCCATGAGTCCTCCTTAGCCCTTAGCTTGCATTCTAATGAGTCCGAGGGTGTGTCATCTTGATGAACGATCCTCAAACGTATCGTTTAAGCTCCTAATTCTCCCAAAATACCTACAAAGCAATGCAAGAGTCTGTGTAGACGTCTATCTCGACAAAATACGTGAATTGAGTGCAAACGTCGTGAACTAGTGCTAAACCATGCATGAATGAGTGAGAAATCTATCTAAATGACTACCTAAACCTAAGTCATAAATCGTGTTATCAGCTTTCTTCAAGCTATTGGTCTTCTTGGCTGGGAAGTATTTCTCCAAAAACGCCTTGTGAAGGTTCTCCCAAGTGTTGATGCTTCCGGATGGAAGGTGATAATACCAATCATCCGCGAAATCTTTGAGTGTGAAGCCGAATGCCCTTATCTTGATTTGCTCTTCGGTAATGTTGTCCGACTTCATGCTCATACACACAGTATGGAACTTCGCAAGGTGTTTGATGGGGTCTTTGCCACTTAGCCCATGGAATGATGGAAGCAAGTGAATGAGACCCGGCTTGAGCTCAAAATTTACTCCTTCCCCTAATGCCGGTATAGTGACCGCAAGGGGGTTTTGAGCCAAGGTGGGCTGCGTGAGTTGACGAAGTGTACGGTCAGCCATCTCTTGTTGAAGTTGTTGTTGTCTTCGTTGTCGGATGTGCGTCCTCTCAATTTCTGGATCAAAGGTAGCAAAACCGGAGTTAGTAGCATGGATTTGAACCATAAAAATGGTTCAAACCAATAATCAATAATAACAATGAAATAAAACACTAAAACTCCCATGCAATGGCGCCAAAATTTGATTGAAGATATTTCTAAGGTCGTCTATACCCAATCAAAAGTAAATCCCAACTTAGCACTAAAACAAGTATAGTAGTTAAGTAAGGGTTGAACCCAAGAGAGTTAAGGTGTTTTATTAGATGCAATTATCGACTATGGTAACAAGTAACAAAAGGGGGGGGGTTGGTTGAATTGATACATAAAAACTTATGAAAACGATTGATGCGACAAGTAAGACAATGATGGGTGAATCTACACTAGGTTGATTCTAAGCATGCAATTGCTACTTTGGTGAGTTCCTTTTACAAGTTTTCAAATAATCTCCCGTCTCGATCGTATATATGTGTTGAGCCAACCGGCATCAACACAACTTAACAGGTTAGTGTTCTGTAAACCTACAAGAACAAATAACAAGTTAGCTTTCAAACAAAGATTAAGGGATATAAAGAGAAGATTAAAACCGTTAAACTTATCTTTATATTTGTGCTCCTTTTCTTTAAGTAATTACAACCCGTTATTACTTAAAGTTACTACTAGATTAAAGAACCGAACCCGGAACCTATTAATCCTAGTTATCTGCATGCACTTTAGAACCTAAGGTGATCAATCTCAAGTAATAGTAAAACATGCAATTAGGCAATGGAGATCAAGGAAACACAAAGCATTACTGAATGAAAACTTATATTAAAGAAAACTTACAACCAAAGTAACAACGCAGCTTCAAATCAACCCAATGTAGCAGGGGAGTTAGCAACTCATTACAAAGGTAGCAAGATAATCTAAGTGGATAATTTATTGGCTAACAAGATTGATTCCTTCTAGCAATCAACCAAGGACTATTTATACTACAAAAGACACTAAATAGGATTAAATGGCCGGCCCAAAACAACCACCTTTAATGCCATAAAGGTGGTGTAAATAGCCGGAGTAAAGTTTCTGACGTTAAACCGCAGGGGCGGCCTTCAGCTCCGTAGGGGCGGTGAAGGCAAGAACGCTTGATCTTCTTCATATCCGCCGGGGCGGCTAGGCAATTCGCAGAGGCGGATCTTTAATGCTCTTCAAATGTCTGACCCTTCGACTTCCTGACGTTTCTGATGCCAAGCCGCCGGGGCGTCCCTATGTCAACGCAGGGGCGGTGACACAGCCTCTTCGTCTTCCAGCTCCTAGGTTGAGGCGCAGGCAGGGGCCCAGTGGAAGGCGCAAGGGAGCTGGTCTTTGTTTTTTCAGGGCAAGTCACCGCAGGGGCGCCAAGGAGTGGCGCAGGGGCGGTGACACACTTCATGGCCGGCGCTGGCGAAGGTGCAGGGAGCGCTCCAGTGTAAGGTGTCACCCGCAGGGGCGTTGACAAGGCTCCGCTGGGGCGGTAAGGCAACGGAAGCTTTGCTTCGTGAACGATCTTCACTCCTAAGTGCTTATAACTCCTTCCTTAGCTTCTTTTAGTCTTCTTCTTCTGGACCAAGGAGTTAATAGCATAAACCGACACAAATGCAATAGAAAGACTCTAAAAACTATCCTAAATGATAGTGATTCCATCACCTATCAATTACCTTGCACAAAGCCCATGCCAGATGAAGGCAAAAATGTTACGGCGATATCCGAGAGAAAGGGCATCGGAATCCAAAGTGGTACCAGGAGTAACTTTCAAAGTCTTGAAAGAAATTTCAAGGCCTTGAAATGGATGTCAAGGCCTTGGCATGGACTTCAAAGCCCCCTTGGTTTTGATTTCAAGGCCTTAAACGACGTTTGTGGGACACCTTTTTTAAAAACTCTGTTTGATTTTGGAAATACTTTTTGGGTCTGTAATTTTTTGAACTCTCGTACTTAAATGCTTTTTCTCCCTTGTTGAAGGACAAATGAGGAGAAATTAAATGTGTGTTGATCCGACATTACTGCATTCTATATTTTTTCGATATTATTGCTTGCATATATCTAGTATTGCACGCAAGTACGATATTTATTTTGTCTTTTATCAAGGGGGAGATTGATAACTCCACCTTGGTTATAAATTGTTTATGTGAATGACAGAAGACTTCACATTTATATGCGGTTTTATAAACTAACAAATATCGATTGTATTTCTAGATGCATGTTTTGGTTTGCGTTTGTTCAAATGTGCGCAGGCCTTGAAAAACATTTCAAAGGAAGAATGCAGGCCTTGAAACACATTACAAAGGACAAACTCGGAGGTCTTGAAAAGATTTACAAAGAAGGATTCGGCTAAAGGCTTCACTACAAGATTTGGATATCTTAACAACCAAAACAAACATCTCTACCTAAGGATAACAAGAAAGATAAGAGAAGATCTCGGCCAGCCAACAAGAAGATCTTCAAATAGTTTAAAATGGAAGATCTTGACAATAACAAAAAGATCTCTCAAAGATCTCAACCGAAGATAACAAGAAGATCTCGGCACAAGATCTCCAACGGATCTATAACAAGAAGATCTCACAAAGATCTCAACCGAAGATAAAGGAAGATCTCGGCAGCTACAACAAGAAGATCTTCAAACGGATTCCACGTGAGAAAATCTAGGATCTTCAACGGCATTTCCAAAGCGATAAGATCACGATGATGAAGATTCTCAAACATGCGTCAAAGAGAAGAAGTAGACGAGAGAAGATAGAAGATCTTACAACGGCTACTTCACCTAAACCAAGCATCATATTTTGTGGAGAAAGAAGTAAGTTACAACAGATATCTTACAACGACTAAGAAGTTCTCCATAAAAGAGTATAAATGAAGATGACGATTGAAGAGAACGAAAACAAGTTGGCACGGATAAGAAACCAAGTCTTCAAGCGATCAAACATCTTCATTCCAAAAGTTTATCTTCCTCTTTAGTTACAAAAGTCTACATTCTTAAGAGAGATAAACACTAGAGCTCCATTGACATATCTAGAGAGTGTCATACTTGAGTGTGTTACTCTAACTAAGCTATTATTGCTAAGTTAGAGTTGACTAGATCATAGCATTGAGGCTACAGTGAGAGAAGAAGTGGATTTCTTCTAGGTTATATGTAGGAACCTTTGAGTAGATAATGGATAGTTAGATCCTAGGGTAAAGAAAATCTAGGACGTAGACGTAGGTTGTTAGAGCTAAATTTCGTAAACATATCGCCGTGACGATCTTTTCATTCCGCACTTTATATCGCGTAAATTGTGACTAACATTATTTTGCAGGTTTCGAAGTCAAGGCCTTGAAATCCCTTTCAAAGCCTTGAATCCAGTTTTGTCCACACTGATCGACTTCAAGGCCTTGAGATTCGTTTCAAAGCCTTGATATACGATATTGCGAAAAGTTCCCATACTCTATTCACAGTTTTTGAAACGCTTGTGACTCTTCAGTTTTGACTTTCTGTTGTCTAGCAGCGGGCGTGGCCCAATGTCACCGCGGGTGCGGTGACACAGTCGTATGGGCTTCCTCTGGTACGCTCGCAAGGGCGTGGGGGCGCTGGCATTGGTCTTCAAGTGAAGTCACCGAGGGCGTGGCACAGTCCGCGGGCGTGGTGACAAGGGTCTTTTGGATGCTGAAGTCGTCGCGGATGTGGTGACAAGGTACCTTCAGACTCAGTGTCGCCACGGGCACGGAACAATGTCGCCGCGGGTGCCGGGACAAGGTGCCTCTGGACTCTGAAGTCGCCGCGGGGGTGGCACAGTGTCGCCACGGGTGCCGTGACAAGGTGCCTCTGGACTGTGAACTCGCCGTGGGGGCGACACATTGTCGCCGCAGGCGCGGTTCTTCAACAGGGACTTCGCTTAATTTGGACTTCTCTTTGCTTCTCTTTTTCTTCCAACTGTTGCTAAATCTTATGATTTCTTCATTGCTCAGTTCTTCAGCTGGATTTACACAGTTGGCAACAAAATACAACCAGTTGACTCTACAAACATACTTAAACTACCTAAATAAGATAGTGATTTATCACCTATCAGGTATCGTTTTGATAGTTTAAACGACAGGATACTAAAGATTAGTCACTGTAAAAGATGGGGTACTGTTTAGACAATTTTCTCTTAAAAATATACTGAACGTCAAATCTACTTTTATAGACATTAAACTTATGAGAAACACGTAGATTAGAGTGTAATGTTCTCAAAATAACATAATTTGTATCTTTAGTATTTTGTGTTTTAGGATTGTTATCTAATGATCACAACATAGTTGTTGTGATGTTCTACACACGATAATAAAGTTGTACGTGATCTAGAACGGGTGATCAACCGGGTTTGGTTACTTATTAGTAATGGCCTAATGGGTTGTTCTTATTTTTAATCGCGATACATTTATAATAACCATCATCTTGTTATGATATTATTATATCAATAATACGTTTATAGTTTTGTGAGATTTTGGTTGCAACTATTTGTGCCTTATTATAAGATTTTGTATGATTGTTGTCAAATAAAAGTCGGGGTCTATTGAAAAACCTAGTTTGTAGTATACCGGATTTCAAAAACATTAATTTACATAAAATTTCATGACCATCCCTAGTAGGTAATGTTCAGGTACGGCCCTTTTATTGCGGTACGGCCGTACCGCAGGGCGACACGTGTCCCGAAAAATTTTTTTTTTTTTTTTTTT
>BSUD01000008.1:120319916-120380797 GCA_033239045.1 Fagopyrum esculentum
CCGAAAAATTTTTTTTTTTTTTTTTTTCTCTTTTCTGAAATGATTTTTTTTTTTTTTTACGGAAACTAATGAAAATTTATTTGAACTACCATGTTATAATTTATGCACTATTATCCTATAAACTTTGAACTATTCCTATATAATCCATGAACTATTACTTTTTAATATAATCCATGAACTATTCTATTATAATTCATGAACTATCCTATAATAAGTTTTGAACTATTACTTTCACTCCTTTATAAATTTTTGCACTTTAAACTATTCTATTATAATTCATGAACTATTCTATTATAATTCATGAACTATCCCATAATAAGTTTTGAACTATTACTTTCACTCCTTTATAAATTTTGCACTATGAACTATTCTATTATAATTCATGAACTATCCTTTTAGAAGTTATGAACTATTACTTAATAAGTTTTGAATTATTACTTTCAATCCTTTATAAATTTTACACTATGAACTATTCTATTATAATTCATGAACTATCCTTTTATAAGTTATGAACTATTCCATAATAAGTTTTGAACTATTACTTTTACTCGTTTTAAAAAAAAAAAAAAAAATTTCCGGGACACGTGTCTGCCGTACAGACGGTCGCACGGCCTTACCGGAATAATGGGCCTTACTTGAATAATACCCATCCCTAGTAAAAGATAAACAACACTTTAATCTTATTATGTTTTACAAGAATGAATTATTATTTTTCATTGTAAAAAATCACTCTTTTCCTTCTCACTATGTCCAGGACCTATAACTTTGCAAAGAATAAAAAAATTCTATAAATGAGTTGTGAAACACGCCTTAACTTTTTATCCTCAAAGTATTATTGGTGTTTTATAGTAAATATTTTAAATAGAACTCATGCTACACTTTGATATAGGATGCAAAAGATAAGCTATATTTTTTTATAAAAATGTTTATAGAATAAAGCTTACAAAATGAAAATTACTATATAAATTTAGCTACTCAATTCAAATATCAATACGATTTTTTAATAAATATAATATCCCAAATTCATACATGATTATCTTTTAATTCATAATCATTTTTGGTATGGTAGTCGATTTACAGATATTAGGTAAACTACATCACTTATTTTATAAAAATTTTAGGATATAGGTTTCGCTTCAACCAACGAGGACTTATCTATATGAAATCAATCTTGAACCACTTGTAGTCACTGATGATTTTATAGTATAGAATCATTTTAAATTTATTATCAGATTTAAAAGCTTGTCATAACAAATATCTTATTTCTTGATTTTCATAAAATTCACAAAATTAAATTGAATATATACATTATATAGATATAAAAATTATGTTATCAATATTACTTCAAATTTCAAAGATCAAGATGATCTTGTTCACTCAATAAAATATCCAAAACTCATTAAAAATTGGTACTATAAGTCATAATAATTTTCCATTTGGGAGTCAACTTAGCCTTATCCGGTGAATTGACATATCATTAAATTTATGATTAGAATAAAACTTTTTGTATTTGACTAAGGGTTTCATGGAAGATAATTCATCCCTATTAAATCATACATGTATCACTTGAAGTCGGTGAGGACTCATGGTTTTGGATCATGTATCTTATTAGTCAACACAAAGGATTATGAAGATGAATTTCCCAACTTTTTATTTCTAAAAATATCACAAGCTTGTAATTTGAATGTTTAAAGACATTTCTTCCATATAAAATAATGCATGTGTCACTTATATAGTCATGCTTCATTAATGATTTTATGATATGATACATATGTCACACAATATAGAGGATCTTCACAATGAATTTCTCTATTCACATATACTATAAATTTCACAAACATAACTCAAATTGTTATTCAACTTTTCAATCATATTTTACCTTCCAATATATTATTGAAATCAAGACAAAATCCATCACTTCTATACATCGAAATGAATTCCAATAAAGCTCTGTTGTTAGCAATGTTGTTTATGTGTCTGCTTCTTCTTTCATGTGGTATGTAATACAAAATATCATATTTTTAGTGTATGTGTGTAAATTATGAAAATTTGTTGTTTTTGTATGCTTAAACAGGAAGAGTATTTGGAGCTGGAAGTGAGATGTGTACTTATACATTCACACGTCCGGGATTCAAATGCATCAATGATGAACTATGCCAATCAATTTGTCATGACGACTCTAAACCTGGATCAAGCGGAAGATGTAGCACTCCAACTGTTTGTTGTTGCACTATACCAAATCGTGAAACTGTGCTTCATTAGTCATGTGACTAACTAATGTCAGTGACTAACTAATGCTATAATTTATATGGAGGACCCGTTTTTATATAAATTTACTATTGATTTTCATTATTGGTTCTTTGTTTGTTAATTTATAAATTATGCTTCGATAAAAATTTATAAACACATGCTTTCTCTTTCTTATATTTCTCGCATTGTTCAAGCTATGTTATATATATATATATATATATATATATATATATATATATATATATATTTAAGTTCCGGTGAGGAGTAAGCTTATGGATAGGAATTAGGAGCCCTGTGGGCCATTGAATGGATTTAAATCAACGGCTCACATTTACTCGTCATTAATGACATTTTGGTAAATAGAGCTAAAAGTTTGCAACAAGTAAAAATTAGGTTTTGCCTCTCTCGCACTCGCAGTCGCAGCCGTTCAACTTCTTCGCTTCTTCTTCTCCTCTCTCGCAGTCGCAGCCGTCTCTTCTTCTCCTCTCTCGCAGTTCAGTCGAATTTCTCTTCTCCGTTCAACTTCTTCGCCTCTTCTTCTCCTCTCTCGCAGTCGCAGTCGTCTCTTCTTCTCCTCTCTCGCATTTCAGTCGAATTTCTCTTCTCCGGCTCTTAACAAGATTCATACAAAATTTCCACCAATTTCATTGCACAATGGTTAAATCAAAGAGAAACAACGATTCAGGTATGTTTTTTTTTCTCAATTTCCACCATATCATCAACTTTGTCTACAACACAACGATTGAAGCCAAGTATGTTTGTTTTATTCAAATTATGATTTTATGTTCATAATTTAACATCAATTTGTTCATTTATTTATTGTTCATTGTTCATTTTTCTATAATCTTTAAAAATATTTTGTTTCAGCTCCGTAATCTTCCGCTATAAGGATATCGGTTTGACTTTAGATACAATGCGGTGCTTGAAGCCTGGATGTTTTGTTGATATTAAGTTGATTGATGCATGGACAATTTTCTTAAACCACAATGAAAAACTTAGAAGCGTCAACTCTCCATTGAGATTCTTCTTTACGACAAATACATCTGTAAGTTTTTCTGTGTTTTAATTTAAATTTTTTTGTAAATAGTTTTTATTTTACAAGCTCAAACTTTGGAATTAATAAGATTTGTTAATGTAATATGCACTTTAGGACAATTATTGATGTACTCCTAAATATGGTGTTGCTTTTGACGAGTTTGAGAAGAACGTGAATAGAGATCTTTCTCATGCACCACATATGAAGTTAAGAGATGTTGACATGGTACGTAAATTAATATTTTGGTGTTTCTTATACTATATTTTTTTAACATTATGTGATTAAATAATAATAAAATATCATACGGACAACAAAAATGCAAGTGTTCTTTCCTATGCTCTTTGAACAAGGTTATATTGTCATTGTTATTGATTTCAAGAATGATACGTTTGAGATCATTGATAGTAGAGCACCACGAGTTACATTGGGCGATGTTCCAGAAACAAATTTTGAAGAGATCACCACAAGATTGGTAAAATTCTAAAAAATTGTTATAATTATTCACTATCAATTTTGTTTCCGTCATATATGTTAATTTTTTTATTAGCATATCTTTTATGTTTAACATACATTGTATATATCTTGTTTGTGTAGAAAAAAAATATTTTTGGCTTACTTGGGGTATCATTCTGCAAAAAAATGCGGGATGCTAAGGAGCATGGATCCGACATTCATATGTTTACCATGGGCAACTCACAAGCCAAATAATGATTCTGCAGTATATGTCATGAGGCACATGGAAACATATATGGGAGGTGGGACAAAAAGTTGAAAAGTTGGGTTTGGTAAGAAGAACAATGAAAAGCTTGTCAAGCTTTGGAGAGAGAAATATTTGTCTCAATTGCTCAGTTAGAAGAACAATGAAGTGAAGGATCCAGTACTTCAATCAATTGGACAAACAAGAAACATTTGAATTGTAAAGTTGTTAAAACTTACATTGTGCTTTGGAAGATGTAAAAAATGATGTGGTTTGTAACATGAAATTGTGTTTGCATCAGTAATTTGAATGTTGAGTTTTTTAGGTACAATTTAAAATTTACTACTTCGATGCTACTATATTTTATCATCATTTTTTAGGTACTACATAATGTTTATATTATTATACATCAACATTATGTATGTGCAGAAATTATAGAAAAATTATTGGTGTTCATACTTGTATGCGTCATTGTTCATGTTTTTATTAACCGATGTTTATTTTTAGAAAGATGATGTTCATCGTATTCAAAGAGAGTTAACCAAACGTTTTTATTACATAGATGTCTCTTTGTTCATATTTACTTATTTTGGTATTCAAATTATAAGAGATTGATCTCGTGAGTAGCCCTAATATGATCGCCACTTCAAAAGTACAATTAGAGAATGCATGTATGGACTGAGATATGAATTTTCATGATTTTATTAATTGGTGTTCATACTTTTATACGTCATTGTTCATACTTTTATTCTCCATTGTTCATGTTTTTATTAATCGGTGTTCATACTTTTATATAGTCAGTTGATTGTTCATACTATGGTTCAAAACTATGTTTTCTGTAAATTAAATATTGGCTATTTTCAACAAATACACAACACAAGGTAAATTGTCAAAACGGAAATTATGGTTCAAAACTGTAGATTAAACATGTTTTAATTAATCGGTGTTCATACTTTTATGCTCCAGTGTTCATGTTTTTATTAACCAATGTTCATACTTTTATATAGTTAGCTGATTATTCATACTATTGTTCGAAACTATGATTCCTAACATTGAGATATTTTCAACAAATACACAACATAGGGTAAAATTATTTAAATGGAAACTATGGTTCGAAACTGTAAATTAAACATATTTTTATAATCGATGTTGACATGGTACGTAAATTATTTAAACGGAATCCATGAGTTGCGAATGCCATACAATTGAGTAAACCACGGTTTCTCACTTAAGTTAAACTCAGAACCCAATGCAACCCACTTTTCTTCAAATTCTTCACATTCAATTCTCTCACTCCACACAACACTACTTAATTTTGACCAAAAATCAGGTGAATGGTTAAGATCTGGACCGACTTTCTTTGACACATTTTGCATAATGTGCCACATGCAATACCGATGACGAGTGGACGGAAAAACACTTCTAGCTGTTATTTTCATTGCAGGATCTTGATCAGTCACCAACACCCTAGGTGCATGTCCCATAGCTTCCTTAAAGCTCTCAAAAAGCCATTCATATGAGCTTACATCCTCCTTTAGTAAAAGAGCACCCCAAAATGTCACACATTTTTTATGGTTGTCCAAACTAGTGAAAGGGGAAAAAACCATGTCATATCTGAAAAATGCAAACAACACACATTATAATAACAACCGTTCATTTCCTACAAAGAAGATGTTCATAAAAACTAAGGCTATTGTTCATATTTATACATACTTGTTTGTTCGGTAGGTGGAGTCGAACGAAACAACATCTCCATATATAGCATAGTTTTTCATCGAAATTGGGTCAGCCCAGAATATTCTTGTCAGCTGATCATACTCATCAACATCATACCTAAAGTAAAACGCACTACTGACCTCTTGCTTCTTGAACAATATGTCTATCATCAATTGGGCATCACATCCACTAAGATAAGCCAAAAGATCTCTCCTGAAATTTTTGAACTCTGTAGCTGTTGCACCTATGTTTTGATAACCCCCAACAAACTCTTTGAAAACCTTATGAATTCTTGTTGGCCAATCTTTGCTCTTCCACAATTGAGAACAAAATTCTTAAGACCAATGTCCAATTTTCTATTAGATTTGACAAATTGTTTCATTGTAGGAGCCAACATTGCATGATTATGAGCTTCATGAACCCACTTCACAATATACTTTCCACCCTCCATAATCCTAAACGCAACTCCTGCGTTACAACCACATCGATTGAAAGTTGTCTTCCTTTTGCCCGTACTATGTTTGCCATTTTTTTTACCTTCCCTTGTGCATACAAAATACTTCCTCAACACAATATTGTTGGGCTTGTGATTACATGAAACACGAATCTCAAATCCACAAATAGAGGCATACCTCATATAGAAGTCCTCAGCTTCCTCCACACTTAAAAATTGTTGACCAACATGTGGCTTCAATGTATCATCACAAATTGGAACCTAGTTGGTAGAGTTATTTGGAGTTACTTGTATAATAGTTCCACCTTCATTACATGGAGCATTCGCCCTCAATCCCGACACAATGATTGGTGATGATTGCGTACCCAACATCACTGAATCTGTAAAACAATGTAAAAAAAATACTAGTGTAAGTTCATATTTTTTATTTATTGGTGTTCATACTTTTATACGTCATTGTTCATGTTTTTATTCTTCGGTGTTCATAATTTTTATGCCATTGTTCATGTAAATATTATAAACTATTTTCCTATTTGACATTTTGTCGAACAATTGGCGTGCACACTAAAAAAAAGCTTATACATTGTTTCAATTGGAAGTATTAGACCAACTCAACATATGTATATAAATGTATGATCTCAATCAAACCTATCAAACCAAAAAATGATTCAACAAATTTGATTTCAAAAATAAACATCAATGAAACCTAAACTATAAGAATGAAAAACCTAAACCTTGAGAATAGAAATTTCGAAGAGACAATACCTGAATCGGCTTGTATTCTCTTTGATTTCATCATTTTTATATAATCCGTCTTTGATTTGGTTGAAAATCGGACAAATATAGACCTTGTTGGATGAAGAATGTGAGAGTGTTTGAGTCGGTCGTTCAACAGTTGTACTCTTTTTCTTTTTTCAGATTTATGTAATTACAATATGTCATTAATGATGAGTGTTTGTGAGCCATTGATTTAAATCTGATCCAATGGCTCACATAGCTCCTAATTCCTATCCATAAGCTCACTCCTCACCGGAACTAGCCTCTATATATATATATATATATATCGGCATAGAGGATATATGTTACTAGTTTTTTTCTATTATTGGGTCCTATAAATTTCACAAAACCAACACTACAATAATTAATTCCAACAAAGCCTCAAATGTGTATGTGTTAGTATCACTGTTGTTTTCTTCCATGTGTTAGGTGATATAGGTAAATTCAATGTATCGTATTTTATTCATTTGTTATGTAACCACCTAAGTTACGTGGAGCCGAAGCTCGAGTTTCCCACGTCTTTCACCACTAACACCGTCGAGAACATTCCTGGTAGCCGGGTTTCTTTTCAACTCCTTGGGCATCCCCATTCGTATTTTGTTGATGAGTTTAGCACATCGTTCGGGTTTCCAGATGGAGGTCTCAAATCCCTTCCCATTGTCGATTGTGATCCTCAGACATTTTGGTATGAGAATGATGGACGCTCAGAGACGTGGGATCCCTCTAAATTCAAGGCGTTGAGGATCTAACACCCCTTCATCAGGTTCTGTAACACCCCAAGTTCTGAAAACTCGAAGCATTACGGGATGAGACCTCACAATGGGTCCCGACCCTCAGAGTAACAACAATAATATCAGATCTTGCGATAAGACACAACTAAATGAAAACCAAAACTATATAAAAAGCCAAAGGTTTGACAAAAGGGAAAACCAAAGGACTCTCAGCCGATTTCAACAACAAACTGAAAAGACAACAACGTACGGAAATATAAACTCGATCCCGTCCTTTAATGTGCAGGAACCCCTCACATTATAGCATGCTCGTACACAACCGGTTATTATCTTTCATTACGTTAATCTCTTTACTAATTCAACTTATGTTGTCATACGAGTATCACTAGTGTTTCCTAGTGCTACTGAGTGTTTTTTAAGTTATCGGGTGTTTGGCACTGATAATAAAACTAGTGTTAAGTGTTTCTTGCTCCGTTTTTGAAACTGCCCCTCTCGCAAGGGTTTCTTGCTAACACTAGAGTTTTTGTGATGTAAATGACATTCTTGCCCTTAAATTTAAACCAAATTTACAGTATTACCAACTATATATTCACAATTTTCTTGTCATTCATCCGCCATTCTCACCCCATCGTGACTTCTTTGTGCGAAACCCTAGCCCGACGAGTTGTCTGTTCTTGCGACCTGCATCCTCGTACTGCATTCAAAATCCAAGGTAAACAACCCTTCTCTCGTTTTTGTTTGATTCCTTCGTGTGTCTATCGACCTGCATCTACATATTGTTTCATTTTTCGTCTGAGTAGTATATTAGTCGAGTGCTAATTCTCGAAACTGAACTGGGCTTGCATTTGCTGTCATTGCTTCTGTTTTATTTTTCATCTGAGTAGTATATTAGTCGAGTGGTAACATATATATCGTCGAAAGTGAACTAGGCTTGCATTTACTGTGTCATTGCTTCTGTTTCATTTTTTGCCAAATTAGTATAGTAGTCGAGTGTTAGCTATTGTGAATTGTGATAGCTAATTTGATGTCATTGCTTTTGTTTTTGCAAGTGTCGAATGGTAACATATATATTAGTCGATTGTATCTAATTTCATAGTGATAGCTAATGTGAATTGTGAAAACCTACATTCTTTGTACTGCATTTTGGGTATTCTGTTTTGAACTTACTGTCATATATACATTGTTTGTACTGGAAGTTGTACGTCATTATTATATTAGTCGAGTGTTAGACCTACTGCTCCCTTTTTATTTTGAGTTGCTGCTCCTATGATGATCTGCTGCTCCCATTACTGCCATATGTGCCACTTCTAATTTGATATGATGCTCCTATGGTGATTTGTTATTGTTGATCTGTTGCTCCCCTAGCTAATGAGATTTGTTATTATAAATCTGTTGCTCCCCTAGCTCCTTGATCTGCTGCTCATATTTCACAAATGTGTGTCCTATTATAAAACCTATTTTGATAGCTAATTTGATAGCTAATTACCATAGAACTGAGATATGTATATAGAGCATATTCGAGTGTTAACTAATGTGAACTGTGATAGGTAATTTGATGTCATTGCTTCTGTTTTTGACAGTTTCGAATGGTAACATATATATTAGTCGATTGTGTCTAATTTCATAGTGATAGCTAATGTGAATTGTGAAAACCTACATTCTTTTGTACTGCATTTTGGGTATTCTGTTTTGAACTTACTGTCAAAGATACATTGTTTGTACTGGAAGTTATAGGTCATTAGTATATTAGTCGAGTGTTAGACTTGCTGCTCCCATTTATATTTTGAGTTGTTGCTCCTATGTTGATCGATCTACTGCTCTCATTACTGTCATATGTGCCACTTATAATTTGATATGTTGCTCCTATGGTGATTTGTTATTGTTTATCTGTTGCTCCCCTAGCTAATGAGATTTGTTATTGTCACGCTAAGAATGTGTAGCACAAAAGTCTTAAATTTATAACTCGATATATTTTTCCTAACTCCTAGCGAACCCACAGTGTATGAGTCGTTTTGTAATAAGCATAGTATTCCGTGGTCGAACACAAAGACTAAGGTGAAATTGAATCAAATAGTGACTAAGGATAGTGTAAATCTAGGCTAAGAAAAGAGAAAGGAATAAAGAAAAGAAAATCTCAATGTTTTTGTATTGGTTTTGTGGTGATCAATCAAGGATCACAAATCATGCAAGATTAACAAACTACTAAGCTAGCAACACAAATAAGCAAACACAAACACGAGATAGGTAATCAAAGAGAGAAAAGCGGATTCTAGGGGTTAGGATCTCCGGTTATGGCAATGGACTCAAGCTCCTAATCATTCGTTGGATCAACTATGGTATCTTGGGAAAGGGTGTTTCTTAAATGGAACCAATCACCATGTAGGTCTCATGATCCACTAATCCCGCAACTAAGGTCCTATTACTGGGTAAGTCTCTAGGAACCTAAGGTTGGGAAATCTACACTAACCGGATTGCTATCTAGGGATCTAACCTCTCCTTACTGGGTAAGTCTCGGGAAGGCAAGTCCTAAACATTAATCCTAGCACACTCAATCCAATAGCAGCTTATGAGGCTCACTACTACCTAGAGTTCATCATCTTTGGTACTTAAGATCGGAAATCACTGGGTAGGTCTCTTTCCTCACTTAGATTGCTAGCATTAAGTCACCCTAGGCTAGATTAAGCTTAACAAACACTAGGATTTCAACAATCTAACATCCTAACATGTAGATTTATCAATACAAGCATAACAGAAGCAAACCACGGGTAGTTCATCTCATTCCACGGCCGTGGTTTGGGTTGAACAAACCATGATTTCTAACAGCACTTAAGTACGAGCAAGCGAATAATCCAAAGATACATTAAGTCTATTCTATCATAGTCCAAGCCATAACCATCATTCCCTTACCCTAGAATCGCATCTATTTAGCCAACAACATGCATCATAACAATCAAGCTCAACAAGCATACATTCATGGCTTCCATAACAAGAGAATGAAATGAAAGAGAAACGAAACAAGTAGGGTAAGAAAACCAAGCTGAATAAAATTCAAGAAGGACTTACAACCCTTCAAAAGAAGGTTCGAATCGTTTCTTACAACCCTAGCAATTGTCTTCAACAAAACTCACTCAAAACCACTCAAAAACTATGAAAACTAAGAAACTAGTGTTCTTCTTCTTCTTCTCCCAAATGAGAGTGTTTTTTCTCCTCCAAGAGTAGCTCCAATCCAATAGTGTATGAATGAGAGAATGTGGGAGAGGGTGTGTGTGGTCAGGTCCCCCCTTTTAGAATCAGCCTGCAAGAGTACTTATAGCCTCCACCAAGAGCAAGAGTCGGTTATGGAGATCGTGGGACAGCTGTCCCAGCTGTCCAGAGGGAATCACGGTCCAAATCAACGCCCGTAGAAGTCCCAGTGACCGTGATTTTGGTGTTTCAGCCCTCTTTTGATCGTTGAGCCATGAGTTGGTGCAAGGCATGCACCAACATGGTCCTATGTGTTCTCCTTAGCTCCTAGCTTGCTCCCTAATGAGTCTGGAAGTGTGTCATTGCGAAGAACGATCCTCGGATGTATCGGATAAGCTCCAAAGGCTCCCAAAATACCTACAAAACATGCAAAAGTCCGTGTAGACGTCTATCTCGGCAACATACATGAATTAAGTGCAAATCGTCACGAACTAATGCCGAACTATGCATGAATAGTTGGAAAAAGTATATAAATGGATGTCTAGACTAACGTCATAAATTGTGTTATCAAAATACCCCATACTTAAGGTTTGCTCGTCCCCGAGCAAGACCCAGCTATAGACTAAGAGATGACATGATTTATGCATGCAGAAAAACAACAAAATCTTTTTGGAATTGTGCTTCTAATATTGGATCACCTTCATAGTCATGTTTCATGGCAATGGACAAGCGATCATGCATCAAACGAATGAAGGCATGTAAAGACAATTATACTTTACTCAAAAGCGTGCATGCAAGGTAAAAATGAAGAAGTCAAGATGATCATGAGTATATCCAATCTAGATCACTAAGTCTTACACACATGCAAATAGGTCACAAGGACTTAGGAAAGAAGAGGCCAAGAAATGTTGTGATTAGGTGGGAATTTTTAGGTCATGTGATGCTAATCCGGGAAAGGAACTAACTCCATAATTTCATTTTTGATCAACTTCCCCACAAGTGTATATTTTCTCCATCTTTTCTTTTTCACTTTCTTTTTCTTTCACTTATTTTTGAGACAATTGCATTGGTGTACAAAAGCCGAAACCTTGGTGATTAGCGGATCTCGGGATTTTTCCGAGGTGCCTCACACCGGACACACATACCAAGGCTCGTTAGGACATTCGGTTTATCCGACTTTGGCAAGGCACAAACACCCGATTATGTGAATGGTGCCGAGTTACTCTTCATCAAAACCAAAGTCCCCAAACCTATATTTTTTCTAAACTTTTCACAACAAATTCAGCACTTCATTCACAATATTCTTTCATCAACAACTTCACCCCACACTTGTTTTTCACACACATCAACACACTAGCATGTTCCTATTCCCGGATGGGTCAAAAAAGGTCAAATTTTATATCAATTGAGGTGCTCAAACAACATGATCAAGATGAGAAGTAGAGAAAGATGAATTGCCTTAATCACTTCTAAATGATGTGCAAGAACTAGCATGTAATTTTGACTATCAATCCTCAATCCAATCAAGGCAAACATTCATGATCACAATTCATACATGGGATTCAATCAAGGTAAGTACTTCAAGTCCACATATGCATACATCCATTCAACACATAAGGCCATCCATAGCCAATTCACAAGACAATCTCATCATAAGGGTCATACCCAAACTTAGAAGAACTAAAAATTTTTAAATTTTCTGATTTTTTTTTTTGGATTTTCGAAATATGTATGTACAATGCAAAACATAATGAGACATGTGACTAAAAGAAACTGTCCAAGATGCTAATCATGCAAGTGATCATGAAAACCCCACCCCATACTTAGAAACACATTGTCTCCAATGTGCAATTCAAGTAAAGAAGAGTGAAAGAGGGTCCTCACAATGTAAAATGGTTTTGCTTCGGTATTTTGGTTCACTCATGTGGAGTGATGGTGGATGATCTATCAAAGATGGTAGAGAGCTCTTGATGTTGATTGTGGCGTCGGGACCTGTGCTAGGCACCGCTAGCCGTCCAAGTCCCATGTCCGCTCCACCCACAATTATTGAGGGATCATCATCATCATCAACTCATGCCTTACAAGGCTTCCATGCTACCTAGACTCTAGCACACAAACTCCAAACACACAAAAGCACACAAAAACAGAAAAATCAAAACTAAAACAAAAACAAAAAGGGAAAGATGTCTACCAATGGGTTGCCTCCCATTAAGTGCTTCTATAAGGTCATTAGCTTGACCAAATTTGGGGGCGTCTCACTCAAGGTGAAGTGGGGCAATCATATCCACCGGAGCTCCCGGGATATACTTCTTCAACCGGTGCCCATTCACCTTAAAATCTCCACAATGCTCCCCTCCTATCTCAACCGCTCCATGGGGAAAGATCTTCTTCACCACAAAAGGACCCGTCCATCTTGACTTTAGCTTTCCGGGGAAGAGCCGCAGCCTTGAGTTGAAGAAAAGGACAAGGTCACCTTCACTCAACTCCTTTGGGATAAGACGCTTGTCATGCCAACGCTTAGTCATTTCCTTGTAGATCCGGGCGTTTTCATAGGCATCCAACCGGATCTCCTCAAGAGCGTTCATGTCTAGCAACCTCTTCTCACCGGCCTCCTTGAGGTTAAAATTCAGCCACCTTATAGCCCAATACGCTCTATGCTTCATCTCCACCGGAAGGTGGCAAGACTTGTCATAAACTAGCTTGTAGGGAATGGTACCAATCGGTGTCTTGAAGGCGGTTCTATATGCCCACAAATCATCATCAAGCTTCATAGCCCAATCCTTTCTTGTTCTAGAAACCTTCTTCTCAAGTATCCCCTTTATCTCCCGGTTGGAGATCTCCACTTGGCCACTAGTTTGGGGATGGTAAGGTGTTGCCACCTTATGAGTCACCCCATACTTAGCCAAAAGTGTCCCAAAGTTCCTATTGGTGAAATGCTTCCCTCCATCACTTATGATCACCCTTGGTGTTTCAAACCTAGGGAAGATGACCCGGTTGAAGAACCGCACCTTAACCTTGGCATCATTGGTGGGAGAGGCGATTGTCTCCACCCATCTCGACACATAGTCCATGTTGGAATTTCGGTGTCCGGTTTTAGACCAAAGGGTCGTAGTCTCACTTAAGTGAGTAGACGGTTGTCCCAATATAATTTATCTTGAAGTGAAATAAATTATTAAACAAGGGTTTGTAATCCCCACAAAGGAGTAGACAAAACCCAACCAAGAGTTTGTAATCTCCAAAAAGGAGTAGACTAAACTCTAATAGAAATTAAGTTCAATTACAAGTCTTAAAAACCGATTGTTATATGTTAAAACATTGACTTGGATTATGTAATGAGTCATTCATAAATGAATTTTCCTTCTAAGTGTATTCTCCCCTACACCGGGAATATCCAAATACCTTAGTGGGATAAAACGTTACACGTTACAAAGACTAAGTAAGAGACTTACTTGTCTTACTTTGTAGAAAGGGTATTCCTAGGTTTTGTCAATACAAAACCAAACTAAGATGGATGCCTATCCTTTGTCAATACAAAGGAACTATATTGGTCTTTCGAGTTTTACAAACAAGCTTATAAGAAGGCCTATCCAATGTCAATACAATGGAACTAAAAGCTTTATTGTTGCAAAAACGAATGTTCAATCAAGTGCAAATGGCTCTCCCTTTTATAGGCATAGGGGGACACGGTTTTGGGGAGTTAAAAGAGGTTAAAATCGGTTATGGAAGTTACTTGGAAGATGGGCCTTGAAGCCCTAGAAAGCCCGAGGCCCGAGGCCCACATAGGGAGCCCAAAACCGCTACCCGGAGCTAGCTTAGAGCTAGCTTATTTTTCTTGGTCCAAACACTTCCAATGAGCTTCA
This sequence comes from Fagopyrum esculentum, assembly GCA_033239045.1. Taxonomy (NCBI): domain Eukaryota; kingdom Viridiplantae; phylum Streptophyta; class Magnoliopsida; order Caryophyllales; family Polygonaceae; genus Fagopyrum; species Fagopyrum esculentum. The sequence goes on from BSUD01000008.1 coordinate 120,334,621, forward strand.
TTCACTTTAATATAGCTAGGGTAAGCTCCAAGATCCTCAAACACTCAATATCTTAGCTCAAGCTAGTGTAGCTCCTTAAGAAGCTCACTAGCTGTTTCATTGACATTCACTAAGCATTTGAGCTTGGATTGCTCCCAATTTTTAACCACATATTCTTTAGCCAATATAAGGCCTAAGAACCAAAGGTGTGCCGATAAAATGTGGCTAAAAAGCCCCAAACATCAGCCTTCTAAAAGCTAGCACAAGTTGACCTTGTCGTGAATCACCTTGCTTTGATTCAACTCCCCTTATAATACTAGTTGTTCTTAGTGCCGGTCACTTGTCTTGCCTCCCGCAACCCGGACCATAGTGACACACATGTGAACAACTCATTGCACCTTGTCTCAAGACAACCTCAACAGTTACAATGAAGACTTAACACAAATCTCCAACAGTCCATAGGTAAGTAGAAGTTACCTAACTTAATCGAAACGTCTTCCAAAATGCCCACGGGATGGGTAATGGAGCAGTCCGCCATGTACAATCTTATCTTCACCGGCTTGGGCTCTCCAAGTCCGATCTTCACACATAACTCCAGCGGGATGATGCTCACGCTGGCTCCTAGATCACACAACGCCTCACAAGTAACATCCCCAACTTGAATGGAAGTGGTGGTTTATATGCAGGAGGTGGGACATAAACTTCAGTTTTGTTCGACGCTTTCTGAGGCTCCACCTCGGATGGTACCTCGACCGAAGTGTTTTTTGTCTGTACCTGGACCGAGGTGTTCTTCATCTGCACTGGCATCGACCGAGGCATTGGATCTGCAGTTTTCAGTCCACTTCTCGTCGTTATTGCCATGATCTGTCCTTTAGGGTTGCTCTCTGTCCTTGCTGGGAGCTTCCCTGGATCTCTTGGCGCTTCATTCGCCTTATTAAAGAATTGTTGCTCTAAGGCTTTTTGTGCCTTCGAAAATGAAGTCATGGATGTCTCCATAGCATTGAGCTTGATCAAGATGGCCTCCAGCACTGCATCTTTCTTCGCTGGCTGGGATGAGCTTGATCCATGCTCTTGGCTCTTCAATGGAGTAGAAGAAGAAGAAGAGAAAGGATTAGAAGAATTATTTGAATTGGAGTTAGAGTAAGGGTTACCCAGATTTTGATTGTTGGATCTCCAATTGTTGCTGTTGGAGCCTTTATTGTTGTTGTAGTTGTTTTTCCGGGAACCATTGTTGTTGTTCCTTGACCCTTGATATCCTCCCTCCTCTTTCTTGGTGTGAGCAACCAAAAGATCCTTCAATTGCTTCACATCATTCTTGAGGGAAATGAGTTGATTATCATTTGATGCAACTTCTTGGAAGTTAACTCTCTTAATTCCAGTTTCAGCTCCTTGATGCGAGTATTTCTCCATATGCAAAGCTTGTTTCTCAATGAACTCCCAAGCTTCACCAATCGGCATGTCCATAAATGTCCTGACGGATAGTAGTTGAAAGTTGAATTGGGTAGCTCCATCCAATCCCTTGAAGTAAATCTCCATCAACTCTATCTTTGGAATCCCATGATGTGGGCAATCCAAAAGAACATCTTTAAATCTCTCCCATGATTTGGACAGACTCTCCTTGTCCTTCATGATAAATGCATTGATCTTCCCTCTCATTTCAGCGGTTTTGGAGGGGGGAAAGAATTTTGTTAAGAACTCCGTCGTCATCTCCTCCCAAGTGTTGATCTTTCCGGGAGGAAGAGACTGATACCAAGTAAGTGCCTTGTCTCAAAGAAAAGTAAAAAGGCCTTAGCTTGTAATTATTATTTTCCAACCTTGAAGGTCTCAAGGTCTCCATCAAAATCTCATAGTTTTGTAAATGTTGATGCGGAGACTCCCTCTCTAAACCTCCAAACTGGCATTGGCGGATCATGGATAGAACTTGCGGTGGAAGTTCATAATCATGCTCCGCTGGATCACCTAGGTTGACTCCTAGACGCCTCACTTGCTGGTTCGGGTCCATCCTCTATCCTAGGGTCTGTGGAATACCTACAAAAAGAACATCTCAGACAGGCATCCGAGGTGGAAGTATCTCGGCCTGGGCAGCTGGAGCGGGGTCCTGCCTCGGTCGAGGGTCTGGTCAATGCAGAATCTGAGCTCGTAACTCAGCCATATCTGCTTCAATCTCTGCAGCTCTGGTGCGATTTTCCTCTCTTTCATGCTGCAGTTCTTCCCTATTGAGACGCAGCTGTTCCATCGCTTCCTTCAACTCGGCATCAAGATCGCGATCGTCTCGATTGGCCAATTATGCTTCTTTCAAGCGTCTTTTGTATGTCTTTTCTGGTTCGGGATCGTAAGGAACGATTTCCTTCCCATCACGGGTTCTTCGCATAAACCTAAGAAAAAGAACCTGCGAAAGTCACTCAAGTAGAGTGGTTAGTAACAACAGGGGCAAATGCCCCGAAAGACAACCGCAACCGGCTCGGTCTACACCAAGTCCCCGGCAACGGCGCCAAAAACTTGTTCGCTCCAAACGGTGTGTGCAAGATTTAAATTTATATCCCAAGAAATATGCTTAAACAAGGATGCAAACCCGCAATGTACGGATCAATTATAGTAAAAGCAAGAATTCCGGGGTGTCGATCTCAGGGACTTAGGTGAAACAAAGCAAGTATAGGTCGTCTATGTAACTAATAACCACAAAAGCGATTAGAGCAATCAAAGAGATCATAATAATGTCAATTAAAGCAAATATGCAAATTCTAGGGATTAAAGCATCTAGTTTTGGTTTCAACTCAAGATCTCAAGATAAGCGGACAAAGCTGAGATTTTTGCATAGGGAAGGTGTTTCTAAAGTGGAATAGATCACCGGGTAAGTCTCACTACTCACTAATCCCAAACCAAAAGTTCCTATCACCGGGTAAGTCTCAAGGTACTAAGGAAAGGAATTATAATCTCAAACCAACACACCAACTAAGGGAATAGAATCAACCTTTACCGGGTAAGTCTCAGGCTAACTCACAAAGATGGGATGAAAGCACACTCAAATCCCAATAAAGGATAAACCTTTATTACCTACACTTATGATCTTGGGTAAACAAACAAAGGAATTACCGGGTAAGTCTCATCCTAGGCTTGCATTGAACCAGGAAAGGTGTAATAAGAATAGGATTTGGCAAACTCTAACACTTAACTCTCAGTTACGGATCAGAAAAGGTCACCTCGGTCAGTCAAGTTCCACCCCGGCCGAGATGTTCATCGACTGAACGAGATGTTCTAAGGTTAAGGTTAAAGACTCGAACTTTCAGGGTCCTACTAGGATTAAGATTATTCTATCATTGTTTTTCCCACAACTTTCAGCCAATCACCCTAGAATCGCACAAAGAAATTAGCCACTCAACATCATGAAAGCAATAATCAAATATATGAGAAGGGAATGACTATTTGAACACAAAAACCTTAAGAACAAGGCTTTAATAACTGTAAAATATCAAACAAATCAGCGTTCCTCAATCACAAATCACACAAAGACAACAAAAGGGAATCTAAGAAAGTCTTACAAATCCCCTTAAAAAGCTATCTCAAAACTATGAACTTTCTTCCTTCAATCTTCAAACTTCCTTCAAGCTTCCTTCCTAATTGCAGCTGGGAGAATATGGTGTAGAGGATAAAAATCCAGAGGTGCAAGATGATCAAAGATGGATGAATTGTGGAAAATCCAACCCTTTATATAGAAGAATTATCTTCCAAAGATAATAATATCTTAAAAAGATAATTTTCTAATAAAATATATCTATAACTCTGAAATAGATCTCCTAAATATATGATCTTCCTTCCAGAAATCCAACCCAAAAATATAAGATCTCTCCTTCAAAAAATAAAAGATCTCAGCCAAATAAAATATATCTCGTTGCGTCAGGGTATTTGCCTCGGTCGGGGCGCTCCTCTAGATCACCTCGGTCGAGGTGCCACTGCAGCTGACCGAGGTGAATCTCAGCTGAAGGTGAAATCTCTCAAATCTGGTCCAAAGTAAATCTTCTTTGTTAATTCCTTGCTTCCTGAATTCTCTTTTAAGCTCCTGAATGTAGCTCCAATGACTCATTTGCTCCTTAGCTCTATTTTGATGCAAAACGTGTCATTTTACCTATGATTACAACGAAACTTGGTGTAGACCTAGATTCCCGTAAAGGTAGATGAAACGACAATATAATCACATAATATACATCCAAACATGCAGATTATTGAAGATAAAACGTTTAAACAAGTCCCAAAATATAGACTATAATACATGCTATTAGTATATATTCACTCAGCAGGAGCTGAATAACCGTCAGAGAAGATGGTTGGAGTTGATTAAGGATTTTGATCTTGATATCTTATACCACCCGGGGAAGGCTAATGTGGCAGTGGATGCCCTTAGTAGGAAGACTCCCCGGGAGATGGCGATCGCTAGGCTGATAGCTCAGCCACATTTACAGCGAGATTTGGCATGACTAGATATAGATATCCACTTCCCGGAATCCGACAGCCGGTTGTCCACCTTTGAGATAGTACCTGTTATGTTGGCTGAAATGCGACAAAAGCAGGAGAGTTGTCTAGCTTTGATGTAGATCCGAGACCGGATGTCTCGAGGAGAGGCACCACAGTTTTCATTCGGTGTTGATGGGATCTTGAGACCCCAGGAGCATGTTTGTGTGCCTTCAGATCGAGAGTTGAGACAGAAGATCCTTCAGGAGGCTCACTCTTCACCTTACTCAGTGCACCCTAGTGCGAGTAAGATGTATCAAGGTATCAAACGCTCTTTCTGGTGGGGAGGTCTGAAGCCAGATGTCGTGAGATATGTAGCTCAATGTGTGACCTATCAGCAGGTCAAGATCGAGCATCATCGACCAGGAGGCGAGCTACATCCACTTCCCATTCCCCATTGGAAGTGGGAGGACACTCTATGGAATCGTTACTGGTTTGAGACAGAGTCGAGGTTTTGATGTTATATGGGTGATAGTAGATCGATTGACAAATACCGCACGTTTCATCCCCATCAAGAAAACATGTCGGTGAGTCGATTGGCAGAGGAATTCACTAGGCAGATAGTGAGACTTTATAGAGTACCTAGGACTATAGTCTTTGATAGAGATGGACGGTTCACATCGAGGTATTGGCAGCAGGTTCATGCCACCCTAGATACAAGTCTACAGTTCACGACTGCTTATCATCCTCAGACCGATGGTCAGTCCGAGCGGACCATCCAGACTCTAGAGGACATGTTGTGAGCCTACGTGTTAGACTGGGGACAGGTGTGTCCAGATCACCTTCCGTTAGTGGAGTTTTTGTATAACAACAGTTGGCACGCATCAATCCGGATGGCTCCTTATGAGGCTTTATACGGATAGAGATGTCGTACACCGTTGTGTTGGGATGAGCGGAGTAGTGCTAGCGGAGTAGCACCTGAGCAAATTCAGGATGACATGGATCGAGTAGCAGTGATCCGCGAGCGGATGTTAGCACCGCAAAGTCGACAAAAGTCATATGACGATAAGAGGCGCAGACCTTTGGAGTTCATAGTTGGAGCTCAGATTTGGTTGAGAGTATCCCCGACATGAGGCGTCAGACGTTTTGGTGTCAAGGGGAAGTTGAGTCCCCGATATGTCGGACCGTTCGAGATTCTTGAGCGAGTTGGAGAGGCAGCATACAGACTTGCTTTTCCACCAAGACTCGAGGGTGTTCAACCCGTCTTCCATGTGTCGCATCTACGGGAGTACATACCGGACCCGAGACACATATCAGTCACGTGGATCTAGTGATCGAGCCAGACCACACGTTTATTGAGCACCCGGTGGTTATCTTAGAGCGTAGTACGGATGATGAAGATTCAGTGGTCGTTGCGAGGAGCTGATGTGGCGACTTGGGAGACAGAGGACAGTATCCAGAGGAACTATCCGGAGTTTTACGTTGAGTTGGATGCACCTTTAGCGTAGTCGTTTTGTTTCGGTTTTTCCTTTGTTGTGTTGTGTACGTTGTTGTGACGTTTTGAGTTACATGCCCTGTGTGGGAATATATGAGTTCAATTCTGTTTCTGAGTGTTGTTGTGATCGTTGGGTTTTTGCAAGTTTCGGGACGAAACTTTTTTTTAGGGGGATCTGATGTAAGACCACAGTCTTTCGCCTTCACCGCCCCTGCGGTGAAGGATGCCGCCCCTGCAGCAGGCCGCACCCGCGGCAAGGTCAGCCGCCCCTACGGCTGACTACACATCGCGCCCGATCTTTCTTTCGTTCGTTTTATCTTCTTTCCATCATTTAGAAGATCCGATCTTCTATCTTATGGGCCGGTTTTCTTATCTTGTTCCTAACCCTAAAACGTCTTTCCTTCTATATTTTCAGCCCTTCTCTATATATTCCCATTTTTCCTCCTTTTTTCCGTTTCTCGCTTACGTCTTCTTCAACCCTAAGAGTTCCAACCGTCTCCCTTGCTTCCTATGACCTTGCTGAACGTGTAAGTTCTTCCTCCCCTGTTCTTCATCACGTTCATGTGCTGCTGCACCTTGACTCTTTTATGTTTCGTTTCCCTCTTCGTTTTCCTCTTTTCTTTTTCTCCAAGAATCAAGTTTGATCCTTGATTCTTGTGGAGCGTCCGTTGATGATCCTTTGATGTTCACAGGCTCCCTTGGTTGAGTTGTGACGTGGTTGTGTGTTGAGAAGAGTAAGTCTTGACCTTCGTTGAGTTCCTTGTTGTCGAAGGAGTCCACAAGAAAGATAATAACCGGTTCTTCATCACTTGTCTAGTTCTTTAGGAGACTAGAATGTGCTCTTGCAACCCAGACCCGTAGGTAACGGATAGTACTTATCTATTCCTATTGGTAGATGGAAGCGGAGGCGAGTTTCGGGAGATTCTCGTGTGATAAAAGAAGTTGAATTAGTAATGGATAACTTTAAGAAAGATAATAACTGGTTGTGTGCAAGCATGCTATGTGTTTTTTTTACCTTATGTGTGTTTGTGCCTTTACGCTCTTGCTAGTATGTAGAATGTTAGCTAACGGTTTATACCGTCGTTGTAGATGTTCCGCAGGTTCAGGATGCTGCTGAGTGAACCAGATGGTGTGGTCAGCCGGGGATCCCGTACATTATAGGATGGGATCGGGTTTATGTTGTTGTTGTTGTTTTTCCCTTTTGTTTTGAACTCGACTGTGAGTCTTTTAAGCTTTCCTTTGTTTAAACCTTTAGTTATATATTGAGTTTTGGTTATCATTCATTTGTGCCTTGTTGTAAGATCCGTTGTACTATTTCTACTCTGAGGGTTGGGACCCATTATGCGGTCCTAGCCCGCAGCGCTTCGAGATCCCAGAACTTGGGGTGTTATATCCTTAACGTTCCTAGGAGGCGGCATGATGCAACAAACTCAATCTTCGCCGGATCTATCTTGATCCCTTCGGTGGAAACAATGTGACCAAGAAAGGCCACCTTAGACATCCAAAACTCGCACTTAGAGAGCTTAGCGTAAAGCTCTCTAACTGAAGAGTTTACTTGATAGATTGTGAAACTCCATGGGGTACCGAGGACAATCGTTTTCGACAGATATAGACGGTTTAGCTTGAGATTTTGGCAGCAGATGCATCTAGTATTGGGGACGAGTCTTCACCTTACTACCGCGTACCATCCTCAGACTCGGTCAGCCTGAGAGGATCATTCAGACCTTAGAGGACATGTTGAGAGCTTGTTTGTTGGATTGGGGACATGTATGGCCAAATCACCTTCTCTTGGTAGACTTTTCATATAATAACAGCTGACATCTATTGGGATGACTCCTTATGAGGCATTGTATGGGTGGAGGTGTCGTACACCTCTATGTTGGGATGATATTGGTAACGCATGTAGAGTAGCTCCTGAGTAGATACAGGACGACATCACTCGAGTAGCTCTAATTAAAGAGTGTATGTTGCCAGTATAGAGTTGTCAGAAATCCTATGCTACAAATTTAGAGTGCGTGCCCGGGTTTGGCTGAGAGCATCACTGATGCGAGGCGTCTAGCGTTTCAACATTAAGGGGAAGTTGATTCTTTGATATGTCGGACTCTTTGAGATCTTGGAGTGAGTCGGGGATGTCGCATAGCGCTACCACCGGCACTAGACGGTGTTTGCCCAGTTTTTCACGTGTCCCAGTTGAGAGAGTATATACCATACCCGAGGCATGTTATCACTTATGAGGATTTGATAGTAGAGCGTGGTCACACTTTTGTGGAGCTTCTAGTAGCGGTTTTAGAGAGGAGTACTAGACGCTTACAGTCTAAGGGCATACCAATGCTACGGATTCAGTGATCTAGACGAGGAGCCGATGAGGCTACATGGAAGACGAAGGATAGTATTAGGAGGAACTATCCCGAGTTTTATGCAAAGCTAGTTGCAACTGTAGGACCAACGGGTTAGTTCTCGGTTATGTGCTTTTGTGATTATATGTGCCTGATTGCTTGTTTGTCATGTGTTAGCATGAAATATTGTGATATTTTAGGCACGTTTTATAATCGTATTTGATTCATATTGATAGTCTTTGATTAAGCTTTATGCATATATGAGCTAGTATTGCCTATATTGTCAATATGGATGTCTACACGAGTTCTATGTTGATTATAGGTGATTTGGAGCTATTTCCGAACGAAATCGAGCAAAGGGAAGTTGAGTTGATGTACCTCTAGATTAAGGACACCTTTTGGAAGCAATATGGAGTATTAGATTGAGGAATGCACGAATGAAGGCAAGAATCACGGTTTTACCCTAAATTACGGCCGTGGATTGTGATGCAGAATTCGATGTTCATTCCAGGGGATATTACGGCCGTGGAAAGTACCCGTGTTTATCTCCACGCCTCAAAACTACGGTCGTGGAATCTTCCACGACCGTGATCTTGGCGAATCCTTTCGCCACGTTTCGAAGCCATGATCTTTTGAAGATCGGGCCGGGCCGACATTTTGCCCTGCATTATAAAAAGGACGGATGAAGCAAGATTCCGTCATCTCGCTACCTAGCTTACGACCTTTCAACCCTAAGTTTAGCGGCAAAAACGCAAGCTTAGGAACGCACAAACCCTCATTCTTGGAGGTGATTTTGGGGAGATCTCATTGGAGATCAAAGTTCGGAATTGAAGAATTGCTGCTAGTGATCGTTGCGTTTGTGCAAGATCAAAGTTCTCGGAGGATTTTGCAAGAAGGATTCTCTTCTTGCTTAGGTTTGATTTAGGATCGGATTGACATCCCGTTTCCTTTCTTTCCTAAGATTGTGATTGCTTATTCCTATTTGAATCCCTTGATAAACACTTGTTCTTGATTGTGATTCTGAGATTCTTTTGAAGATTATTGATAGTTCTTGAAAGTTTCCATCTTTTATCTTTTAAATCTTGAATTAATATCAAATGACTGTTATTGGCTAAAAACCCTTAACAATTCTAAGGTGAAGGGTTGATAGTTATGGCTTAGATGATGATAGATCGATCGCAAACAGATTAGACCCTGAGAGTTAGAGAATTATCGCCGACAACCCTAAATTACGGGCTGTTCTTGAGTTCCACGGCCGTGGAATCTCAAGATCCAACCGTAATTTCCCTGAGTTTACGAGCTTGCTTTTACCTTAATCCAAAGTTAAAGATTTGCTTTAGCTTAGTTTAGACTTGTCTTTTCTAGGTGGTAGTGAAGCCTCAACAACCTCTACCTCAATTGTGAGCCTCAACAACCTCAATCGGATAAGTTAGTCTTGACCTTTAGATTATAGGTTTGGGTATTTGATGCTAATCCTTGTCTTTAGAACCCCTCTATATTGAGCCTCAACAACCTGTATAGGAGGTATCTTTTAGGTGAGTTACATAAGGTTTTTGGAACCTCAACCGTACGATTACCTTACACTAGTATACCTTTGCATATCTCTACTCTGTCTTTATATCAATAGTATATCTTGAATCTGTTGCCACAACTGAATACCCGGATCTTTAGGATTGTTGTTTTCCCAATATTTGCAAAACTCCCATATTTACTGTTTGATAACCTGAAATCGAATTTGTTCCCACCCAAATCCCTGTGTTCGATACTCTGGAATTCTTGCTTAGCTACCTCGATCCGTACACTGCGGGTTCGCTGCTTGATTCTAGTTTTATAAATTTAAAGCTTATTTGCACACACCTCTAGGGGCGAACAAGTTTTTGGCGCCGTTGCCGGGGATTTGGTTTCGGCCGAATTCGGTAACCGGTTGTCAAGCTTGGGAGCTTGCTCTCGTTATTTGATTCTTCTTGAGTGCATGCGCAGGTCTAGGAACACCGAAGATCTCTTACCTCTTGATCAAGAACTAGAGAAAACCTTGAGACAAAGACGCAAAGAAAAGAAGATGGCTCAAGAAAACGAAAGCGATCTTCAAACTAAGTTGGCGGAGAAGGAAGCTCAACTCCGATGGAATGAGAATCTCCTCCAGGATGAGATGGATCGTCATCAAACTCAAGTTAACGGTCTACAAGACATGATCGTCCAAATGAAGATAAAGATGAGCGATCTTGAAGATAAGGTGGGCAAGAAGTCCTCGAGAAGAAGGACAAGATCTAGAAGAAGAAGCCACTCATCCGCTGATGATAGTGATTCTTCCATGCCCCCGCTAGAAGAGATTGATCCCACGATCAATATAAATCCTTTCAATCAACAAGGAGCTGCTAACCGCCGCATTCCACCTAGGAATGCAAGGGTCGAACGTGTGGATAATGAGCCAAGAACTCTTGGCCAGCGGATGGATCCAACACAAAAACCACGCCGCTTGGGTGTGAACTTTGATGCTGAAGATGTACAAGGGTTTAGTTTCAACCCTCAAGTTATCACTCTTGTTCGCCAAAGCCAGTTTGGCGGTACAAGCGCTGAATCTCCACACCAACACTTGCAAAACTTTGAGTGTATGATGGAGACAATGAGACCAAAGAGCGCCACTACCAACAGCTATAAGCTCAAACCTTTCTTTTTCTCTTTGAAAGGGAAAGCGCTATCTTGGTACCAAGCTCTTCCTAGTGGGAAGCTAGAAACGTGGGAAGACCTCTCCGCAGAATTTCTCACCAAGTTCTTTCCGCCCTCCAAAACGGCGGAACTTAGAGGTAAGATTAATGCTTTTTCTATGAGACCTAACGAAAGTTTGTTTCAATCTTGGGAAAGGTTTCAGGATTTGCTCTTGGATTGCCCTCATCATGGCATATCCAAGCTTGCCCTGCTGGAAATTTACTACAAAGGGTTAGATGCGGGAACGCAATTCAACCTTCAATCCCTCTCATGCGGAACGTTCATGGACATGAGAGAAGATGACGCTTGGGACTTCATTGAGAAGCAAGCAAGAGTCATAGAGAAGTATTCCCACCGGAAAGTGGAGGGAAATCGTGTGGAGCAAGGAGCGAAGCTCACACATGAAGCTCAAAATCAGATTTTCTCCCTCAACAATGAGATCAAAGAGTTGAAGGAGACTATCAAGACCAACTTCCCAAAGCAACAAGAGAAGGATGTTGGCTATTTGGGCAACAACAATGGCGGTGACAACACCAACCGCAACAACAATAACCGGAACAATAACCGGAACAACAATTGAAATGGAAACAACAACCGGAATAACAACAATTGGAACAACAATCGTGGTTCGAACAACAACAATTGGCGCTCCAATCAACAAAATTCCGGTATCTCCTATCCTTCCAATTCCAATTCACTAACTCCACCCTCTTCTTCCTCTACTCCTTTGAAAAGCCAGGGGCAATCATCAAATGGAGGAAACAATGCGGGAAAGGAAAAGCCGGATCCCATGTTGGAAACGATCTTGGGAAAGCTTCAAGGGTTGGAGAACCGCATCATCAAGGTTGATGATCAAATTTCTAAGGTTGACAAAGCTCAAAAGGTTTTAGAAAATCAAATGTTCAACCATGCGGAGGAAGTTCCTAGGAATCAAGGGAAACTTCCAAGAAAGACGGAGGATGTTAGCATGAAATATTGTGACATTTTAGGCACGTTTTATAACCGTATTTGATTCATATTGATAGTCTTCGATGGAGCTTTATGCATATATGAGCTAGTATTACCTATATTGTCGATATGGATGTCTACACGAGTTCTATGTTGATTATAGGTAATTTGGAGCTATTTCCGAACGAAATCGAGCAAGGGAGAGTTGAGTTGAAGTACTTCCAGATTTAGAACACCTTTTGGAAGCAATTTGGAGTATTAGATTGAGGAATGCACGAATGAAGGCGAAAATCACGGTTTGACCCTAGATTACGGCCGTGGAGTATGATGCAGAATTCGATGTTCATTCCAGGGGATATTACGGCCGTGGAACACAACCGTATTTCTCTTCACGCCCTAAAATACGGTCGTGGAATCTTCCACGACCGTGATCTTGGCGAATCCTTTCGCCACGTTTCGAAGCCATGATCTTTTGAAGATCGGGCCGGGCCGACGTTTTGCCCTGCATTATAAAAAGGACGGATGAAGCAAGATTCCGTCACCTCGCTACACCTCGCTTTACCCCGCTACCTAGCTTACGACTTTTCAAAACCCTAAGTTGGGCGGCAAGAACGGAGCTTAGCAAGACAAAAACCTTCATTCTTGGAGGTGATTTCTGGGGGGATCTTATTGAAGATCAAAGTTCGTGATTGGAAGATTGTGGTGAGCGTCCTTCGCGTTGAGGAAGATCGAAGTTCTTGGAGGATTTTGCAAGAAATCTTCTCTTCTTGCTTAGGTTCGATTTAGGATCGGATTGACATCCCGTTTCCTTTCTTTCCTAAGATTGTTATTGATTGTTTGATTTGAATCTCTTGACAAACACTTGTTTTCGATTGTGATTTTGAGATTCGTCTGAAAGGTTATTGAAGGTTCTTGAAAGTTTCCATCTTCTATCTTATAAATCTTGAATTGATTTCAAATGGCTGTTATTGGCTAAAAAACTCTTAACAATTCTAAGGTGAAGGGTTGATAGTTGTGGCATAGATGATGATAGATCGATCGCAAACAGATTAGACCCTGAGAGTTAGAGAAGTGTCGCCGACAACCCTAAATTACGGGTTGTTCTTGAGTTCCACGGCCGTGGAACCTCAAGATCCAACCGTAATTTCCATAAGTTTACGAGCCTGCTTTTACCTTAATCTAAAGTTAAAGATTTGCTTTAGCTTAGCCTAGACTTGTCTTTTCTAGGTGGTAGTGAAGCCTCAACAACCTCTACCTCGATTGTGAGCCTCAACAACCTCAATCGGATAAGTTAGTCTTGACCTTTAGATTGTAGGTTTGGGTATTTGATACTAATCCTTGCTTTTAGAACCTCTTTATATTGAGCCTCAACAACCTGTATAAGGAGTATCTTTTAGGTGAGTTACATAAGGTTTTTGGAACCTCAACCGTACGATTACCTTACATTAGTATACCTTTGCATATCTCTACTCTGTCTTTATATCATTAGTATATCTTGAATCTGTTGCCACAACTGAATACCCGGATCTTTAGGATTGTTGTTTTCCCAATATTTGCAAAACTCCCATATTTACTGCTTGATAACCTGAAATCGAATTTGTTCCCACCCAAATCCCTGTGTTCGATACTCTGGAATTCTTGCTTAGCTACCTCGATCCGTACACTGCGGGTTCGCTGCTTGATTCTAGTTTTATAAATTTAAAGCTTATTTGCACACACCTTTAGGGGCGAACAAGTTTTTGGCGCCGTTGCCGGGGATTTGGTTTCGGCCGAATTCGGTAACCGGTTGTCAAGCTTGGGAGCTTGCTCTCGTTATTTGATTCTTCTTGAGTGCATGCGCAGGTCTAGGAACACCGAAGATCTCTTACCTCTTGATCAAGAACTAGAGAAAACCTTGAGACAAAGACGCAAAGAAAAGAAGATGGCTCAAGAAAACGAAAGCGATCTTCAAACTAAGTTGGCGGAGAAGGAAGCTCAACTCCGATGGAATGAGAATCTCCTCCAGGATGAGATGGATCGTCATCAAACTCAAGTTAACGGTCTACAAGACATGATCGTCCAAATGAAGATAAAGATGAGCGATCTTGAAGATAAGGTGGGCAAGAAGTCCTCGAGAAGAAGGACAAGATCTAGAAGAAGAAGCCACTCATCCGCTGATGATAGTGATTCTTCCATGCCCCCGCTAGAAGAGATTGATCCCACGATCAATATAAATCCTTTCAATCAACAAGGAGCTGCTAACCGCCGCATTCCACCTAGGAATGCAAGGGTCGAACGTGTGGATAATGAGCCAAGAACTCTTGGCCAGCGGATGGATCCAACACAAAAACCACGCCGCTTGGGTGTGAACTTTGATGCTGAAGATGTACAAGGGTTTAGTTTCAACCCTCAAGTTATCACTCTTGTTCGCCAAAGCCAGTTTGGCGGTACAAGCGCTGAATCTCCACACCAACACTTGCAAAACTTTGAGTGTATGATGGAGACAATGAGACCAAAGAGCGCCACTACCAACAGCTATAAGCTCAAACCTTTCTTTTTCTCTTTGAAAGGGAAAGCGCTATCTTGGTACCAAGCTCTTCCTAGTGGGAAGCTAGAAACGTGGGAAGACCTCTCCGCAGAATTTCTCACCAAGTTCTTTCCGCCCTCCAAAACGGCGGAACTTAGAGGTAAGATTAATGCTTTTTCTATGAGACCTAACGAAAGTTTGTTTCAATCTTGGGAAAGGTTTCAGGATTTGCTCTTGGATTGCCCTCATCATGGCATATCCAAGCTTGCCCTGCTGGAAATTTACTACAAAGGGTTAGATGCGGGAACGCAATTCAACCTTCAATCCCTCTCATGCGGAACGTTCATGGACATGAGAGAAGATGACGCTTGGGACTTCATTGAGAAGCAAGCAAGAGTCATAGAGAAGTATTCCCACCGGAAAGTGGAGGGAAATCGTGTGGAGCAAGGAGCGAAGCTCACACATGAAGCTCAAAATCAGATTTTCTCCCTCAACAATGAGATCAAAGAGTTGAAGGAGACTATCAAGACCAACTTCCCAAAGCAACAAGAGAAGGATGTTGGCTATTTGGGCAACAACAATGGCGGTGACAACACCAACCGCAACAACAATAACCGGAACAATAACCGGAACAACAATTGAAATGGAAACAACAACCGGAATAACAACAATTGGAACAACAATCGTGGTTCGAACAACAACAATTGGCGCTCCAATCAACAAAATTCCGGTATCTCCTATCCTTCCAATTCCAATTCACTAACTCCACCCTCTTCTTCCTCTACTCCTTTGAAAAGCCAGGGGCAATCATCAAATGGAGGAAACAATGCGGGAAAGGAAAAGCCGGATCCCATGTTGGAAACGATCTTGGGAAAGCTTCAAGGGTTGGAGAACCGCATCATCAAGGTTGATGATCAAATTTCTAAGGTTGACAAAGCTCAAAAGGTTTTAGAAAATCAAATGTTCAACCATGCGGAGGAAGTTCCTAGGAATCAAGGGAAACTTCCAAGAAAGACGGAGGACAACCCTAAAGGAAGGGTAATGGCGATTACAACTAGGAGCGGAGTGACTACCACCGATCCGCAGCCTACGTTTGTTGAAGTCCCCGTAGAGAAAGGCAAAGAAAAGGGGAAGGAGAAGGAGGACGTCTATGTTCCACCTCCAGCTTTCAAACCTCCCCTACCATTCCCTCAATCTAGAGCGCGAGCGCGCCTAGACAAGCACTTCGGTAAGTTCATAGAACTCATGAGCAAACTGCATATTAATATACCTTTCATTGATGCTATTGTAGGTATGCCGGCTTATGGCAAGTTCTTGAAGGAGCTCCTCTCTAACAAGAGGAAGCTAGAAGATTTTGGAGAGGTCAAGATGAGTTCGGATTCTTCGGACCTCATCAAAACCATGAAGGAGAAAATGCCCCCAAAGCTGAAAGATCCGGGGTCATTTTGCATTCCCATAGGAGTGGGAGAGGTCACATACGACGCTTTATGTGATTTGGGAGCAAGTGTGAGCATCATACCACTTGCGTTGTGCAGGAAGATCGGTTTAGGCGACCCTAAACCAGTGAAGATGACGTTATACATGGCGGATCGATCCATTACTCGTCCCGTCGGCATTGTAGAGGACATCCCTGTCAAGCTAGGCAAGTTCTTTGTCCCCATTGATTTTGTTGTGCTTGACATTCCTGCAGATAGTCCGGTCCCGATCATACTCGGAAGACCGTTTCTTGCAACTTCCGGCTGCATGGTCGACTGCAAGAATGGGAGACTCGCCTTTGACATTGGGGAGGAGAAAGTAGAGTTCGTTCTTTCCACTCTAGTGAAGGAACCAATCTTTGATGAGGATATTTACAATGTCCAAAACGAAGAAGGTTTATCTAGGGAGGAGGTAAGTGCGATTCTCTTTAACGATCCTTTGCAAAAGGTTATTACTATGAGTCTAACCGATGTAGGAGAAGAAGAAGAGTGCAAAGAGGAAATTGAAGCCTTAGAAGCACAAGAAGAGATGCATGAAGTAGAGTTTGAGAAACTCCACGATGAGGCTGAGAATACAAGATTCCACGGCCATACTCTGTATTCCACGGCCGTGGATTCCACAACCAAATTCGACCTCCATTCCAGAGGATATTACGGCCGTGGAAAACCAGAGGAAACCGTGATTTTGACCGTGGAAAATGGTGATCGGCACACTTCTTCAACTTCTCCTAATTCTTCTCCAAACCATTCAACATCCTTAGAAACTTCTAAGGAAACATCGGAAGCTCCTCAAGGATCATTGGAAGCTCCGAAGGCGATGGAACTTAAACCACTTCCTACTCATCTAAGGTACGCTTTTCTTGGATCTAATTCCACTTTCCCGGTTATCGTTAGTTCCGAATTAAGCATAGATGAACATGAACAGCTCATGATTGTCCTTAGGAAACATAGAAAAGCCATAGGCTATACTATTGAGGACTTAGTAGGAATTAAACCCTCCCTATGCATGCATAAGATACTAATGGAGGAGGACTTTAGAACTTCAAGACAACCTCAAAGGCGGTTGAATCCGACCATGAAGGAGGTTGTCAAGAAGGAAATTCTTAAACTTCTTGATGCAGGTATCATCTATCCTATCTCCGATAGCAAGTGGGTGAGCCCGGTTCAAGTAGTTCCGAAGAAGGGAGGAATGACGGTCATCACCAATAAGAACAACGAACTCATTCCTACCCGAACTGTAACTGGATGGCGAATGTGCATAGACTACCGCAAGCTCAACAACGCAACGCGGAAGGATCACTTTCCATTGCCATTCATCGACCAAATGCTTGAAAGGTTAGCACAACATTCATACTTTTGCTACCTTGACGGTTATAGTGGTTTCTTTCAGATCCCGATACATCCAGATGATCAAGAGAAGACCACATTCACGTGCCCTTGGGGTACGTTCGCTTATAGGAGAATGCCGTTCGGGCTTTGCAACGCCCCAGCCACCTTTCAACGGTGCATGATGGCCATCTTCTCCGAATACGTAGAGGAAATCATGGAAGTCTTCATGGACGACTTCTCCGTTTACGGTTCCTCTTTTAACGATTGTCTTTCTAACCTTTCTCTTGTTTTGCAAAGATGTGAAGACACTAACCTAGTTCTTAATTGGGAGAAGTGTCAATTCATGGTTAAGGAAGGAATCGTTTTAGGTCATTTAGTCTCTAGTAGAGGGATAGAGGTAGACAAGGCTAAAATAGAGACCATAGAGAAACTCCCTCCCCCAGTTTCGGTGAAGGGAATAAGAAGTTTCCTAGGACATGCTGGATTCTATAGACGTTTCATTCAGGATTTTTCTAAGATATCAAAACCTCTCACTAATCTATTGATGAAGGATGCGGTTTTTGAGTTTTCGCAGGAATGTCTAGATGCGTTCAACACCATCCGGCAAGCTCTAATTTCAGCACCCATTATCCAACCACCGGATTGGACTCTCCCTTTCGAGATTATGTGCGATGCTAGTGACGTAGCCATTGGAGCTGTTCTTGGGCAACGAAAGGAAGGACGAACCCATGCCATATACTACGCTAGCAAGACGCTAGACGAAGCCCAGCTCAACTACGCCACTACGGAAAAGGAATTTCTAGCCATTGTCTACGCTATTGACAAGTTTCGCTCTTATCTTGTAGGTGCAAAGGTGATTGTCTACACGGACCATGCTGCGATCCGGTACCTCCTTGCAAAGAAGGATGCGAAGCCAAGGCTGATTAGATGGATTCTTCTCCTACAAGAATTCGATCTTGAGATCCGCGACAAGAAAGGCTCGGAAAATTCTGTTGCGGATCATTTGAGTCGTCTAACACATCTAGAGGACGACCATTTACCCATTGATGACTCCTTTCCGGACGAACACCTACACATCATAGAGGAGTGCATCAAGGTAATCTCCAAGGGTGACGAACCATGGTTTGCTGATTTCGTTAACTATTTGGTTTGCCAGGAAATACCACCCGGACTATCATATGCGCAAAGAAAGAAGTTCTTCAAGGACGTCCGGGAATACCATTGGAACGAGCCTCTTCTCTTCAAGAGAGGTCCGGATGGCATCATTCGGCGATGTGTGCCGGAAGATGAGATGCAAAGTGTCATCCGTCATTGTCATTCACTACCTTGTGGAGGACACGCTAGTTCGAACAAAACTAGCGCAAAGGTATTGCAATCCGGATTTTATTGGCCTACTTTATTTAAAGATGTGCAATCCTTTGTTTCCTGTTGCGATGCTTGTCAAAGAACAGGCAATATCTCTAGAAGGAACGAGATGCCCCTCAACAACATCCAAGAGGTGGAGATTTTTGACGTTTGGGGAGTCGATTTCATGGGACCATTCCCTTCTTCTTGTGGGAACCAATACATACTATTGGCGGTAGACTACGTTTCTAGATGGGTAGAAGCCATTGCCTCTCCCACAAATGATGCCATGGTGGTGGTTAAGTTCTTCAACAAGACCATCTTTCCGCGATTCGGGACGCCAAGGACGATCATAAGTGATGGGGGTTCTCACTTCATAGCCCGTCGCTTTGAAGCTCTTCTATCCAAGTATGGGGTTACTCACAAGATCGCCACCCCTTACCATCCACAAACGAGTGGACAAGTTGAGATCTCAAATAGGGAGATCAAGGGAATTCTAGAGAAGACGGTTTCGAGGACTAGGAAAGATTGGTCCTTGAAACTAGATGATGCGTTATGGGCATACCGGACCGCATACAAGACTCCCATAGGAACCACACCATACAACCTTGTGTATGGGAAGTCTTGTCACTTGCCGGTAGAGCTAGAGCACAAGGCGTTTTGGGCTATCAAGTGGCTGAATTTCAGCATGAAAGAAGCGGGAGAGAAGCGTCTCCTAGACATCAACGAGCTGGATGAACTCCGTTTGAACGCCTATGAAAACGCTAAGATCTACAAGGAAAGAGCAAAGCGTTGGCATGATAAGCATATCATTCCAAAGGACTTCCAAGAAGGAGATCAAGTTCTCCTCTTCAATTCGAGACTTCGCCTCTTTCCAGGTAAGTTAAAATCTCGTTGGACTGGACCTTTTCTAATTAAGCGCATTTTCCCCCATGGTGCAGTTGAAGTATGGGGTGAAGCTAGCGGAAGTTTTAAGGTGAACGGTCAACGGCTCAAGAAGTACTCACCGGAACTCCAAGCTGAGGAGTTTGCACCTACCGCACTCGAATAAGTGCGAGTTTGGTCTAGCTACGGACCTTAAACAAAGCGCTTCTTGGGAGGCAACCCAAGGTATTGCATTTTCGTTTTTGTTTCCGATTCATAGTTTAGTTTAGAATAGACGTTTCGGTTTTATTTTGCCTCGATTCCTTCCGGTATGTTCGTGTTTTTGGTTGTAGGATCGATGGAAAAGGAGAAAGGAGGGATAATGTCGAAGAGAAGTGACGAAATTTGGACTTTGAAGCTTTACAGAGAGTTCCACGGTCTAAATTACGGTCGTCATTGCTACAGTGGCCGTAATTCTCAAAGGCCTGTGAAAAATCACCAAAATTACGGGTCCGTACATTTCCACGGCCGTGGAATGCCCCGACAGACCGTGATTTTTGAAATTTTGCCTGCGAGTATAAAAGCCACACTTCACCACAAAAACACCACAAAAACCCCCAATTTCCACGCCCTAAACGCCGAAATCGCACAGCTCATCCCAATTCTTCGTTCTCTAATCGTTTTTAACGATTCTTCTTCCTAAACTGAAGCAAATCCAACCAAGAACAAGATCCAAGCAACAAATCGCGTGGAAAACGATCAACAAACCCGCATTTTGGATTTCTCAATCCGAAAAAGAGGTTTTTGCTCTCTTCTTGATTCTAGTCGTTTTTGTTCGTTTTTGTTAGAGATTATTAGGAAGAACTGATTGAGATTAGAAGAAATTAGATTAGGACTGCTTGTTGTGGAGTTTGATTGCTGATTTGCTGAGAATTGAGAATTACTGTGTCGAATCACGGTCTGCATAGGTTCCACGGCCGTGGTTTTGGGAAGAACAGACCGTAATTTTCAACAGAATGGATTTTGTGAGGAGAGTTTCGGGAAGGATTAAGGAAAAGAAAGGGGAGCAGAATAAGAAGAGAAAGGGTAACCCTTCCACATCTAGGGCACCACCACCTTCATCTCCCTCACCTTCACCTCCATCTTCACCTCCATCCTCACCACCTCACCCTAGCATCCCGATCATACACGAAAACCACCAAGGTGCATTTGAGAGGATCGAGAAGAGGGCAGTAATTGGCCCTAGATACTTGTTGTTGGAGGATCTACATCCTCTCAACATTGTAGATGACCTCACATGGCTCTTGGATAGAGCCGGTTTACTTGTCTTCACGAACATTCGTGAAGACGCTTATGAGGAGATCACCCGAGAGGTTGTGACGTCTTTTGAGCACAGCCATGTTGATAGGACTGTCTCCTTCCGTCTCATGAACAGAGACTACCAGTTGAGCATTGTCGAGTTCGGGACCATCTTTGGGTTCCATGAGACCTACAACGGTCGACTCCCTAGGAACGTGTCCGCTAAGGACTTTTGGGAGGATGTGGCTATGATCTATGCCGACGAGGACCGTTGGCATCCAGCTGATACCAAGGCCAAATTGATGTACCATTTGGCCTTGAAGATAGCTCACCATGTTCTTTCGGAGTGTCTCTTTCCTAGGACGGAGACGCCCCAAAAGATTAAGACGGATGAGCTATTCCTTCTCTACGCTATGCTTCATGGATGCCGCGCCGATTGTGCTACCCTTTTGGCGGCAACTATGAGCAAATTGAAGAACAAATCAAGAGGGAACATTGGATATGGTGGGATAGTGACCCACATAGCTAGGACTTTTGGAGTGGACCTCTCGGCTTGCACACGTATACCGGCAGTTCCATTAGGGCTACACGCTTTCATGGTTAGGGGACTCATCTTCCCCACACATAGAGGTCCGCCTTATGCGGGTATGCCCTGGGAGAGTAGGACAGGCAGGGGTATTGAGTGGCTGCCGGAGTATTCCATTGTGGCGGGACGCCACAACTGGAAGGAGACGTTCGCTGCGATGCATGCGAACAGGCTTGTAGCTCCCCCTTACGTTCCACCGCCGGTTGTAGATGAGGAGGATATGGGAGAGCCGTATGAGAGTGGTGGAGGAGCAGAGCAGGAGTTCGGCTCGTTTCCGGATCAGCCGGATCAGCAGGATGTACCTAGACGCTCTCCGCGTCCGGCTAGAGCTCCAGGCTCGTCATCTCGCCGCGCTAGCGTGAGCGAGAGGCCCACGTGGATGACTACACCTCCCACCTGGTACGAGACACCCCCTCCTTGGTCCACGACGCAGCCAGCAGCACCACCTCCACCACCACAGCCAGCACCAGCAGATGCTCCCGGATGGTATGATCGCGCTCCGGGATGGTATGAGAGGATGCCGGAGTGGGCTACCGGACTTTCAGAGAGAGTCGGAGCATTAGAGATCCGGGCAGACGCGAGAGATGGACGTTTGGACGACCTCGACCACATGATGAGGGACGTCTACCGCCAGCAGTTTGGGCGGTACTATGACCCGAGTTTCTCTCCATTTCCACCTCCACCGGCACCGCAGTGATCGATGACCGGACTGCTCGTTTTAGACATCCCCGCCACCATTTGTGAGTTTCTTTTTACTTTCTTTCTTTTGTTCTTTCTTGTGAACATTAGGGACAATGTTCGTCCTAAGTATGGGGTGGGATGTACTAAATGTTTGTAATAACTCTACTCTATATGTTGCTTCTATTCCGAGACTATTATTGCATGTTCATCATATGTCACACGTTTCATTCTTGCATTGCATGAAAAAGAACTTTAAAAACCCATAAAAATTGAAAATTTTTGAAAAATTTGATGCTTCTAATGAATTGAGATGAATTCTATGATAAACACTACTTGTGAATTAAGTTGATAACAATTGCATGCTTGAAAGGATAGTAATTCGAAAAGAAATTGAATGAATAAATTTTACCTCTTTTGCAAGTTTTATAATGTGAAAATGTTACCTAAATCATGTAAGAAATCGAAGTTGAAATCACATTATAAGTTCTTATGCTTCTTTTTGAAATGATTAAGGCAATTCGATACTTTCTTTCTTCTTTTCTTTGATCATCTAACTCCTCATTGAAATATTAGCCTCCCTTACCCATCCGGGAACTTGGAAAGTGAATGAGAAAAAGGCATGTTTGATGTGGGAGGGCCATGAGAGCATATAATTGCAATCAATTGAATAGAAAGAATTTATAGGTTTGGGGAAGTCAATCATGACGATGAGTAACTCGGCACCATTCACATAGCCGGGTGTTTGTGTCTTGCCAAAGTCGGATTGAGCGATATTCCTAGCGGATTATGGTATGTGCGCTAAGGGTTTGAGGCATCTCGCAAAAATGAGAAACGCCAATCTCCTAGGCTTCGGTTTTTGTGCACCTCTATCCATAACTCCAAAAGTAAAGTCGAAAAATGAAAAGTAAGAGCGAAGCTCTAAGTGAAGAGTTGCGGAAATCGCAAAAGAAGAAGAAGGTAGTAATCCATTTTCCCGGATTTATGCACCACTCTCCCTTAAAGTATCCCTTCCCTTCCATACTCTAGACCTTTTTCTTTGAAAGTCCTTAAGATCAAAAGAATGTTATATGGCTTGGTGATCTAAATTGAAGTTCTTATGATTGATTTTGATAATGTTTGAAGGTTATAATGCTTGTTTGGAAGTTAAATTGTTTCATGAGCTCTCTTTACCTCTTACTCTCTAATTAAGTGTGTGAAAGTTTGAAAACGATTGAAGCAAGGTTTGAGAATGATCTATTCTTTAGAAGTCACTTTCATCCAAAAGAAGGTACACATATTTCATCCTAACTCTTGTTTAAAGCTTTTTGAAAGACCTTGCTTAGGGACAAGCAAGTGTTAAGTATGGGGTTATTTGTTAGCATGAAATATTGTGATATTTTAGGCACGTTTTATAATCGTATTTGATTCATGTTGATAGTCTTTGATGGAGCTTTATGCATATATGAGCTAGTATTACCTATATTGTCGATATGGATGTCTACACGAGTTCTATGTTGATTATAGGTGATTTGGAGCTATTTCCGAACGAAATCGAGCGAAGGAGAGTTGAGTTGATGTACCTCTAG
Organism: Fagopyrum esculentum; assembly: GCA_033239045.1. Lineage (NCBI taxonomy): Eukaryota > Viridiplantae > Streptophyta > Magnoliopsida > Caryophyllales > Polygonaceae > Fagopyrum > Fagopyrum esculentum. Next base: position 120,358,180 of record BSUD01000008.1, read on the forward strand.
ATCAAGGACACCTTTTGGGAAGCAATTTGGAGTATTAGATTGAAGAATGCACGAATGAAGGCAAAAATCACGGTTTGACCCTAGATTACGGCCGTGGATTATGATGCAGAATTCGATGTTCATTCCAGGGGATATTACGGCCGTGGAAGTTACCCGTATTTGTTTCCACGCCTCAAAATTACGGTCGTGGAATCTTCCACGACCGTGATCTTGGCGAATCCTTTCGCCACGTTTCGAAGCCATGATCTTTTGAAGATCGGGCCGGGCCGACGTTTTGCCCTGCATTATAAAAAGGACGGATGAAGCAAGATTCCGTCACCTCGCCTTACCTCGTTATCGAGCTTACGACCCTTCAAACCCTAAGTTTAGCGGCAAGAACGCAAGCTTAGCAACACACAAACCTTCATTCTTGGAGGTGCTTTTGGGAGATCTCATTGAAGATCAAAGTTCGTGATTGGAGAATTGCTGTTAGCGATCTTTGCGTTGAGGAAGATCGAAGTTCTTGGAGGATTTTGCAAGAAAACTACTTTTCTTGCTTAGGTTTGATTTAGGATCGGATTGACATCCCGTTTCCTTTCTTTCCTAAGATTGTGATTGTTTATTCCGAATTGAAGAACAAATCAAGAGGGAACATTGGATATGGTGGGATAGTGACCCACATAGCTAGGACTTTTGGAGTGGACCTCTCGGCTTGCACACGTATACCGGCAGTTCCATTAGGGCTACACGCTTTCATGGTTAGGGGACTCATCTTCCCCACACATAGAGGTCCGCCTTATGCGGGTATGCCCTGGGAGAGTAGGACAGGCAGGGGTATTGAGTGGCTGCCGGAGTATTCCATTGTGGCGGGACGCCACAACTGGAAGGAGACGTTCGCTGCGATGCATGCGAACAGGCTTGTAGCTCCCCCTTACGTTCCACCGCCGGTTGTAGATGAGGAGGATATGGGAGAGCCGTATGAGAGTGGTGGAGGAGCAGAGCAGGAGTTCGGCTCGTTTCCGGATCAGCCGGATCAGCAGGATGTACCTAGACGCTCTCCGCGTCCGGCTAGAGCTCCAGGCTCGTCATCTCGCCGCGCTAGCGTGAGCGAGAGGCCCACGTGGATGACTACACCTCCCACCTGGTACGAGACACCCCCTCCCTGGTCCACGACGCAGCCAGCAGCACCACCGCCACCACCACCACAGCCAGCACCAGCAGATGCTCCCGGATGGTATGATCGCGCTCCGGGATGGTATGAGAGGATGCCGGAGTGGGCTACCGGACTTTCAGAGAGAGTCGGAGCATTAGAGATCCGGGCAGACGCGAGAGATGGACGTTTGGACGACCTCGACCACATGATGAGGGACGTCTACCGCCAGCAGTTTGGGCGGTACTATGACCCGAGTTTCTCTCCATTTCCACCTCCACCGGCACCGCAGTGATCGATGACCGGGCTGCTCGTTTTAGACATCCCCGCCACCATTTGTGAGTTTCTTTTTACTTTCTTTCTTTTGTTCTTTCTTGTGAACATTAGGGACAATGTTCGTCCTAAGTATGGGGTGGGATGTACTAAATGTTTGTAATAACTCTACTCTATATGTTGCTTCTATTCCGAGACTATTATTGCATGTTCATCATATGTCACACGTTTCATTCTTGCATTGTATGAAAAAGAACTTTAAAAACCCATAAAAATTGAAAATTTTTGAAAAATTTGATGCTTCTAATGAATTGAGATGAATTCTATGATAAACACCACTTGTGAATTAAGTTGATAACAATTTCATGCTTGAAAGGATAGTAATTCGAAAAGAAATTGAATGAATAAATTTTACCTCTTTTGCAAGTTTTATAATGTGAAAATGTTACCTAAATCATGTAAGAAATCGAAGTTGAAATCACATTATAAGTTCTTATGCTTCTTTTTGAAATGATTAAGGCAATTCCATACTTTCTTTCTTCTTTTCTTTGATCATCTAACTCCTCATTGAAATATTAGCCTCCCTTACCCATCCGGGAACTTGGAAAGTGAATGAGAAAAAGGCATGTTTGATGTGGGAGGGCCATGAGAGCATATAATTGCAATCAATTGAATAGAAAGAATTTATAGGTTTGGGGAAGTCAATCATGACGATGAGTAACTCGGCACCATTCACATAGCCGGGTGTTTGTGTCTTGCCAAAGTCGGATTGAGCGATATTCCTAGCGGATTATGGTATGTGCGCTAAGGGTTTGAGGCATCTCGCAAAAATGAGAAACGCCAATCTCCTAGGCTTTGGTTTTTGTGCACCTCTATCCATAACTCCAAAAGTAAAGTCGAAAAAAATGAAAAGTAAGAGCGAAGCTCTAAGTGAAGAGTTGCGGAAATCGCAAAAGAAGAAGAAGGTAGTAATCCATTTTCCCGGATTTATGCACCACTCTCCCTTAAAGTATCCCTTCCCTTCCATACTCTAGACCTTTTTCTTTGAAAGTCCTTAAGATCAAAAGAATGTTATATGGCTTGGTGATCTAAATTGAAGTTCTTATGATTGATTTTGATAATGTTTGAAGGTTATAATGCTTGTTTGGAAGTTAAATTGTTTCATGAGCTCTCTTTACCTCTTACTCTCTAATTAAGTGTGTGAAAGTTTGAAAACGATTGAAGCAAGGTTTGAGAATGATCTATTCTTTAGAAGTCACTTTCATCCAAAAGAAGGTACACATATTTCATCCTAACTCTTGTTTAAAGCTTTTTGAAAGGCCTTGCTTAGGGACAAGCAAGTGTTAAGTATGGGGTTATTTGTTAGCATGAAATATTGTGATATTTTAGGCACGTTTTATAATCGTATTTGATTCATATTGATAGTCTTTGATTAAGCTTTATGCATATATGAGCTAGTATTGCCTATATTGTCAATATGGATGTCTACACGAGTTCTATGTTGATTATAGGTGATTTGGAGCTATTTCCGAACGAAATCGAGCAAAGGGAAGTTGAGTTGATGTACCTCTAGATTAAGGACACCTTTTGGAAGCAATATGGAGTATTAGATTGAGGAATGCACGAATGAAGGCAAGAATCACGACCTTACCCTAAATTACGGCCGTGGATTGTGATGCAGAATTCGATGTTCATTCCAGGGGATATTACGGCCGTGGAAAGTACCCGTGTTTATCTCCACGCCTCAAAATTACGGTCGTGGAATCTTCCACGACCGTGATCTTGGCGAATCCTTTCGCCACGTTTCGAAGCCATGATCTTTTGAAGATCGGGCCGGGCCGACATTTTGCCCTGCATTATAAAAAGGACGGATGAAGCAAGATTCCGTCATCTCGCTACCTAGCTTACGACCTTTCAACCCTAAGTTTAGCGGCAAAAACGCAAGCTTAGGAACGCACAAACCCTCATTCTTGGAGGTGATTTTGGGGAGATCTCATTGGAGATCAAAGTTCGGAATTGAAGAATTGCTGCTAGTGATCGTTGCGTTTGTGCAAGATCAAAGTTCTCGGAGGATTTTGCAAGAAGGATTCTCTTCTTGCTTAGGTTTGATTTAGGATCGGATTGACATCCCGTTTCCTTTCTTTCCTAAGATTGTGATTGCTTATTCCTATTTGAATCCCTTGATAAACACTTGTTCTTGATTGTGATTCTGAGATTCTTTTGAAGATTATTGATAGTTCTTGAAAGTTTCCATCTTTTATCTTTTAAATCTTGAATTAATATCAAATGATTGTTATTGGCTAAAAACCCTTAACAATTCTAAGGTGAAGGGTTGATAGTTATGGCTTAGATGATGATAGATCGATCGCAAACAGATTAGACCCTGAGAGTTAGAGAATTATCGCCGACAACCCTAAATTACGGGCTGTTCTTGAGTTCCACGGCCGTGGAATCTCAAGATCCAACCGTAATTTCCCTGAGTTTACGAGCTTGCTTTTACCTTAATCCAAAGTTAAAGATTTGCTTTAGCTTAGTTTAGACTTGTCTTTTCTAGGTGGTAGTGAAGCCTCAACAACCTCTACCTCAATTGTGAGCCTCAACAACCTCAATCGGATAAGTTAGTCTTGACCTTTAGATTATAGGTTTGGGTATTTGATGCTAATCCTTGTCTTTAGAACCCCTCTATATTGAGCCTCAACAACCTGTATAGGAGGTATCTTTTAGGTGAGTTACATAAGGTTTTTGGAACCTCAACCGTACGATTACCTTACACTAGTATACCTTTGCATATCTCTACTCTGTCTTTATATCAATAGTATATCTTGAATCTGTTGCCACAACTGAATACCCGGATCTTTAGGATTGTTGTTTTCCCAATATTTGCAAAACTCCCATATTTACTGTTTGATAACCTGAAATCGAATTTGTTCCCACCCAAATCCCTGTGTTCGATACTCTGGAATTCTTGCTTAGCTACCTCGATCCGTACACTGCGGGTTCGCTGCTTGATTCTAGTTTTATAAATTTAAAGCTTATTTGCACACACCTCTAGGGGCGAACATCATGCTTAGATGTGATATTATTGTGTTAGAAATTAGATAGGTTAGTCATGTGAATTGATTGTGTGGTTATCACGACGATAACGCCTTCATGGGAAGTTGTCGATACACCTCGGTTTTTTAAAAAAGCGAGACGACCTTCGAATATTTAAGTTTCGAGACGGAACTTGTTTTTAAGGAAAACTGATGTAGCAACCGGAATTTTCATGTCCGGAGATCTGTCACGTAAATAGGGGAAAGACATTGTTTGGCCGGGAAGAATCCGCCGCAGATTGTCGACGCTGTCGCGCAAACATCCGCGGCAGCGCCATATTTTACCCACGGGCATGGGTCATTCTCACCGCGGTCGTTGTCATATGACAGACGGGTCATATCGTAACCGTTTTATCCTTTCCTTTTTGCTTAAACTCGATCTTTTCCCCTTTCTTATTCACAACAGCCTACCCTTTGTTTGCCTCTTTTGAAACTCTAGTAACAACTCTTCCCAATTCACGTAAGTTCCTCCATCTTCTCTTCTCCTTTCCTTTTCTCTTCACCATCCATTCATTATCATGTTCGATTCTAGCAGAGGCTTCAAACCTGGTCATTGTCGACTAAACTACAACAGACCGGAATCCCTTTGTCATCCTTGCAGACAGGGAACTCATCCGCGATCTCCTTTGTTGAAGTGTAGAAGGGTAAGATTAGATCTTGTTTATTACATTCCCTCTCTAAAGTTTGTGCTTATGGGTTCCTTCTCTTTGTTATATCCTCTCACATCAACAAGTAACAATAGCAAGAGTAGAATATTTGGAGGCGACCTTGTGTATTCTGAAGAAGACGAGAGCCGATAACTGCAACCAGTCGTCGTACCCCGCAGTCGCGGTCATCCATCATCGTGGTGGCATTGGCCTAAGCCTTGTCACCGCGGTCGCGGTGACACCTTTCTTCCGCGATCGCACCTCTTTGTTCCCGCGGTCTTGTGATCTCTCTAGAGAGTACCAAGTATCAGTACGTTGATCCTTTCTTGTTGTTTTAGGTTGTTAGTTTGTTAGTATTCTATTAGGGTAAAACTTAGTCGAACTAGAGTGAATCCAGTTAGTGGTCTAGACGTTTAAATCTTTTGAGGTTAAGGCCTTAAGATGTTTTAGTGATGTTGATGATATATGTTAAGTGTAGGAAAACTGCTATGGTGTAATGTTCGGACCTTTTTGTGAAGGATAGATTGCTGATGGACTTGAAATGTTGATAAGTTTTTGGGGTAGACTTATGATAGTCATGGTTGACTTAGAAGTTGGAAATTCTAGATGATGGATAGGTTATTGATCCACCTGCCCTTGTTATCACGCGGTGGAGTTATTCCTACGGGATTGAGAGTGATTGATTAGCTGGACTTATCTTGATACAGGTAAGTCATTTGGACTTACTTAGCTAATATTATATGTATTGGTTGAGTTACGATGGTGGTGTGTGTATTAGTTGTTTATAACTATAACATGAGTAGGACGACGATATTGTTAATTGACATAAGTGTACGTATAACGGGCGATGACATCACTGTCCAGCCTTGACATGAGACTGAAAGTTTCTCTACGACTAGCTCAGACAGGTACATGGTAAAGTGCATCGGGTCCAGTCCTCTTGGTACACGAGGACAGAGGCGGGGTTCAGAAGATCTTGTGCCACATCATAAGTTGAATCAGTAATGTATAACTTAATACAAGTTAATAAATGAACTTTTGTGTAAGCAAGGTGCGTGATTCATTTCTGCAATCACATGTGTATGTGCTATTATAGTTCTTTTCATATGTAGGTTGCTAGCTAACGGGTTTATCCAACATTGTAGATGCTTTTGCAGGATAGTGTAGCTACCGAGTAATCTGGACGGAGTAGTCACCCGAGTACTCTTACATTATAGGACAGGATGTGGATTTCTTTACTTTAGTCTTTCTTTTTGCATTTTGGCATTTTGGATTTTCACATTGTTGTAGTACTCGGGTGAAAATCTTTCCTTTTAGTTATTGGATCATGACATTATTGCATTTTATCTATTTCGGTTTTTATCTTTATTTGTATCGTGTTGCAATATCCAGTGAAATTGTTGAAGTTCGGGTCAAGACCCATCATGAGGTCATAACCGTAGCCCTCTGACATCTGAACATTGGGTTGTTACAACAAACGATCAATCAAGTATATATCAAAACTCGTCAATCCTTCACAATCAATCTAATCAAAGAAAATGTTTCACAAATCAAATATACGCACTATCACTAGATAAATAACGCAATTCACCGCTCTAATTGGAATAAGTGTTACCTAATCCAAACACAAGTGTGGATTGTAGGCAAAAGTAAATTCGTACATAACCTTCGAATACTTTATTCCACCACAAAAACAACAACATAAAAAGTAAAAAACAATATTTCAAAACCCAATCATCAAATAACCCACAATTTTGACAAAAACCGTAAAATTAGGTCAAACACAGAAATACCCAAGGGGCATGTTATATACACAATTTTAAATTTACTTGGTATCGAATATGAAAGCTTTGCTGTGGCGCTCAAATAGACCTGAGCGCTTTGCGACGGCGCTCAAATCTTAAAATAAATAAAAAAAAAGGCAAAAATAAGAAAAAACAGGATTTTGAGCGCCAACGCATGGCGTTGGCGCCCAAAACCCTGTTTTTTCTTATTTTTGACCTTATTTTTTATCAACGATTTGAGCGTCTTCTTACTTTTGCCTTTTTTTTTTATTAAAGATTTGAGCGCCTTCGGAAGGCGCCGGCGCTCAAATTCTTTGTTTTTTTTTTTTTACTTGTTGAGCGCCATCAGAATGCGTTTGTTTTTTACGCTAGTAAAACAAACCTCGTGCATTTAGCTTTCGTAAATCAGCAAATGTTAGGAGAGTCAAGGGAAACAAGGTAGCTGGAAAAGGACCATCAAGGTCGCCGGCGAATTAAACCAGCCGGAGGTGGCGGGAGGAGAGCAGGTCGGCGCCAGAACTGAGTTGTAGAAGGTTGGCGACGAACAACAACTGGGATGGTCAATAACTGCGGTCAGAGGCGCAAAGGAGAGGCAGCGGCGCGAGAAGAGGCGAGAAGAGGCGAGCAGTAGCGCGCGAGGAGGACGCAGCTGTGATGAGGGTTGCTCCCGGTGACTCAGATCGGCCTGGCAACGGCGGCAACGCAACACCGGTGGCTCCCCAGGTGGCGGCTGCGTGAGAAGGAGAAAGCGATGAGCTGCTCCTTTTGGTTTTTGCGTGAAGAAGAAAGAAGTAGGTGGGTTGAGGTATGGAGGGAAGGAGAAAAGAGAGAGAGGATGGAGGGAGGGAAAAGGACGTTTCTTTTCTTATTTTAAAAACATATTTATTAAAGTTATAAAAATTTGTATACGAATATACGAACTGGTAGGTTATATGATACTAGTGTGGACGAGTGTGCTACGCACGCGCGCCGTGAGTTCGTGACTTTAATACGTCAAGCACATCGGAAACCATCGAACGGAACGGAAAGAATTATTACTCTAGTAAAGAGTTATGACAGTTTACGCACGCGCGCCGTGACTTGTAATATTAAAAAATGATGGAAAAGAAGTATTATGGCAGCGTGTAGGAGGAAGACACAGTTTTGCGTGAGAGGGATCGATATGAGATGAGAAAGGGAGGCTTGTACGTGAAATGAAGCGCATAAGAGATGAAGATGGTTTCCGCTTTAACAATTTCCAAATCTTGAATCATCGATATGTCCTTCTTAACCTTTTGGGAAAAGGAGGATTTAGTGAAGTTTACAAGGTTGAATTATTATTTTCATTCTGCATTAGCTATTCTCAAAGCATGTAATTTTGCAACAAAATCTGATAAAGGTGAATTTTCTCGCAGGCCTATGATTTGGTAGATCCAAGATATGTTGCATGTAAGCTTCATGTTCTGCATCCTTAGTGGAGTGAAGAGAAAAAGCAAAGCTACGTGAGAAATTAATGCCATAAGAGAGTACAACATTCACAAGACCTTGGTGCATAATCACATTGTGAGGCTCTGGGATACATTGAGATCGATCTAAACACATTTTGTACAGTATTAGAGTATTGTAGTGGTAAGTACAATATTTAAGCTTTGTGGTTTCTCTCATTTTGTTAGCTTTGTTGCGCATTCAAATCTTCATTGACAATGTATTTTCTTAGGTAAAGATATTGATGCGGTTCTGAAGACAACACCTGTATTGCCAAAGAGGGAGGCACGGACCATAATCGTGCAGATCTTTCAAGGCCTTGCAAACTTGAATAAAAGATCACAAAAACTAATCATCCATTATGAACTGAAGGCTGGAAATGTTCTCTTTGATGATCTAGGTGTTGTCAAACTGACTGACTTTGGTCTGAGTAAGATAGTGGAGGAAAGTGCATGTAATTTATACAACAATATGTCCAGAAATCCAATACAACAACCTTCCCTTTCAAATCCTGCACAAAAATAAAAGAGCTTAACTAAAGGGTGGATGCATGCAAAAGACTATACATTTGAATAGAACACAATAATTGACAAAAGGTTGCTTCAAATGGTGTATGTTCTATTACACGCGTGAGATAAGAAGTGCAATTTGTGCATCCTTTTAAAGTTCAATTTCTAAACATATTTTATGTTCCATGAGATTAAAATGGATTTAAAACAGCCAAAAATAGAATAGAAAGTGAAACCAACATAAAGAAGTAAAGAACACAAAAAGGACGTACAAAAAGTTAACATTTTTTAAAACAAGCATGAAGACAGAAGACCTAAAAATATAATTGATCATTTAATATTTACAAAACTTCCAAAGAAGCAAAACCCGTAAACCATGATATAATACTTACTTGCTTTCAAGATCAGATATGTAGTTGACAAACAGTTTCACCCTGCTTTTTCGAGATTCACCTACCATTTGGATGGAGAGTATTAGCATATCAAAAGGTAGATATGCACATTTGGAAGGAAAAATATTAGCATATTAAAACTTAAAAGGACTTACTTTCAGTCTTAGTAGATCTCATATCCCTACATAACTTTTGTTGAGAATCTAAAGAGATTGACTGAAACAGCACAACTTTCAATTGCTAATTACAATAAGATGTAAAATACTGAGTCTAATAACTGATGTTGAGAAAAGAATGAGTGATTGTACCTTGTTGGTTGAGAGAAGTTGTCCAGGAGGATGATGCAGATCAAAGCAATTATCAATTTCATGTAAATATTTATTGGTGTGGACAAGGATTAAAAAAGATCAAATTAGTGTTTGTAAGTCTTACACAAGCAGCATATATGCTTCTCTTTGGTGTCAAAGCAGCAAGAACTGAAACAAAATAGAAAGCTTAAGCAATTGAATATTTGTTATTACAGCATGAAAGCTTCGTAATGTATGGCAAGATCCTCTTATCTAAGCATTAGAATAAGCTTATATTAGAACAACAATTATCAATTTCATGTAAATATTCATTGGTGGAAAATGGTTAATAAAAGATCAGATTAGTGTTTGTAAGTCTTACACAAGCAGCATATATGCTTCTCTTTGGGTGCCAAAGCAGCAAGAACTGAAACAAAACAGAAAGCTTAAGCAATTGAATATTTGTTATTACAACGTGAAAGCTTCATAATGTATGGCAAGATCCTCTCATCTAAGCATTAGAATAAGCTTATATCAGAACTTTAGCATCATTTTTAAATGCAAGAGTCCTCAATGGTCCTGCAACAGCTCGCTGAACTTTAGCATCTCTGGAATCTAAAAATTGAAGAAGGGACACGATCCGACCATCAAGCCTGAGTATTTGAACACCAACCAAGAAATGAGTTTGCTTCGATTTAAACAATACCATAACATTATAACCTAAAGTCTAAGCCACAGAACTGACAAATTGTTTGAGAAAGGAAAGAAGAAAAAAATTGGGCAAAATAACTGGGGAAGAGGAAGAAGCAACGACAGTTACCACCAAAGTCCAAACTCAAAAATACAAGAGAAATAAGCAAAACCAGCGGAAGATCAGTGATTGCCTGGGATCTAAGATTGAAATTAACGATCCTTAAAGCTCGACAGTAAGGTCAGGGCCTAAATCCATAAGAGAAAGGGGGACGGTGAAAAGCATAAGGGGACGACACAAACCAAACGCATAGACGGTGAAATAGAGCTCCGACAAAACCAAGAAAGAAAAGAATGAAACCTTGAAGACGGTGAAAAGCGGAGAGGCAGAAGATTAGGTGACCGAGGGACAATGAGTATCGTCAAGCGTGGAAGGATAACGACGAGCCCTAGTTTGGGTTGATGGAGAGGCGGAAGTATGAAAGCGCATACTGACAGTAGAAGAAAACTCCCAATTTTGCAAAGCTTAATTCAGGTCTTGGTGCTTCGACCACAATCACACAGCTTGCCCTCACTCCCTTTTACAGAAATTAAAGAAATGCGAAACCCTAATTCACTCCCCTAGAAGCTCCGCCAACCACCGATATACAATGAATCAAACCCCAAACTGAAATTCAGAAGCAGCAAAACCAGAAATTAGAGACATAAGACATAACAACTACGGAGATAATGTCTTTCAAACCCTAATTTTGAACCGAAGCTCCATAGTCTCGACATTGAAATCGAATGAACTGACATAGCCAAATAAACCAGAGACACGAGTGAAGAAGAAGAAGAAGAAGAAGAAGAAGAAGAAGTAGGGACCCAAATTGAAACCCTCCAACAAATAAGTGAGGATAGTAAATTGAATTGAACAGAACAATGTAGAAAAAAGCGTACCTTGAAGACTCAAGAAGGCGCCGTCGAAGATCTTCGAAGAAGAAGATGTCTAAACCTAGAAAATGGAAGGCCATAAGAGATGAAGTGAGGCGGTGAATAAATCGTAAGAAGTAAGACAGGTCTTCACTTGAAAATACACGACGCGTGTAAAGATGGAGGCAAGCTGTCAAACAATGGAGGAGGGTAATGCAACGGGACGATCTCCACCACGTGGCTACATCGAGCTCCTCCCCATGTTTCAAAGACTGGAAGTTGAAAGGACATATGAGCGCGGACTGCACATGCAGCTGCTCAAAGCCCAAACCCCACTTCCTAAACCCTCCTCCACCTAGGGGTGGGCATGGGACGGGACGGGACGGGATAGGGGTCGTCCCGCGTCCCGTCCCGCAAGTTATTTTCGGGACGGGACGGGACGGGATTTATGACATTTTTTCTTCGTCCCGCGCGGGCCCTGTCCCATGTGGGACGGGACGGGACAAATCCCGCGAAAATTACGCACCGATTATATTTAAAATGTATACTTGTTTTCTCTCGTGTTTAAAGACATAAATGATCGGGAAAAAAACTCGATACCGAATTATCGATTCATGATGCCTACATTAGTAGTTTATACATTGAAAACAAATTCAAATTACATCAAAATGTCTTACCGACTCACATTCAAAAAATAACAACAAATAAATTTATGAAAATTATATTTATTTAACTATCGATTACAATTGTGGTAATCCACAAATACAAGGGCGATGGAACCAACTAGAGCAAGGGTGTCGATGGAACGGACCAGAGCAAGGCGGTAAACGGACTAAATCAAGGGAGATCAGAAACTCTAGTATTTTAGATCCAACCGAATGAGTAGTAAAGAATGAGTGAATGAATGATGAAAAAATCATCGATCTAATAATTTTAAAAATAAAAAAATATTTTTAAAAATTATAATTTATGTATATTATTTATCTATATAATATTTATAAAAATATAAAATATTGTTTATATATATATGCGGGACGGGACGGGATTAACCGGGATGGGAAGTCTTCGTCCCGCGTCCCGTCCCGCAATTTTTTTGCGGGACGGGATGCACATTTTTTTTTCCAAATCCCGCCGGGATCGGGACGGGATTAAGCGGGATTTATGCCCACCCCTACCTCCACCCACCTCTTCCGACGCACAAACATGTCCAAAAATGTGCTGCACAAACGGGCTGCACACAACTCACCAACATCAGATGGACCCAAAAAAAAAGCCGAATTTATCCAATACAGAAAGCAAATAATGTAAGCAGCTAAGGGCAAAACAGGAAAAAAACGTGCATAAGGGCGTTTTCGGAAATCCCCTATTCATTTGGGAAAGTCTCACTTCTATTATAGTAAGGATTTTAGCGAAAATAAAATAAAAAAGTATAAAAATATACTCGTAAAAACTATATAATTTAATATTAAAATATGAGAAAGTTTTTAAAACGCACCTTCAAAATAGGCCCATTTCATATAATATCCAAAATTTATACAAGAACATCTTTTAACTCGTAATCATTTTTGGTATGGTAATTAATTTATCGTTATTAGGTAAACTAAATTATTTATCTAAGAAAAAATTTTAGAATATGGATTTCTTTTCAACCAACGAGGACTTATCTATATGAAATCATTCTTGAATCACCGACCATTTTATGGTATAAAATTATTTAAATTTATCATCACGGGCTCTTCATAGTGAATATCTTATTCATTGTTTTCCATAAAATTCATAAAATTAATTTGAATATATACATGATATAGATATAGAAAATATTTTATAAATGTAACTTCAAATTTTAAAGATCAAGATGATCTTGTTCACTCAATAAATATCCAAAAAGCATTAAAAAGTTATAATACTATAAGTCATAATAATTATCCATTGTGTAGTCAACTTACCCTTATCAGTTGCTTGACATATCATAAAATTTATGAATAAAAAATATAACTTTTAGTATTTGACTTAGAGTTTATTATTTAGATTTTTTTTCATGGAAGATAATTCATCCATATTATCGGTGAGGATCTCAAGGTTTTGGATCATATTATCTATTAATTAATATAGAGGATCATCACCATGAATTTCCCAAATTTTTATTGCTAAGAATATCACAAACTTGTAATTTAATTATATATAGAGAGATATTTTCTATATCAAATGATGTATGTGTCCTATAAATAGTCATATTTTATGTGTCACACAAAATAAAGGATCTTCATTATGAATTTACCTATTATCTAAGATTGATACTATTATTATTATTACCTTTTGAGTATTCAATTTCTCTTTATTTGAATATTAAGAAGGAAATTTCTATTTTAAATGAAATCTTTATTACTATTTCTTTTTTAATCTCAAAGAGAATATTATGTTCAAAATCACATTTCCTATAAATTTCACAAACATGACTCAAAATTTTATTCATCTTCCCAATCATATTTGCCTTCAAACATATCACTGAAATCAAGACAAACTCCATCAATTTTACGCATAGAAATGAATTCCAACAAAGCTCTGTTAGCAATGTTGTTCATGTGTGTGATTCTTCTTTCATGTGGTATGTAATACAAAAACATCATACTTTCTTTGTATGTGTCTGTATAAATTATGAAATTTTGTTATTTTCGTATGCTTAAACAGGAAGCGTATTTGGAGCTGGAAGTGACATGTGTACGTATACATTCACACGTCCGGGATTCAAATGCTTCAATGATGAACTATGTCAATCAATTTGCCATGACGACTCTAAACCTGAATCAAGCGGAAGATGTAGCACTCCAACTGTTTGTTGTTGCACTGTACCAAATCGTGAAACTGTGCTTCATTAGTCATATCGACTAGCTAATGTCGGTGACTAAAATACTATTATTTATTTTGAGGGTTCGTTTTTTAATAAATTTTAATTTAGTGATAGATGTTACACGTATAATCTAATCTATAAAGTTACTACGAATTTTCATTAAGAGTTATTGGTTCTTTGTTTGTCGATTTATAAATTATGTTTCGAGAAAAACTTATAAAAATATGCTTTCTCTTTCTTATATTTGTCTTATGCTTGAACACCCCCTAATGTGAGAAAATGAGAACAGATTCGTAATTAATATTAGTTTTGTTACGAATGTGTCATATCGTTTAATGTATTATTCGTACTTTTTGTTGGTTGAGTGGATTATTCATAGTTATTGTTTGATTCCTAATTATTATTATTCGTAGTTATTATTAATTATAATATCTACTATATATATATATATATATATATATATATATATATATATATATATATATATATATATATATATATATATATGTATGGTATAGAGGATATTCATACTAGTTTTTTTCTATGATTTGGTCCCATATATTTCACAAAACCAACTCTATAATACGGTTCATATTTACGACTGGATTTCATATACATAATAAAATATAGAAATCATGAATGATTCTATACATTGAAATGAATTCCAACAAAGCCTCAAATGTGTATGTCTTCGTATCACTGTTTTTCTTCTATGTGTTATAAGTAATATAGGTAAATTCATTGTGTTTTATTTTATTAATCTCGTTATGTAATCGTAGATCTTAAAAATATTAGTTTTCATGTTGCCAAAAATTAGTCCTTAATTATAGAAACATTATAAATTTGAAATTAAGACGTGTCGATACTAATGAAAAGGTTTTGTTTATGATTATTATCTAACGACCTTACGGTAGTTGTTTTAAGGTTGTACACACAATAATAAAGTTGTAGGTGATCTACAACAAGTGATCAACCAGGTTTGGTTACTTATTAGTAATGGATTGTTATTGTCATTTTATCGCAATACATTTTTAATAACGTACTAGCATCTTGTTAGTTACGATGTTGTTATATCAAAAAAAGTGTTGTCACTACAAAAAATAATTCAATTGGCCACGCTTGTTGGCGACGGCAAGAGTTTGCCGTCGCCATTGGTCTATATTTGGCGCGACGGCAACATCAGCGTGGCAAAAATACCAATTATTTGCGTCGGCAGTATAGGGCCGTCGCTAATAGTCTTGTAATTGGCGTCGGTTAATCTTAACCGTGGCTAATAAATGGTACCTTTGGCGACGGCTATGTTGCTGACGCCATATGAATATTGGCGCCATATGAAATATTAGGGTAAAAACATTAAAAAATAATATAATTAATTTTCTTTTTCTTTCAAAATAATTAAAAATCCCTATAAATTTTAAAATTTTATCTCCAAAAATATTCCATCAATATAAATTTTAAATTTTTGTCCCAGGTATGACAACTTGTTAAAAAATACTTTAAAAAAACCCTAACCAAATATATCTCATCGAAGAGACGATGTACGTACTCTCTTCCTTGTTTGTCTCTAAGAAATTTTATCTCCTTGTTGATTAGTCCTCTACTCTTCTCCAAAAACCCTCCCCCAAGTACCGATTACGGAATTATAGTTACGTTGGAAACTTGGAATCAGTTGTCACCGTCCTCTACTTTTCTCCGAAAACCCTCGCCCAAAGTATCGATTGCGGAAATATAGTTGGAATCGATTGACACCGCTCTGTACTCGCCACCATCTTCTACTCTCCTCCGTGTTATTTTTATTCTCCATCGTTGTTACCAAGAAGCCGACAATCAATTCTCGAGAATTCCAATTAATTTTATGTCTGACTTAATCTCCTTGAATTTTGATGTTCTCTTTAACAACCCTTTTTTACTTGTTTTTCATCATATTAATTGTCCATCTTGTTCTTCTCGGCTCGGGCTCCGCTAGCTAAAAACTCGTATTCGGCTCATTCATATTATAAAACAACCTGAATACAAGTCTGGTATTGAGCTCGTAATGAGCCCGAGCCGAATAAGAGCGGCTCGCAAAAGCTAATTTACTAATAATAATAATAATAATAAGTAGAGGTGACTTGTACAGTGTTGCTTGGATGGAAGACAGGTATCCACCCGGAAAATATTTTTTTATTTGCATATCTCAAATAGATAACTTCGGCAGTTTAATGCTAATCTCTTTTCAAATCTCCTCCTGGAATTTGGGATGAGATGGGCTATAATCTGAATAAATGAAAAGGGGTTCAAAAGTCTGAGGTATTTCAAGAATTAGATTGTCAAATAACATTCATTTTTCATGTTTAAGCATCTTAATTTGTAGTGTGGGAGGTTAATTGAGTCATTTTGGTTGAAGGGCTACTTGTCTGTACAAATCAGAACAGTGATAGAACTAAATTAATCATAAGATTTAGATAAATAATAACCTAGCATCCAATGAGCTGTTATTAGGGCTGTGCAAAATCGGACCGGACCGGAATTTACGGTCCATGCTTTTCTGAAATTCCGGTTTACGGTCCGGGTCCGGTTTTGGACCGGTTTGGACCGTAATTAAAAATCCGGACCGGACCGTAAATTTAAAAAAATCCGGTCCGGACCGTAAATTTAAAAAAAACCCGGTCCGAACCGTAAATTTTAAAAAATCCGGGTTGGACCTCTTTTAACCCTAGCCGAATGAATGACTTATTCACTTTCCCTTCCGCTACTTCGCACTTCGCATTTCGGACACTAGGGCTGAGAGAAGGCAACCGACGACCGCTCACCTTGCCGCTGCTGCCGGCCTGCCCCTTTCTCGCCGTTCGACCCTCGCCGTTCGACCGCTGCCGGCCTGCACTGCTGCGCTTCGTTGTCCACCTGTCCCGACTGTGTTGTCCCGACTTCTCCTCTCTATTCTCTGAGTCCGGCCTGCGTTGCACTTCGTTCCTCCTCATCAACATCTTCGATCCCGACTGTGTTGTCCCGACTTCTCCTCTCTATTCTCTGAGTCCGGCCTGCGCTGCACTTCGTTCCTCCTCATCAACATCTTCGATCCCGACTGTGTTGTCCCGACTTCTCCTCTCTATTCTCTGAGTCCGGCCTGCGCTGCACTTCGTTCCTCCTCATCAACATCTTCGATCCCGACTGTGTTGTCCCGACTTCTCCTCTCTTTCTGGGTTTTGCCCTTATCGCCGTCTTCGCCCTTCCATCGCCATCTTCGATCGCCGGTAATCTTTGACAGGTTCTTCCTCCTCATCAACATCTTCTTCTGCTGTTTCTTCTATTCAGTATTAATGGGGTTCTTCTTCTATTCAATTACCAATTAGGGTAACATTTTCATGGAAGCACAATACATCTTGTCTGATTGTATTTCATGAATTTTGCAATGAATGCAGGCAACAGAGTTTTGCCGAGTCCTTGCTGGGCCGTTTGGAAGATAAACAATAGAAGTGTCAGTTTAATGTTGTCAACCTCAACAAGGCTTTTGTACATTACCGTAAGAAAGGTCCTTCCATTTCTGGTACATCTTTCTTTTCTTGCTTATATTTATTTGAGTATATATTTGTTAATTTTATCCTGATGTCAACATAGTCTGATAAATGTATACCCACATCTTACTGTATATAAATATATATACAGAATAACCTTGTTTGATTTGCAATAGGATTTGTTTTTGCCAATACTTGTGCCATCTTACATCCTCTTCTGATTCCATCTTACATTCAGTATTCACTTTGCAGCTTCTTCTATTCATTATTAACTATTAGTTTTGTTATTCTTTTCTATTCAGTATTGATGGATTAACAAGGGCCTAATATGTTTAAGATTCGTCTGATTTCTCTATTGAATTGAATGAATTCAGTGAAGTAGTGAACATTGTGAGCTGTTGTAGTGTTGTCAGTTGTGTTCTACTACTTTGTGTGATGGTTGTTAACCTCTCTTTCTTCAACCCTCTCAATATATGTTTAAGATTCGACTTCTCCTCTCCACTTTGTGCTGAACAGTATGCTTACTTTGTTTTTTTGTAATTTTCTACAACAGATACAGTTTTTCAAATTTTAAGAGCAATTTCCGACTCCGAGCAGTCTCCGGTCTCTCTCTCAGTCTCAGGTACGCTCTCTGCCTCTCTCTCTCGGAGTCTCTAGTATCCTCTACTCCTCTATGTCTATCTGAGTCATCTTCTCTTGATTTGCTGAGTATGTAAAACTATTGCACTTTGCTGAGTATGTAAAACTATTGCACTTTGCTGAGTATGTAAATCTATTTTTCAGTTGGTAAAAGAAATGAATATAGACATGTCTTTTTCACACGAGCAGGATAAACTGAATCATAGACATAAAGACATTGAATGCTGAATCATAGACATAAAGACACTTAATGCTGCTGAATCAAATTTTCACATTGAATGCTGCTGAATAAAAAAAAAACTAGGTTACAAGTTATAAGCTGTATATACCGGGAAAACTTGGTAGTAATAATCCGCAATGGTAAGCATACTGTTCCATGGCAGAAGAGTAAGATATTAAACCCACCACATAGAGATAAAGACATTACCAAATTTAAAATCTTAAAAAACATATGCACATTAACTTGTATATTCTAACTTTATAATGCTCATTAACTTACACATATGATGATAACTCTAAGTGAAACAAAGGAACTAATATCACCGAATTTCGTTTTAATAAATTTATTTTGGTGGTATACCTTACACATGGAAAATTATTTTTCTTGCTGTCTATAAGGTTCATTAACTAGTAAATATATGTGCATATATATGTAGACGATCTGAGGTGATTACAATGCCTTTAGACAAGTCATGGATTGATTGGGGAACTAGATGTTCTGTGGCATATTTTGAAAAGTTAGACGAATTTTTAGAGTTTGCATATATTAACAAGGAAGTTGGTTCTAGCATATATTGTCCTTGTAGGAAATGCCAAAATCGGCTCTTGTTTAGAAGAGCGGTAGTTAGGGAGCATCTTCAAGTAAATGGATTTTGGGTAAGGTATAAGCTTTGGACGAGACATGGTGAAACTATTGATCAGCTTGAGCAGCATATACAAATGGATGATGTCCTTCCCGACTCAGATGTGTATATGGATGATGAAATGTCTAGAATGATTGAAGATGCCGTAGGAACACCAAATATACCTGTTCATGAAAGTCAGAATGACGGTGTGGATGCAAGCGAGGATGTTGCTCCTGGTCCTACTGAGTCTACTAAGAATTTTATGAAACTTATGCACGGAGCTAATTTACCTCTATATCCTGGTTCTAAGAAGCACACTGCCTTGTCCTTTGTTGTTCGCCTTTTACAAGCAAAAAGCTTGCATGGATGGACTGACAACTCCTTTAAAGATTTGCTTGATATATTTGCTGAGACCATGCCTGAAGGTGTTAACCTTCCTAAATCTTATTATCAAGCTCAGAAGTTAGTGGAAGATTTAGGATTCACATACAAGACAGTGGATGCTTGCCCAAATAGTTGTATGCTATTTAGAAATGAGAATGTTGGTCTTGATGCGTGTTCAATATGTAGTGCATCTCGATGGAAGAGTGTAGGTCAGTGTGGAACACGACGAGCTGCAAAGCAAGCAAGATACTTTCCCTTGAAACCAAGATTACAAAGGTTATTTGCAACAACAAAATCAGCGAAGCTCATGAAATGGCATGGTGAAAAGCGTGTGGATGATGGTGTGTTTAGGCATCCCGCAGACTCTCTTGCTTGGAAACATCTGGACACTAAACATCCAAGTTTTGCAGCTGATGTAAGAAATGTGCGTTTAGGAATTGCTGCTGATGGGTTTAATCCATTCGGGACTCAGAACCTAAACCACAGTACTTGGCCTGTTGTACTAGTTCCCTACAACTTGCCACCGATGTATATATTGAAGCAACCATATATTTACATTTCAGTGCTTATTGATGGGCCAAAAGGTCCCGGTGATAAGATAGATGTTTATCTGGAGCCAATAATCGAGGAGCTAAATGATTTGTGGGAAAATGGGGTAGAAACTTTTGATGCTTCAACCAATCAAATGTTTCAAATGCGTGCTGCGTTGCTTTGGAGTATTAATGACTTTCCTGCGTATGCTAATATATCTGGTTGGAGTACTAAAGGTGAATATGCATGCCCGAAATGCAACACGAGTCCGGGGTCAACATGGTTAAAACATGGGCGAAAGTGGTCATATGCGAAGAGTAGGAGGTTTACACCATATAATCATCGATATCGGAGGGATGCAAAGTCCTTTTATCATGGACGAGACTTTGCTGAACCTCCTCCTCCGATGAACGGTACAGATTTACTTTCACAACTTCATGTCAATGGAGTGCTTACCCAATATAAAAAAGAAGACATGATCTTGAGACATATGAGGGGGCCCGAGAAGCCGGAGAAGGACCCATCAAAGAAGAAGAAGCACAACTGGAAGAAAAAAAGCATACTATACGAGCTTCCTTATTGGAAAGACAATTTGTTGCCATATAGTATAGATGCAATGCATGTTGAGAAGAATGTGGCTGAAAACGTCTTGTGTACAATAATGGGTGTTAAAGGAAAAACTAAGGACAACTTGTCCTCTCGACGTGACCTTGAAGATATGGGAATTAGAAAGGAATATCATGTGAAGAAGAGGGATTCCGGTGTAGAGTACATTGAGAGGGCTGAATTTAAGATGGACAATGATGGGAAAGATAAGTTTCTATTAGGTTTATCTGAGGCAAGAATGCCGGATGGTTCTTGTTCAAGTATTGCACGGAGGGTTAATTTGAAGGATCGTTCCATTGGAGGGTTGAAAAGCCATGACTATCATATCCTTCTACAACAACTTATTCCATTATGTGTTCGTAGTTCCTTACCGAGGAATGTGGTGTCGGGGTTGATTGGTTTGGGAAAATTTTTCAAGGTTTTGTGCTCTAAAGTTAATACTGTTGTGGAATTAAAGGAGGCTCATTCTCGCATCATTATAACTCTTTGTGACCTTGAGAAAATATTTTCCCCCTCATTTTTTGATATTATGGAGCATTTGCCGATACATTTGGCTGAGGAAGCGTTAATCGGTGGGGCTGTGCAGTTTCGATGGATGTACCCTATAGAGAGATTCTTGCTAACTTTGAAGAATTACGTAAGACAATATGCATACCCAGAATCATCAATAGCAAAAGGTTATTTGATGGAAGAGTGCATGAGCTTCTGTGCTCAATATCTGAAAGATGTGGAGAGCAAGTCTAATAGACCTCCAAGAAGGAAAAACGATGATGACAAGAAAGGACAAGGCTTCATTCTCACCGAAATATCTCGGTCACAAATTCATCGATGGGTGTTGTTTCACACTGATGTTGTCTCACCATATCTTAGGTAATGTCTTAACTCATATCAACAAATACTTAGCCATATGAAAAATGCAAACTTCTCACTAATGCACTAACACATACTTGTACCAGGGAACATCTCACATTCATTAAAAATACGAACCCAAATGCTAATGAGGAGTTAGTCGCATCAATTCATTTTAATGAGTTTCCGAAATGGTTTAGAGATCACGTGAGTACTCGACTCCAAGGTTTATGAAAACTAAGTTCGATTATAAACATTATAAATTTTAATATATTATGCTAATTTTTCCATCCATGTACAATAGGTTGAAAGTTTGAAGAAGACTGAAAACGTGTTCTTATCCGAAGAAATCATCACTTTGTCTAATCCTCCTTCTCCTTCAGCATCTAGGCTCACATCATACACTGCCAACGGTTATTATTTCCGTATTAAAAGTCTAGACAGAAAACGAACGAGGCAAAATTGTGGTGTGTGTGTAGAGGGAGACTCTGTACCATATTATGGGAGACTGACAGATCTTATCAGGGTTACATACTCTATAGATATCAAGTACGTTTTATTTAGGTGTGAGTGGGCACATCCTACTGGAGTGAAGTTGGATCCCTTTGACTATCCCTTGGTTAACTTTCGAAGATTATTATATCAGAATGACCGGGTTGAAGATGAGCCTTTTATCTTGGCATCTCAAGCCCAACAAGTGTGGTACAATCCAGACGCTTCAGGACAAGGGTGGCTTAATGTTGGAGAAGTAAAGTCAAAGGAATACTCACACGTGAATCTTGATAGTGATGATGAGTTGGACGAAAACAATGAGTCAGATGGTGTCGATGATGCTGATATTGATGCTGAATTGAATGATGTTATTGCATAGATTTAAAGAGATTGTGAACTACTTTAGTTTTTTTTTTGTTTTGATTTCCGTTGTATCCACTTGATTTGCTGAATAGATTGTTCTTTTGTCTTACTCATTATTTGATCTTCATTCAAAGACCAAAATGGATTGTTCTATTTCTTTTTTATTACTATATGTTAACTTGAAGTTGACATATGGTTTCATGCTTGGTTAACTAACTAGTATTTGTGTTATAGTATAAAATGAAGAGAAGAAAACTTGGACTTGGTAGACCACGACAAATGTGTGAGTTCCTCACTCCAAGTGTTTCAACTTCTACACGAAGTGGTTCCTCGCAAGCATCGGTCATGTCTCAACGTCTACAGTCTCCTATCCCTCCCCCCCCCCCTC
>BSUD01000008.1:120381000-120399823 GCA_033239045.1 Fagopyrum esculentum
CCGCCACCGCCCCCGCCACCGCCCCCGCCACAACCACAACAAGCTGTACCAGAATCACGTATATGTTTAATTCAAATTATTTACTGATTATAACACTTAGCTATTTCTATATGTTATATAAATATGTGTACACCTTTTTTCGAACACTTAACTATTTTTAATACTTTCTATTTATTTTTTAAAGTTCAACCACAAATTGTTAGAGGACACAACAAGGGAGTGTCAGAATGGAACACCGGTGTAAAAGTTCAAGTTACTTTTGACAGTTTGAACCAACCTGTTGGAGATAAAGGCTCACAATTGAGGTCTCAATTAGGTATAATATGTCGTGATGGACATAGGATTCCACTGTGCATTCTTGATTGGAAGTTTGTTGAGGAGTCAATTAAAGAGGGAATATAGGCAGAGGTTAAGGTAAGAATTAACAATATGTTGATAAATTTGTATATATGTTTTTTACTAATCCACTTTTTTTGTTTATAATTTGTAGGCAAATGTGTTGGAAGTTCCTGATGGTTTCAAAGATGTGTGTTTGAGACTTTGCAACATATGTGGAAGGATTTTAAAGCCAAAACAAAGAAAAAATATTTTGAGAAGTTTAAAAATGATCTAGATCTCCATACAAAGGTTCCCCCACGTATCATACCACAACAATGGCCCATGCTTGTTGCTTATTGGCGCAATAGCGAGATAGAGGTATTATTATAATTTAATTTAAATAATTTCTCATGATTATATTTGAGTGTTGTTTTTATGTAGGCCATAGCAAAGCAGAATGCTATGAATCGAGAGCAGCAAGGACCACATCACATCATTGGTCGGAAATCTTTTGCCCAAATAAGGCATGAAGTACGTATCTATGCACATTTGCTTAAATATTTATATAGGTTAAGCCACAATTGAGTTTATTATGCATTACTTGTTGTAATCAGCAGATGGAAATAAATGGAGAGCCTACGGATAAAATGAGTGTTTGGTTAAAAGCACGAGACCCAACCGACTATGATGTTGTTGAAGCCATTGTAAGCTTTTCTAACAATATAAATTTAAATCTATCAGTATTTACAATAACTAACTAGTTTGTGAAATTCATGTAGAAGGACTACGAAGAAGAGTTAAGTAAGGAGCCCGATGATCAACAACAACTTACGGCTGTAAAAGATCGAATATTTCACAAGATAATTGGAGTTGATGGCCATGGTTATTGTCGAACATTTGGTTCTAGTGCACCTCCTTCTATGGTGTATCCATCAGACCCATCTACATATAAGAGCAATCCGGAGCAAATGCAAAAGATGAAGGAAGAGCTAAGAGTAGAAGTCATTGAAGATGTAACTCGAAAAGTCACTGAAGATGTAACAACAAAATTGACGAAGCACTTTGAGATGAAGTATGAAGAATTGAAGAAACTTTTTATGCAATCAGAGGGCAATGAAAGAAGAAGCTCGCACTCACTTACACAGGTTAGTTTTGGTAATCTAGAACTTTAAATTCTTTAAAAATTCAATTTTAATAAGTAAATGCTCATCTATGTTCATAAGAGTTCGTTACCGTTATTTTTCTCCATCTAAACTATTGTTATTATTTCATATTTTATAGGTTGCAACTAGTGCACATCGAAAAGAGTCTATTCGAGATGGAGATCATGTAGCATTAGAAAAGGAATCAATTAGCGAAAATGATGCAGTTGATGAAGAATTTGTCCAAGTAGAAGATGTTTAGATCGTGAAAGTGTGTGATTGTGAACCTCATTACCACTTTGTTAAAGATGAAGTACATCTAGGTTTTGTACTTTCAGATTGTGAACTTATTTACATTTTGAATAGAGCTATTTTGATTGTTTTGAAAGTTAAATACACTTTTTTGGTTTATAAAAATTGTTGTTGCAATTTAATGCAGTCATTTAGAAGTTTTCAGATGATACAGGTCGTGGTATAGTTTTACAAGATGTGGTAGAATTTTTTCACCAAATTTATTTTGTCACGGCAAGTTACCGTTGCTACAAATTAATATTTTAAACAAATTTTTACAATTTGCGACGGCATGCCGTCGCCAAAAATACAAAATTTCCCACCAAATTTAAATTTTGTGACGGTTCTTTGCCGTTGCCAAAGATAAAAAATTTCCCACCAAATTTAAATTTGCGACGGTTCTTGCCGTTGCCAGAGATATAAAATTTCCCACCAAATTTAAATATGTGACGGCTATTGCCGTCGCAATATTTAAATCCGCACCAATTTTCGAAGTTAGCTACACACAAAACGGCGACGGCTGTAGCCGACGCGACTATTTGGCGACGCGAAATTTTAGCGACGGCCATTTGCCGTCGCCAAAATTTTTTGTGTCGCCTGTTCTGGCTACGCCTGGTTTTGCCGTGGCCAAGCCGTCGTCATTGATTATTGGCGATGGCAATTGCCTTTTTTGCCGTCGCTAATTGAATTTTTTTTGGTAGTGTGTATTGCACAAATATTATAAATTTCATGTTTCCTTGATTGAAACTATTTATATCTTATTATAAGATATTGCATGATTGTTGGCAAATCAAAGTCGGGGTCTATTACAAGACCTAACTTGTAATATACCGGTTTTTAAAATCGATAATTTGCATTAAAGTTCACAATCGTTCATAGTAAGAGGTAAACAACAATTTTAATCTTTCAAAATGAATAGTAAACATACAACTGAATCTTTGTCTCAATATAGTGCACATGTCTCATCTGTTACAAAAGGATGAAACTACAAATTTATCATTTCATTTGAACAGGTGAGGTTTAAATATTTCATATGCAGAAAATCACATGAAAATGTGTTAACCTTCTCATCCTGTCAAGGACCGATCAAGACGATCCATTTTTGACAAAAGAAGCACAAAATGAATAAGATGTATAAATAGCCTCCATCTTTATTTATCTATAAATTATGATGCTCATCACTTAATATCAACGAAAAGTTACTGTTGTGATCCAGAAAAACATAAGATTACGTAGCAGTAACTAAATGCCTTGTTAGTTTCAATAAACTTAGGGCCCGTTTGGTTTCAACCTCGGAATGGAAACGAATCTAGTTCATATGTATACCCTTATTCATGAAAGTTTTTGGAATCATTCCATGTGGTTTGAAGTTATTGGAGTTGAATTTGATTACTTTTGTCACCCTATAGGGAAACAAAATTTGGGGAGGCAAGTGCATTTTGCATGAATTCCCTAGGAATGATTCCATCAAATTTTATGAATAAGGATATACATATGGACTAAATTCGTTTCCATTCCGTTTCCGTTTCCGGAGTTGGAACCAAACGGGCCCTTAATGGGTGTGGCCTACACAATGAAGCTAAGGCATGCATGATGGAGAAGTGATTTTTAAAAAAATAACCTAGTTTAGGAGTTTATTTATCATTTGAATACATAGTTTACATAGACTGGTCAGGAAATAAATGACAGCTACCTTGCACGTAATATGGTGTGCTGAGATGATAGTGGCAAGATTAAGATGTGGGTTTCGTAATGTTTAGGGTGGGCACATTGTTTGAGAACTTTGGAAATATTGCATGTCTACTAATATTACCTAAATTTTAGGGCTACTCCTTTTATTGTTAATTGATATTAGGTGGAACTTAACCTCACGAAAATCAAAACCGAATTCAAAAACGGTCTTATCTGGTAGGTTGGTAATGGTAAAACTATTAATTTCTGGCACGACAATTGGTTAACGACTTCACCGCTTATAAAAATGGCACAAAATACCAACTCTATTGACACAAATATCAAAGTTTGTCATTTCTTTAACAACTTTGGACAATGGGATATCACCAAAATTGAAAATGAATTACAAAACATAATTAACCAAGATATTATAAAAAAAATCACGGAAACAATCATACCGAACAATGAAATTCATGATAGACTATATAGGAAATACAGCAAAAACGGTTGGTTTACTACTAAATCCACTGTTGATATGATTGAAGCACAGTCGTGCATTTCCCAACATTACAATTGTGAGTGGATTTGGAAACTTGATACACAACCAAAAATTAAAAATTTCCTTTGGAAAATCTCACAAAACGGAATTTCAACAAAAGCCAAACTTGATGAAAGAAGAACTGCAGAGACAAGAAATTGCGAACTTTGCAACCATCATCTTGAGGACTTGACTCACTTGTTCTTTGAGTGCCCTTTTAGTAAACAAATTATTAATAAAATTGACAAAACAATGTTATCCGAAATGTACAAAATTAATTTTAACAAAAAAAATTCACGAAATCCTAAATGAATTAAAAATGAAATTAGGACCTAACAAGATGACATGTCTCGCTACCACTTGGTGGAGCATCTGGTTCTTCGGAAATAAAAATCATATTTAAAAATGAACATATTGGTTCCTGTAACAAGGTTACAAGCTTTATCAAAGAACAAATCCATAAGTGGAAAATCAATACCATTGATGAGGACGACTATGACTTTAAACAACAACTTAACGAAACAAATCATTCAAAAAGGAAAAAACATGACATCAAATGGGACAAACCAAAATTAGGTTTCCATAAACTTAATTTTGATGGTTCAAAACTTGATTCGGAAGCAACTACTATTGGTTACGTGATCCGGGACCATAATGGAAAGGTTGTGAGTCTCGATGCAAAAAAGAATCACTTTAACTCGGTTATTAAAGCGGAAGCATTTGCCCTAAAATCAGGCCTACAAGAGGCTAAAAGACTACAAATTAAAAAGATTGAAATTGAAGGTGATAACCTTTGTGTTATTAAGGCACTCCAAGGTTTGTGGAGTTGTCCTTGTGAGATTGAGATGATTATTTCTGACTCCAGATTGAATCTTCGCTCTTTCGACGAAGTCCATATCAGACATATTTTTAGAGAGATAAACTGTGTTGCTGACCGTTTAACCCATATGGGATTTTCGACCCCCAACACCCGTTTCTCTGATGATCCCGAACTTTGCGTTCTCATCCGAAAGGATGCTTTAGATGGACTACCTCTAGAAGATAGTCATCCTAACCGCTTTCCATTATCAAAAAAAAAATGATATTAGGTGGAACTGAAGTCCTTTCTTAGCTAAACTTGTCTAACCAAGCTCCACTCTCTTAAAAATTTCAAAATCATGCTAGTTAGCAGGTTACAGAATCATGCATATTGTCACCATTAACAATATAAATTGGAGGTCAGTCCTTCTGACCTTAATAATCACAAAAAGCATTTGAAGCCATGTAGAGGGCATGTTTGATTCTCATAATATCAGTATATAAGATATCGGTATCGGTATCGATATCAGAGATATGTGTATGAAATTGATATGTATATCTAATACTTGTGTTTGGTAAGATAAAAAAAATCGATATCAGGAATATGGGGAGATAAAAAAAATATTCACTGTAAAGTAGCAATTTTAAAAATTGATTTTCACACTCACTTCAATAAAGAAGGAAGATGCATATAAAAAAAATTCAACAAACCCATATCAACAAAATTCAATAGAGAAGGAACATTCATATCAACAAAAATCAGTAGAGAAGGGGACTCACTTCAAAAAAATTCAGCAGAGAAGGGAGAGTTGACCGAGAGGTGTTAATTGTGTTGAAAGAACGATCCAAAGAGGGAGACTAAAAATCATACCTTGGAGAAATGAGCGAGTTTTGTTGTGGAGATCCGAAGAGGGAGATGTGGGAGGGTAAGAAAGGACATGGAGGAGAAGAAGTGATACATGTTAATTTCTATACTATACTCATATACTCAATTACCAAACTCGAATATCAAATGCGTGATATTCATACTCATATCTGATATCATGATATGAGAACCAAACAAGCCTTATTCGACTTAACAACAGAAATGTCGTCACCATTAACAACATAAACTAACAAAAATCAATCATAGAAATAACCTAGAACAAAAATGGGTGTTCACCAAATCAAACGAAACTTGCAATTCCTCACTAGTTGTCAACAAATCCAACACTCAAGTCACCCACCCCTTTACACGAAGAATTAGAAGAACAAAACCGAAACCGAGAGTAGATAAGAATGGAGATGCATGTTGTTACCTTTATCATCGACTCATATGCAGGAATTCTGAGCCAAAGAGAACTGAATAGTGGGAGAAGAATGAGACACGTAACAAATAAACAGATGGATTAAGTGAGTAGAGGCCCAAAACGCAAACATTCTTTTTAGATGTTAAGCCAAGCATTCTTTTTAGATATTAAACCAAACATCTAACTTCGCCTCAACCAGTCAACCGTAATCAATCCGTTTTTATGGACTTTCTTTTACTAAACTAAACAGGCTGTTAGTATCTTAATAAAATCTATGTTACGCGATCCTACTTCTAAGATACGTTTATGATCCTACAAAGTATCTATTTTTAATACACATTATTCAAAAATTACAAACTTTGGCATAAAATAATATTGTATGTATTTCACTGTATTAACTTTAATCAACTATTACGATAATATAATATTCTTAAAGTGTAGGATTTATACCTATTATTTTAATAATTTATGACATATTGACCTATTATTCAATAATTTATCATAGTTGCACTTTCAAATATAACATATTTACTACATAAAAATATTTTTAATGAATAAAATTATGTCACGTAAATAACCATCAATTAATTAAATAAATTGTGTCAATTGTATGTGTAGGTTAATTGAAAATATGATTAAAGTAGGCAGTAGACATGAAAGGACACCTTAACAACTGTGCCCATGACCTCACTTCCATCTGTCAGCATCTAAGTCAATCACGTGAAATCCAATTTACAAACACAATGCGTCAAATACGACTCAAGGTTCGTTAAAATAACTATATTTAACTAAAAATTATTTTATACACCGCTACAAAGTACAAGAAGAATTTATTAGCTAGTTTGACTGATATATCTAGAATAGTAAATGATCGAATTTAATATTTGTATTAAAAATAACTAAAGATATTTAAATCAATTGATAACAATTGTTTTTATTTAAATAGTTAACCATAATAAAGAAATAAAAATAAAAAAAACCCGATACTTAAGGGATATTGAAAATACAACCCTCTTTGACGAATTTTTCACCAACAAATCTCATCTCAATAATCATCTAGGTGCATGAGGCTTCTATTCTCGAGGGTATAGTACATAGGGATTCTGGTTAGCCTTTTTATTTTATAAGTAAAAGTATTTTTGGTTGATGATAAAGATTTTTAAACCTTGGTTAGGTTTCGAGTTACTTGACAAGTCATACACCTACTTAAACACACCATCATCGGTCCAATTCTTTGGTGATTGGGAAAATGAAAGTTTGAAAGTTTGGTTGGTGGAAGTGTCGTAATTTTACATAGTATGATAGCAGTTTGATTTTTCGGATCTTGATTTATCGGGTTTGTCGGCCTTGAAACTTTGATTACAGACATGAACAATGTTAGTCCGTCTATTGGACAAGCCGGCCTTAAGCCTTGTCGTTTAAGCTCGACCGAATTAAACACCTAAGCCAATTGGTTTTAGGATATACCTCACTGGGCTCATGTGTTTATTTCGAACCAACGTATATGTGCGTTCGGAAGTGCGACGAATTTTTAACGTTAAATATGCCCGTCATGAGTGAGAAAAATAAAAAGTAGAGTACCATACATATTAAAATGTATGATATTTTGTCAAAGTTAAATAGATCGAGATAGAGTCCCGAACTCTTTAAAAAATAGATTTTTTATATATATTTTATCTATCCTTAATTGATGAGTAATCTTATTAATAATTGGTTATAATACAATAAAACCTAACATTCTTTAGTAAAATGTTTCAGTTCTGAAAACTATTACATTCTTTAGTAAAATGCCATTTAAGATTTTTTGACAAATAATTACGGATTTGTCATATTTTAATTACAAATTTTTCATATTTTAGTTACAATTTTAATTCAAAATTAAAAAAAATTTCATTTCATGCCAAATCAACAAAAAGAAATCCATTTCATCATATTCAGTATCTTACGGTTATAACAATACGATTTTTTTTTACCAAATCTACTAACTAACAAATTAATTAGAAATAGACCCGTTTATTAGCTAACAACTAAGAAAAATCATTTCATCCAAACTTTGTCATTTTTATTAACTAATACAATTAACATCATGTTGCGATGATAAAATTAAAAAATTTATAAAATAAAAGGACATAATTAAAAATATATTACGAATATTATTATCAGAGTATTATATTTATACCTCAATATAATTTTTAAACCTTTGTTATTTATTATTAAAAAAATATTTAGAAAAGATTGAATAGATTTTAAAGATAGCATATAAATTTTTAAATAGTAAAAAGATGGTAAATTTTAAATATTTTGACTGTCGAATCAACTATAAAATATTTTTATTAAAAAAAAAACAAACTAATTATATTGATAATTATCAACATTAAAATTTCAATATTATTATAAATAAATAATTAAGTAAAAATAATTACTTATGATATTTAATTATTAAAAAATATAAATGTTTCATAAATATATCATTTATTCATACATATACAAACTCATAACATATTACTCAAAAATCCAATATATAAATATATTTGCACAAGGTACGGGTTATAAACTAGTTTTATTAAAAAAAAATCATTTTTTTTTGGGTATAAAATCCACCTACTAATAGATTCTCGTAAGTAAACTATTGTCGTGGTATAAAAGCCATCGATTTCAATGATTGAGATTAATATAGAATCATAGATTAACCTATTTCAAATATGAATAATAGTTCAATTAGTTTATAACAATTTGCAGAAGGTTATTATTACGTATTTTGTGGACCAAAAAATTTATTACTCTGGCACAAAAGTACAAAGTACATACTATATAGAAATGATACAATGGACAAATTGTGGGGCATTGCCACCAATATATATTCTTCATCGTGAGGCTGGACCCCCTTTCTCACTACAAATCACTTTAGGGGCCCCTTTGTTTTTTTATTTAAAGCAGAATATTAAAAGAAAATATTAATTTCAATTATTTCTTTATAATATCAATCCAACGGCACTTAAATGGTGGTCAGAAGTAACCTTCAAATAAAGGTAAGTAATAGAATAATGCGTTTTCAAAAGTAAATCACCCCTCCCTATTAACAATTATGATTATTAGGTCATATGGCGTGACACTGAAGTATTCTTTATCAAAAAAATTACACCAAAATGTAAATATTACAAATGGGAATTAGACCATATTAAAGTTTTTGAAGAGTTTTTAGAAATACAGAAATTTAATAGAGTATACATCTATTAAATTGTATCGGTTATCAATTTCAAGAACACGATTCCTGAATTCGAATTGAGTTCCAAAAAAACTGATCAATATAGCAATGCCCTGATCTATGATGCACGCACACTTCTAGGGGTGAGCATCTCCGGATATCCGATCCGATCCGACAAACTTTAAAACGTCCGATCCGAATTCGATCCGTGAACACCCGGATATCCGACAGTTTTATCCGGACCAATATCCGATCTGAAGATCCGAACATTTATTCCTTAGACTAGTCGGATATATCTTATCCGATCCGAATTTTTCCTCCAAACCCGATCCGTATCCGATCCGATGCAGAAAAATATGCCTGAATCGGATCGGACTCGGATCACCAATTGTCGGATATCTTCGAATTCGGATTTTTTCGGATCGGATCTTCGGATTAGTCAGTTCGGATATTTTTGCTCAGCCCTAGACACTTCTAGAAATTGGAGTGTCCAGTTTTCTAACGTGTCGGACACGGGGATACGGCAGATTATGGCTCAGTCAAATATGTACACGGTTTAGACACGGTTCGAATGTAAGATACGGCGAGAACACGTCTATGACACGGATCGTGTCCGGTCAAGACACGGTTAACGAAAATTTTTCCTAATTTTAAGCCTTAAAAAAAGAAAATTAAATTTAAAAAATTAAAGAAAATTAATTTACTGTAATATTTCTTATTCTCTCCTGCTTTTTCCGACTAAACTTAGGTCCAGTGACCACCTATGCTTTTTCCGACTAAACTTAGGTCATGTGACCACCTATGAGATTTTGGTTGTCGGAAGCAAGACACCGATCTTATTCTTATTCTTCGACGAAGTCTTCTTGTTCCGATTTACAATTTATTATTAGCAATTGTATTTTTACATTTCAATTTTAATAACTTTAAAATAATATATTATTTATTGTCTTCGTTGTATCCTCATTTTCTGTACTTTCCCATTTCTCGGCGTGTCCGTTTCGTGTATCCGTGCATCATAAATCCTATTGGAAGCCCTAAAATCGAACCACGTCTAGATAATCAAAAGAAATTTGAAACCAAACAGGGCTTACTGTAATTTGTATAAGAATACACATCTATGCCGTATTATTTGAAAGTATCGAACGAGAAGAAAAGACAATTAATGAAACGAGAAGGTAATTAGGAAACAAATGTTAAAAACAAATATGGAAAAATTGTGAGATTTGAAAATGAAGCTTTGGAAACCGTAAAGCTGAACCATCATAATGAATTTTACAAAATTACTTCCCATTTCTACTTTTGAAACTTTTTTTTATATTTACATTTACTTTGAAACATAAAAAAACTCAAAGATTAACAAAGACAATCTCCACAATTATAAAAGTTTGGGCTATTTTCTAAAACTTTACCCAAAATGTAAAAAGTTGGATTGCTACAGGGAGCATGAGGAGTCTCCTGGAATGCTTACTCATTATGCTTTGGGACAAAGGGATCAAAGCCAAGGGACACCAAGAAACATCAATCAACTTCCATACAAAGCTAAAAGTGTATCATATAGTGGAAGAAATCAACACTCTAGATAAGACGATCTCTATAAATTACCATACATAATGTAATCAGTATCACGGCACCGTAGAAGACAGCATAATATACAGAGGGTGAATTAGGAGAGTACAGAGAGTACCATAGTGAAACTGCTGGGCTCAAACAGGTTCGAGTCGAGAGCGATATCGACTTGAGTCGTGTTGTTTATGCATATGGCTTTGTGGATCTCCTGGATTTCCTCCTTAAAACGACAATCCAAGTAATGGCTTCCAACAACACTGAAATGCCACCCAACACAATGAGGATGATGATGTACAGATGTTTCCATTTCTGTTGGGGTTGCAAAATGTTGAACCCTTCGAAGACATTCACAATACCAAGCACGATAATGGCGTATCCAAGAGCATAGTGATAGATATTCCAGTAAAATCTGTACTTGTGGTCCTTCTTTGGCCTTAGCAACAATGCAAAAACCTACAAGACAACAAATAACCAAGTTGAGGATACAGACAATGATATTGACTCCAATTCAAGAACCACAGATCTAGAACTGAAATATCTTGCAAGGACCATCAGAATTCACAGAAACAATTCACACGACCATGTTGGGAAATCCAAAGCATGTAATCTGTTTGTCAAGAAGCAATTTAAGGAAGAACCTGTATAGTGGCGAAGCAGAAGAGGGCAATTCCGATGTATCGGTGTTTCGAATACACGATTCCGGTTGACTCACTACCGAGTTTAAGGCCGGTGGCCCAACCAGCAACCCCAAGAGCATATGCAAGTATTTGGCACGAAACATGGAGGTAAAACCATGCCGGGTCGGCTGATTCGAAGGTTTTGAGGTACCTAGATATGACAACTCCAAGAGGAAATAAGATCCCCCAACTTATTGCATTCAAAACTCCATGAATCTGATACATAATCACCAAAAGTTCATCATAGTTTAGTTCCTCGGTAAATCAGCACAAATCAGTGCATATAAGATTAGCAATTCATAGGCAATCTAATCATAGCATGTAAAATGAAGCTCAGTTCATCACTCTTACTTGCACACCTTCACTCAACAATAACAGTTTTTACCAATTTCCAAATTTGAGATTTATCAACAGAAAATTCAAATTTCAAAACCAGCATACTTGAAACTCGGGCAGATTTTAATAATATTGTAGCAAAACAAGAAGAGAAAAGCCTAGTTAATTTTCTAATCCGAAATATTATTATTTCGAAATTGAAAGAGAAGAGAAACTTACGTTCTTGTTTTTAGTCCGTTCGTCGACGGTGCCAGAAGCGGTCGCAGAGGAGCCGGAGGTCAAGTCCAAAGTCGCCTTGGCATTCAAATTCGCCGGCTGCATCTCGTGCTTCACCGGAACTCCTCCCGACACCGTCGATCCAACCTGCCATACATGATTCATCTTCCCGGAAGACGCTATCGACTGGGGAACTGCAACCGTCGCATAGATCTTCATCAACCCACCGCTATACTCTGCACTCTTCTCGTAAACCTCGAAATCCAAATCCTCCTCAGCATTTAAGGCGTATGAAGTGATTTTGTAGGTTTTAACCACCATAGATCCGTTGGAAGCCTTGAAAGCGACAAGGGATTGGGCTCCTATCATACCCGTACTGGTCGGATTAATGGCCCAGGAGATCCATCCGGCGGAGGACGGCGGAGTAGCGAGGAAGGCGACGGAGAGAGTTTTGTTGGAGGAAGTGTAGGTCCAGTGGAGGTACGAACTTAGGGTTGTGAGATCGTTGCAATTTTGGTAGAGTTTGTTGCTTGAAAGCTTCTGAGAAGAGCATGTCAGAGAGAGTGAGGGAGAGAATAGAGTTGAGAGGGAGAAGAAAAGGATGAGAGAGAGGGAGAGGCGTTGGGACGCCATTAATGGAGTTCTTGAAAGAAGTCTAGTCACAGTTGGAAAGTGGAGAGCATAGCAGAGTAGAACAGGGAAGGCCGAAGGGGTTGAGAGAGAGAAATGAATAATTTTTGGGAGCTTTATAGGGAGGGGGAACCAATGGAAAGGTGGGACAGTGGTTAAAGGAAACAAGAGAATGCGCGTGGCGTGAGTCTAGTGTACCGCTAGACGAATTGTGATAAAATTACATGCCTGTCTGGGTACGACGGTCACCTCCAACGTCGATGTGTGAGATGATGTTCATCGGACGGTCTACAACTGTCCGTGACAGATTGTTCTTTGGGCGACCGCGGAGTCTATTTTTATACATGACTTATGTATGACTTATATATGACTTATGAGCATTGAGTATCTTTTTCCCCCCCTTCAGTCCTGATTGCTATTTGTACCCACCATTTCATGCTAAATATACCCATTACACGACTACGCGTTACGTACGCGTAGAAAATGGATCAATTTCTGAGGCGAACGTTACTACGCGTACGTAACGCGTACACGTAACGACATTCTCAATTCAAAATTGAGAGAATTCTTTACGACTACGCGTTACGTACGCGTAGTAACTTTCCAAACGGCAGAAAGTAACTACGCGTACGTAACGCGTAGTCGTAGGTATTTTCGCTTCCATAACGCGAAAGCGGAAGGTCGTCTTCCTCATTCCGCATTTGATTTTCCTTACCGACGACGACGAAGAAGAGGCGACGAAGAAGAGGCGACGACCACCACCAACACTCCGACGACGTTTGCAGTGATCACCAGCGGCCATGGTCCGAACTCGGGGAAGAGACGGAGGCGTGGTCCGGGGGAGCCGCTCCGGCAACGGCGGCGGTGAGTCCTCCGGCAGTTTTTCCGGCGAGGGTCGCGGGCGAGCGGTTTCCGATGCCGAGGTTGGGCGAGGACGGGGCTCTCGTGGAGGGCGAGTAGGGGGAGTAGTCCGAGGTTGCGCGACATCTCGCGTTTCTAGCGAGGTTGGGGTACGTTTTAATTTATTTTTATTACATTTGTCTTTATATACGTTAATTAAAGAATTGTAATCGATAATTAGTGTAGGATTAGTTGTTAATTACTTATTATGTATAGAATTAGTGAATGAATTAATGAATTAGTCTCAATTAGTCGATAATTAGTTAAATTAGTGGACAATTAGTCACTAGTTAGTGAAATAGTCGATAATTAGTTTAATAAAAATTGAAAAAAGTCGATAATTAGATAATTAGTTTATTGAAAATAGTCGATAATTAGATAATTAGTTGTTAACTTCCTTAAAATAGTCGATAATTAGTTAATTACTCGATAAATAGTTGGTAATTAGTTTAATAAATATTGAAATTAGTTGTAAATTCCGTAATTAGTTAATTACTCGATAATTACGTTTAAAATTATTGAAATTAATAGATAATTAGTTTAATAAATATTGAAATTAGAACTATTGAAACTAGTACATAATTAATAGATAATTTGTTTAATAAATATTAAAATTTCTTGATAATTAGTTAATTACTCGATAATTAGTTGTTAATTATTGGAACTAGTAGATAATTAGTTTAATAAATATTGATTATCAACTAATTACTCGATAATTAGTTGATAATTAGTTAATTACTCGATAATTAGTTGATAATTAGTTTAATAAATATTGAAATTAGTTGTAAATTCCGTAATTAATAGATAATTAGTTTAATAAATATTGATAATTAGTTAATTACTCGATAATTAGTTGATAATTAGTTAATTACTCGATAATTAGTTGTTAATTATTGGAACTTGACTTTATTAATAGATAATTAGTTTAATAAATATTGAAATTACTCGATAATTAGTTAATAGAAATTAGTTTAATAAATATTGAAATTACTCGATAATTAGTTAATAAATATTGAAATTACTCGATAATAGGTTGCCGGGACTAGTACTCGTCCATGGGCCGCTACGGTTTCGAACCGTAAGCGGCGTATGATTGAGTTGGGAGTAGCGCGTCCTGATGACGTTCTTGAGGATCCTCACGAGGAGGAGGAGGAGAGAGTTGGGGAGGAGCATGTAGACGAGCGGATGGACATGTTGTTCGGTTCGTCCGACGTTTCCGGCGGCCAGATGTTACCCGAGGCAGACGTTGATGCCTTTGTATTGGAGTTGCATGACACGTTGGACCGCCGATCACCTGCACCTGCTCATTCAGAGAGCTCTGCCGCCGGGAGTAGGAGACTCGGTCAGGAGGGTTCACCACCACCTCCACCTCCACCTCCACCTCCACCTCCGCCTGTGGTTGCAGATGACGCTGCTGGGTATCCAGGAGGTCCCGCTATACGGGACTTACTTTACAGCTATGACACTCATGTCGCTCGTGACATATGGGTCGGTCAGGTATGGATTTAAATTTCGTTTAGCTTTTATATTTCCTTAAATTGAAACGTGTTACTTACGTTTAAATGATATTTTCATAACAGGATAGAGGTGTTTTATGAGTCTATAGGCTAGGTGCCACGGTCAGTGGCTTACGTAGCCTTGCTGATCGATTTCCAGAGTCAGAGTGGATGACACTGGTTAGGGGGAGTGGACTGCATGGCCTCCTAGAGATGCAGTGGGGCGGTGTCGACCATGCGCTTGCATCTGCCTTTGTTGAGAGGTGGTATCCAGAGACTTCCGGATTTCACTTCTCATGGGGACAGATATCTATCACCCTCCACGACGTATATCACCTCCTAGGACTTCGCATTGACGGAGACGAGGTTATCGGCGCCAGGGATGACACACTCTTCACCTCCATGTTCGGCTTCCCGACATTGGAGGTGAAGGACGCCGTGAAGGCGGGTGGGTGGCCGTCTTCTCATCTCCTCTCTACTATTAGGACTATGGCCGAGTCCCCAGATGCTAGACAGGAGGACATCGCTACTGGATTTCTTGCTCTTCTCATTGGCTCCACCCTGTTCATTGACAAGACCACGAACAGGGTGAAGTCTCATCTATTGAGCGTTTGTCGAGACCCCATCACCATGGCGTCCCGTGCTTGGGGTACTGCCACACTGGCATATCTATACAGACAGCTAGGCGAGTCCTCTCGGAGGGAGGTTCATACATTAGCTGGCTGTTCTCTTCTCTTAGAGGTAAGCAATGAACTATAATTTCATAGGTTACAATCTTTTAATTGATAATCAATTTAATATTGAAATGATATGTTTTTGCAGTCATGGATTCACGCTTATTTCCCTCACTTCCGACCTAGAGGACATACTGACCCTCTTAGACAGAGAGATGCGAGACATGCACAGAGGTCGGAGAGGGCTCCTACAGGACAGATGGAGAGATCGGCCCTATTAGGGTTTAGGGCCCAGTTGTCGAGGTGTAGGATGGACGAGGTACTAATAAAGTCAAGTTTCTTACGTATATTTTGAATTGATCTTCTGAATTGACGTTATATGTTTGTCGTAGGTGACGTGGATGCCGTGGGGTTCGCTAGACGGCTTTCAGACTGGACAGATGCGCGTATCAGCCTATTTTGGGGTGATACGCTTCTGTTGGGTGGAGGAGCCCTATCAGCCACCGTTTATGCTACGTCAGTTCGGGCATGTACAGATAGTCCCTCCAGAGCTTCATACAGTTCCTCCCGGATGTATCATTCGCCCCTTCGTGATGAAGAGGCCGGCGAGGATAGGGAAGTATGAGCTGCTATTTTCTCCCGACGCATGGCATCTGTGGACGACGCGAGACCAGCATCTGTACGACATACAGAGCGTCCCAGCAGTTGTCGACCCATGGCAGATGGATGAGTACTTTTTGGACTGGTTCTTACCACGTACTCACTCCCACCTGCAGCCACCTCCAGATGGTGCACCACCACCGCCTCCACCTCCAGTTGCACCTGTTGTACTTTCAGAGCGGGTACGATATGAATTATTACGTTAAAGTTCATTTTATTTAAAAATTAGTTCAGTTTCTTACCTATTTTCATGTTCTGCAGCGTGTACATATAGCTATAGGTATGGTCAGAGATCAGTTGACTCGTTGTCCTCCGTCTGAGGCTGATTTTCTTCGACGTCTCCTAGATATTCTAGGAGGAGACGAGGCACCAGAGGCGCCACCTCCTGTTAGGGCATCACAGCGACAGGACTAGACATTTGTTTCTATTTTGTTTATTATGTATGAACATGTTTCATTACTTTGACTTGTTTCTATTTATTACGTCCCGTGCTTGCTTCAGTTTATGTATGAACATGTTTCATTATTTTGACTTGTTTCTATTTCCAACGTCCCGTGCTTGCTTCATTTTATTACTTTCACTTGTGATTTATGTTTTGAATTCAAATTTGAAATCAAAATCTCAATTTGAAATCACAAATCAAAACTTCAATATTGAAATCACAACTCACAAATCATAAACCTCAATATTGAAATCACAAATCACAACTCACAAACCTCAATATTGAAATCACAAATCACAAATCACAAATAAAAAACTCAATTCAACACTACTATTCGAAATCACAATTCAACATCAAACTAAGAACCCGCATCTTCTTCTCTCTGAAGCAGTCTTCCGTATCTTGTTATTCTTCGGTTATGTATGTCGGCAAAACCATCAACTGAAGCGTCGTGACCTCGCATCCAATCAAGACATATCGGGGGCAATGGAGCGTTTTGATGCAACCAAACCTGTTTTACAAATCAATAGCATGTTAGTCAAACAAGTTTTGATACAACCAAACTTGTTTCACAAATGAAGGGAATAAAATGGACTTACCGGAACGTAGTGATGATCATTGAGTACTGCGATTGCTTGCACTACCGTTGGAGGTTCTTGTTCGGCTTCAGAATCGGCAATCAATGGCAAGCAGGTGTAGGAGTCCAATCTAGAGAAGACGACAAGGGACACCCGAAATAAAGTAGCGTATGCGAGAGCACAAGTAGGAACCTCCATCCAGAACTGTGATGCGCAAGGTGCGGGGTTAAGGTAGTTGACGTTGTCAATCTGCTCTTCGATCTCATCATCACCATGTATTCCGGAGTATACATGCATGTGTCTACTCAACTCCCAAGCTATCTCTCTCCGGACACGAATGTACTCATCTGGACGGTAACCCAATAACGCACCAAGTGATCGATATCCGCAATGTCCATCGCCCGGAACATCTATCACACGATCAACGTAAGATAACATAAATGCTGGGATATTCCGATAACCCCAGTTGAATCCTCGGACCACAGGTTCAGATGGCTCATTTGGAACGGCCGTCTCAGACTCCGGGATGGTACTACGCTCAAACTCCGGGATGGTACTAGGCTCAGACTCCGGGATGGTACTAGGCTCGCCTGTGGTGTCTGCTCGTCCTCGACCCCGTCCTCGGCCTCGTCCTCGAACTCTTCCTCTAGAACTTTGTGAAGATTTCCTCATCTGTTTTTCCTTATCAGCTCGAGCATGCTCAAATCCAGATGGCACTCGTCCTTGCTTGCTTCCCTTGTCTGAAGGATGTGAAATTCTCGGCTCCCGAGCTACTGAGTCCGTCGGGTTCATCATGGTTGCAATATAAGCGCCAAACTTGTTCACAACGTCTTGGGGCAACCTACCCTCCCTGTGCATGGCCATAAAAGATGTCAAAGTAATATCCCCATCGATAGAGGAATAGCCTCGGGTTCTTCCACTTCTTCGGTGACCTCATGCCACGTAACTTGTCTCCAAAATGGATGTATTGCAGTCAAAAACATAGGTCTGTTTTCCCGGAGGGCAGCAGCAAACTCATGAATGCACGGGATCCCATACGATTGCCTCCAATACCAATCGTCACATGTAGCATCAAATGTCCCTTGCCGCGCCATTTTGCAATTGTCGATCAAGTACTTCATGCAATTGTTAGACACCTTTCGAAGAAGAAATGTAAACATAGGGTCTTCTTGGATGCCTACGATAGTATGAGTACGCGACTTTTCTATGCAACCTTGAATCTCATCAATCTGATCTCCAATCATTCTATGGATGGCCTTGATGAGAGTATCAAATCCACAACGAGTAGACTTAAGAGTTCTCTTCAACACCGAATGAGCACCCTCGGCCCTAAGATTAGAACATAATTTATAATTATAAAATAAATCATCACAAGTAAACTAAACAATAAAAGATG
>BSUD01000008.1:120399833-120424432 GCA_033239045.1 Fagopyrum esculentum
TCGTCCTTGATCCGAGATGGAGATAGTGATCGGTCCAGCAACGAACAATAGCTTCCTTGTACTTGTCCAACCATGTCTTCTCGAGGTACTCCATCAAATGATACTTGTCCATCCAACTATCCCTCATATGCAAGAGCCTCGCCTCATAAGCCGCAATAGTAGTCGATTCAAACAACTCATGACAATCTCTCATGAATTTTGCTTGGATGGATGGCGAATGTGACTTCCACCAACTATTTGATTCTATGTTTCGATACACGTGCCACTCACACAAAATATGTTTGGCATCTGCGAAGACTCTAGGCATTGCTTTTATGAGACCTAATTCTCTGTCCGTCACTATCACTTCCGGCTTCTTTCCACTGAATAACAAGGCAATCCGTTCCAAAGCCCACTCGTAATGACCCGTCGTCTCTCGTTTCATTAACACAAACGCAACGGGAAAAGTTTGTTGTGTGCTAGTCAATCCGACGATCTCCAACAACGGCATGTCATATCTGCAAAATATAATGAATGAGACTTTGTAATTAAAAAAAAGTTTAATATAAACAAACTGAATGAATTACATACTAACCTGTTCGTCTTGTATGTAGCATCCATGATGACAACGTATGGAAACATGGCAACCCAACGCTTCGACTCTGGATGGGCTAGGAATAAGTCGCTCACTACCTCTCCTCCTTCGGTGGTTTCCATCCTAATATCCCACATATAATCCTTA
Source organism: Fagopyrum esculentum (assembly GCA_033239045.1). Classification (NCBI taxonomy): domain Eukaryota; kingdom Viridiplantae; phylum Streptophyta; class Magnoliopsida; order Caryophyllales; family Polygonaceae; genus Fagopyrum; species Fagopyrum esculentum. Next base: position 120,400,555 of record BSUD01000008.1, read on the forward strand.
TCTTGCAAGAATTTCAACGCTTCTTGAATTACCGTTCGATCTCCCATCGCTTCCAACCTAATTTTATTCCGAGCGTTTGAAACTTGCTTCCTAGAAGTGACCATCTTTTCGGGATCTTCAAAATCACTCTTTAACAAACGAACAATTTCCCTCGGAGGCATTCCCGCCTCGGTGTAGATTTGGACTCGTTTCATTTGTGCCTTCGTCAACCGTCCAGCAAAGGCATGACCTACCAACTTCTTCGGAAGAGGATGATTGTGAATTCCGTGAACATTCCTCACACCCCAAAGACCCCTTTGCACCTCATCAACGTGTAAGCGAAAATTACAATCAAACTTCTTCGTTATGCATACCCTCAAGCCCTTCGACTCACTCTTGCGGACTCCGTGATGCTCACACGCAAATATCACCTTTCCAAAACGCTTATGATCCGACTTGTAGGACTTTAGTTTGATGAGAACCATATTTCTACTTCTTGCTCTCTCAAGAACCCACGCAACTAACGAGTCCATATCCGTCCATATCCGATGGTCAACGAACAAACTAGTATAGTCATAATCATCGGGAATATCGGCAACCTACAATAATTATTTCGAAAATTTCATTCACTACGACTATATCATATGTTCTGAGATTGCTCAAATTAATTAACAACTACTTAAATAATAATTGTCTACTAATTCATTAATTAACGACTATTTTCTTCAATTAACGACTAATTGACACCTAATTAACGAGTAAATTCTTCAGTTAACGTCAAATAACATTACTTATTAACTAATTGTCTACTACTTCATTAATTAATGAGTCAAGCATATAACATAAACTAACTAAAACATATAACACTAAACTACGTCAAAACAAACGAATTGAAAAAACTAACCTCAACACCCGAATACGGATCGTAACTACTGAGCATCGCGGGATTGAACAAGCCCTCGTCACCCTCCACGTCATCTTCACCACCGCCGAAAGCAACACCGTCATCCTCTTCTCCATCGCCGGAATGATAGCTTGCTTCTCCATCGTCGGAATTCATTTTCGAAAGGACTTTTTTTGCGAAACAACGTTTGACAATGAGGTTTTATGAAATGGGTCGAATACATGATATTTATACTAATCTTTGGGTTACATTAACGTTGGTAACGGCTAGTTTTCTACATTACGCTTACGCAGCGCGTAATCGTAGTGTTCACAACGGTTACATGATGTCTTGAATTATAACTTTGCTTTCTTTCCCCCCACAAATCTACCATTAAATTATGCTTTTGTATCATAAACGTGTAGAATTTTCAATACATATGGATAACAATTGGAAAAAAAGAAAGAAAGATAGAAGAAGAGTGGAAATAAAGCAAATATAAATTAAGTGTAAAAAGAAACATGTGAAATTAAGTGTAAAAAGAAAATAATTGAAGCACTGAAGATTTAGATTTGGCTGATTGAATAGGTACTTTTCTCCGCTCATTTAGGGCTCGTTTGGAAGCGCTAGGAATCATTCTCAGTAACGGAATGATTCCGAATCAATTAAAAACTACGTTCGGTTAGGGCTCTTATAACACATTATAGTAATCCCATCATTTTTATTTTCTTTCCTCACTCTTATCCGATTCCAATTTGTTTACATTTCACCGCTTCAACTAAACGGTCACTTAATCTCTTCTACCAAATTTTAAATAGCTAAAGAAACTCTAAACATCTCGGATGGAACTCCTTTGCAATTTATGTTGTACCTCCACTCACGTTACACCACATGTACATCTACTTAAATAGTTAACTTTGATGTATAAACACTAAAGATCGTTTGGTAGTCATATCAAAATTAAAGATAGCAAGTATGAGTATCAGATATAAATATCAAGATACGGGTATCAAGATATGTATATCAGTTGATATCTGATATCCCCGTTTGGTATATTAAAATTATATAAGATATCAGAATTACAAAGATCAGAAACCCTATATCTGTTTGCAAGACACAATCCTCTTTAAACCTACAAGTCCAACGATTGTTGCTTTGAGTTTGATTTTTCAAAAAATCCTTTTTCACCAAATCTCATTTGGGTTGAAATTAAGATCAAGGACTACTAATAGTGAAATTAGTAGCTGAAATGAAATTTTCAAGAGCAAAACCCTGCATTGGACATATATATTTAGAACAAGCAAATTTCAAGCACTAAAAGAAACATGTGAAAAGGGAAAAATAAGTAAAAGAAACGTGTGAAAAGGGAAAAACAAGCAAACCTAATCTAAGTCGTCGACATGAGATCTCAAGGAAGAATGAGAGTCTAACTCATCTTCTTCTTCTTCTTCTTCTTCTTCTTCTTGTTTCCTCTTCTTTTCCAAACCCATCAACAAAGTTCTCAGCTTCCTACACGACAACCCACTAGACTGCCGATAAACAGAAAAATCGAGAGTGAAGGATAGGATCGTCGAGCGTAGCGGCAACCTCCTTCCTCCGGTTTGGTCGGCAACAATGGAAGCAGTTCGGGTTGGCTGCAGGAGGATGGAGAAAAGAAGGATCGTCGAGCTAGAGAAATGTCGAGAGAGATACCGATACCTCCAAAAAATAGGTGTATCAAAATGGAGAAATTGGAAATATTATGTATCAAATGATACGATATCCTGAAAATACCAAATATAACCATGGAAGACTTATGGGTTATTGTTCTAAAACAAGAATCAAGGCTAAACATACCCCACAAATCCACGCTACATGCGAAACAATCTCATACTTAAATATATTCTCTACAACTTTACATCAAGCTCACTAGAGTAGAAATATTTTAAATCCAAGTATCCTAGAGTTCCTTGAATCAATGCAGTAAAGGGGTTTTATGAAAACAGTGGCCCTTTACTTGCAGTGAAACAAGAAACTTTCATCTCGACTACGAGCCTTTCGACTGACAATGATGAGAAATTGTCTGTAAATTGAATAGGAGAAATTCCAAATACCAGTTAAACAAGCGCTGAACCCTTGTGAACTTGTCTACAACCATTGATGAATGATACGAAGCGAGAAACTGGGGAAGAAGAGAAGGAAACTTATTTTTTTGCTTTTCCTTAGTCTTTTTACTTGAAGTTACAAGCTAAATTGCAAAGGATCAAGACTGCCTTTCACTATGTGATGCTAATAAACAAATGCTGCAAAATGATTCTAAAAATGATGAAGAAACAGACAAGGAATTTAATATGGTATATGCATGGTGTGACTCCAACATAACCTAAGATGCCCTTGAAACAGTAGAAGACAATTTATCTGTCTGTTTATTCAACTGTGTCTTTGTACAAGAGAGAAGATCAAAGAGATAACCAACTATCCTAAGATACCTTTGAACATATATATTATTTCCTATACATAAATATACTAGGAGCAATTAGAAAGGAGAGCATATATGTATTTACACAATAATCTCAATAGGCTCCCTCAAGATGGAGCATATAGGTCATAGATGCCCACCTTGTGCAAAAATTTCTGGAACGAAGCATAGCCCAAGGCTTTTGTAATTACATCAACAACTTGTCCGGTGGTGGGAACAAATTGTGTGCAAATGTGGCCTTGGACGATCTCGTTGCGAACGAGACAACAATCAACCTCGATGTGTTTCGTACGCTCATGATAAACCGGGTTCCGAGCGATATGGAGTGCGGATTGACTATCACAGTAAAGATTCATGGGTTGAGGATGAGGAAAGAGAAGATCAACAAGCAAAGTTTTAATCCATTTTAGCTCGCACGTAGTGTTAGCCATGGATCGATACTCAGCTTCAGCAGAGGAGCGGGAGAAGGTGTGTTGTTTTTTGGTCTTCCAGGAGATCGAATATATGCCAACGAAGATCATCCATCCAGAGAGTGAGCACCTTGTTAGGGTACAGCCGGCCCAATCAAAGTCACACCAACCATTCAGTCGAAGGGTAGCGGTAGAGCGGAGCAGAATACCTTGCCCGGGATGACCTATGAGGTAGCGAACGACGCGAAGTGCAGCTTGCCATTGATCAAGCCGCGGCTGCTGCATAAACTGAGAGAGGGTGTGGACGAAGTAAGCCAATTCCGGGCGCGTAAAGCAAATATAGATGAGACGCCCAATGAGACGCCGATAAGCCTCTGGATCAGCTAGTAGGGGGCGGTGGAGAGAGCCAATTTGTGGTGAGAATCCGTTGGAAAGAAGCAGGTTTGGCGCCAAGAAGTCCGGACTCCTTGATGATGTCTAGTGCATACTTACGTTGGCATAAATAGATTCCGTCTTTGGAGCGATCAACTTCAATGCCTAGAAAGTATTTTAAAGGACCTAAATCCTTCATTGTAAAAGAAGCACTCAAATAGGTCTTCAACCGACCAATTTCATCACTGTTGTTTCCACAAATGATAAGATCGTCGACATAGATCAGCTGTGTTAACTCACGAGTTAGTGTAAACAAAGAGTAATCGGAAAGAGATTGTTGAAAATCATACCGTGTAAGAGCTTGAGTAAGCTTTGCAAACCAACACCTAGGGGCTTGTTTGAGTCCGTATAGTGATTTGCGAAGCTTACATACTAGAGTCGAGTTGGATGGACGGAAACCTGGCGGTGGTTTCATGTAAATGTCTTCTTGTAAGTCACCGTGAAAAAATGAGTTGTGCACATCCATTTGGTGAAGCTCCCATTGTTTGATAGATGCAACTGCGAGAAGTGTTCGAACCGTAACCATTTTGGCGACTGGAGCGAAGGTCTCAGAGTAGTCAACTCCTTCAACTTGGCAATTTCCCAAAAATAATTAGACGCGCTTTGATACGTTCAACGGATCCATCAGACTTGTGTTTTACTCGAAACACCCATTTACAACTAAGAGCACGTTGTTCGGGTGGTAGTGGGGTCAACGTCCATGTATTGTTGTCTTCAAGAGCCCTTGTCTCATCCTGCATTGTGTCCCGCTAACGCTTGTCTTTGACAGCTTGCGCAAATGTGTTTGGTTTGATTTGTCTCAGCAATAGATGAAACAAATGCAGAAAATCGAGGTGTTAGACATGAACAAGAGTCGTAGTTATGAATCGGATAAGGTATACCGGATGAGGGAAGAGGGAGCGGGCTAGGGCAAGAGTGTTGTAACCGTTGAGTTGTGTTGTTGACAAAGTGTTGTAGTCTTGTTGATGAAGTTTTGATGCGATGACCGCGAACGACCGAAGGCAGTGAAGGTGGCACTTGGGATTGCTCGTTATCTGTAGTGGAAGTCATTGGTAGTGTACTTGGGATGGTCTCATGGGATGGAGTATGAGTCAAAGACTCAGTAGGCTCATGAGCCTCATCTTCTTCATGTGCTATTGGAATTTGATAAGAAATAGAAGATGTGCTTGAGGCGATGTAAGAAAATATATGTTCGTAGAACCGTACATCCCTGGAAATAAAAAAATTCATTAGTATTAATATCAAATAAACGCCAAGCTTTCTTACCTACATGATAACCTACAAAAATACAACGTCGACTACGACTTGCAAATTTATCACCACCACGGATTCGTTCATGGGCATAACATAGCGACCCAAAGACCCGTAGGTGTTCGTAGTTTGGCGGTTTGGAATGTAAGATTTCATACGGTATTTTACCACCGAGAATCAGAGAGGGCACCCGATTAATTAAATAACCTGTTGTTAAAACACACTCTCCCCAAAATGTAATGGGTAAATGCGCCTTAAATTTCAAAGCACGGGCAACATTAAGGATGTGCTTGTGTTTGCGTTCAACACGACCATTCTGTTGTGGAGTCCCTGGACAAGATGTTTGAAAGACAACACCATTTTCATCAAAGTAATGACGCAAGCATGTGAATTCCGTGCCATTATTGCTTTGAAGCACTTTGATGTTGGCGTCAAATTGATGACGAACATATGCAAAAAAATGATGAGAATGATCATCTAATAAGGTCCCCAAAGATCGCAATGGATCATCTAATATTGTAAGAAAAGAATACGCACCACATGAGGATGCTTGTCTATATGGTCCCCAAAGATCGCAATGGACTAGATCAAAACAACGATCGGCAATGTTTGTACTTAAAGGAAAACTACAACGAGATTGTTTTGCTCGTAAGAAAATATCACAAACATTATTATTCTTCATAAAAATAGGGTTACCACAAGATGAGGATGTCAATTGTTGTACTTCCGTTGAAGGGTGTTCTAAGCGTTGATGCTACAACCATTGTGTTTTGTTGACACTAGTTTGTAGCACCATCGACTGAGACGTTCGAAGGAGGTAATAGAGACCGCTTTGGCGTTTACCCACATCAATCATCATCTTAGAAGTGCGGTCTTGAAGAATGCACAAGTTAGGAGTGAATTGAACGTGACAATTGTTGTCATCCATTAACTGTGTAATAGATATGAGTTCAAATTTCAAATTTGGAACATATAGAACATTCTACAAAACAAGATTTGAATTAATATCAACGGTGCCTTCCATAGTGGCTTCTACGTGATCCCCATCAAGGAGACCCACAAGTGCGCCTTGAATTCGTTTAAGAGTACGGAATCTATCTCGATTACCTGTCATATGGTTAGTAGCACCAGAATCGAGTATCCATGAATTGGTTTGATTAAGCTTACCGGTCATATGCTCATTGTTGCTCGCTTGATGAGTCTGCAAAATATCAATTAAAGTTTGAATATGTGCACCTTCTAGTTCGGGAATGCTTCAGACTTCATTTTCGAGAGTGCTCGCTTCTACACCTCTAATAGTCGCTCCCTGATTTGCATGAGCGGCGTTGGCACGCATCGAAGGAGCACCCCTTCCGTGTCCACTGGCGTTAAAGGGTTTGGAGGAAGAACCTTGTCGATCCTTGTCACCGTCTTTAGATCGATCATTCCACCATTCCGGGTAGCCAATGATTTTGAAACATCCCGATGTCTCATGCCTGGGTCGATTACAGTATGTGCACGTGACATGTCCAGTTCGATTTTCTCCTCTTCCACGAGAGTTAGATCGGTAACGATTGTGTGATTGGGTTGATAAAGCCATTTGATTATTGTACTCATCCTTATTTATATTTGTTGATTGTACCTGCTCTTCTTGAATGAGAATAGAGTATACCTTGTTTAGAAGTGGCAGAGATTCTGTGGCAAGCAATGTTGATCGGACCGTGCCGTAACTACTATCGTCCAATCCCATAAGAAACTGATGCACCCGGCTTGACTCGCGTCGTTGATCATACTTAATACGAACATCACATGTACATCCTCTACACTTACAAGATGGAATTGGATCGTAATGATTCAACTCATCCCACAACAATCTCAATTTGACATAGTAGCTCATAATAGACATTCTTCGTTGTTTAGTTTCTGCTAGTTCCGCTGTCAGTTGTTGAATACGAGGGCCGTTGGTAATGGAAAGGCGATTCTTAATTTCATCCCATAGATCCTTCCCTTCTTCAAATTTGCTGATGGTGGATCGAAGACTTGACTCGATTGTATTTTGAATCCATGACACTAGCATGGAGTTGACAGTCCACCAATCTTCTTCGTTGGCATATCCGTCTTCAGGTTTCTTCAAGATTCCATCAATGAACCCCCATTTTTGTCTTGCTCTCAACGATGTACACATTGATCGCGCTCACTCATCATAGTTTGAACCTTTCAGTTGGACTTGTGTGATTACATTACCGGGAGTATCATTAGAATTTAGATCGTAGAGAGAGTGAGTTTTCCTTGTGGTTTTTGTTTGGCTTTTCTTTTCAGGATTTTCTTTGGACATGATCAAACGAATATTTGAAACCGTGGATCGATAGAACTTGAGCCTTTGATTCTGGTACCATGAAACAAGGTACTGTGTATTTGTACAACATAGAAGATCAAAGAGATAACCAACTATCCTAAGATACCTTTGAACATATATTTTGTTTCTTGTACATAAATATACTAGGAGCATTTAGAAAGGCAAGCATATATGTATTTACACAATAATCTCAATACCCTAACTTGGTGATGTGATCATTAGTATTGTGCTAATATGGTAACATTCTAAATCTATTTATATATGCATGTAAATAACTTGAGTTTGTGATATATCCGACTACCATGTGCGTATTTTCATGTTGGGCTTGTTATTCTCTCTAGGCCTTACGTGGGCCTCGTTGATGATCTGTTTGTTGGTTTAATGAAGTCACATATTGATCACGTAATGTGAAGCCAACACCTCCTAACACGTACTAGGTACTTAAGCTCCACAAAGCTTTTGGGATTTTAAAAGTCTGAAGCGACTCTCACAAAGAAACCCTTTTTCAGGGAGAGTTTGGAGAGGAGAGAAAAAAGAGAGTTTGAGAGCGAGAGAAGAGAAGGATCTTGTGATCCTTGACGAAGGCATATTATTAACATACGCTTCACTTGAAGCTTTGTTCTAGTTGCTTTGCATCATCTAATTTCGTCTCTTTACTACTTTTGTAGTTTTCTTTTTGTTTCTATGTTCTTGAAGTTTTGATCTTGTTTTTAGGAGTTTTTATTAATATCTAATACTACGATTTATCTACCTAGTGAATTGGATTGCTTTCCCCTCCTGAAATCCACAGAGTAGGGTTCTCCCGAAACTACGTCACCAAATCTTTTGAGTTCTACCTTTAAATTTGTGTTTGAGCAAGATCACTCTAGATTTGTCAAAAGTGTTTACGAAAAACCTTTAGATTTAATTCTGTCAATTTGGTATCAAAGCTTTTTGTAAGTTTGGTATCAAAGCTTTTTGTAACTATTGAGATTTCAAGTTCGATAGGGTTTTTCTTCGAATATAAGGCGGTGTTAATCGCGTGTCCGTTGACCTAAGATTCGAAACGTTTGCGTCTTTCTAAACTTCGAAACCCTAGATCTTGACTTTCTTTGAGTTGTAAAGCAAAGATCCTGTTTTTCACGCTTCGGCCCTACGTTTCTTGCTTCTAACTTTGAAAAGATTTTAAAAGAACTTAGGCTTCTTGCTTGGGAAAAAAAAACTTTCTTCTTCGTACCTGAGGTTGAGAAACTTGAATGTGCTCAACTTTTGTGAGATACTAAAGAGAGTATTTGACATCTGGGATCTTGCTTTTGTAAACAAGGGACTATGTCAGAGAAGACAATCTGGATAAGACCATTTGATGGCACTTCAAACTTTATTATTTGGCGATTGGAGTTGAAGGTTATTTTAATAAGGGAAAAATGTTGGAACACAGTGCAAGAAATGTTCCGTACTAGTACTTCACCTGATAGAAAGATTGAGCTAGAGGAGCAAGCTCACTCGGAAATCTTCATAAGGCTATGTCATGATGTAGCTCGACAAGTTGTAAGCATCAACAACCCTTTTTGTTGATCATACTTAATACGAACATAACATGTACATCCTCTGCACTTACAAGATGGAATTGGATCGTAATGATTCAACTCATCCCACAACAATCTCAATTTGCCATAGTAGCTCATAATAGACATTCCTCGTTGTTTAGTTTCTGTTAGTTCCGCTGTCAGTTGTTGAATACGAGGGCCGTTGGTAATGGAAAGGTGATTCTTAATTTCATCCCATAGATCCTTCCCTTCTTCAAATTTGCTGATGGTGGATCGAAGACTTGACTTGATTGTATTTCGAATCCATGACACTAGCATGTAGTTGACGGTCCACCAATCTTCTTTGTTAGCAGATCCATCTTCAGGTTTCTTCAAGATTCCATCAATGAACCCCCATTTTTGTCTTGCTCTCAACGATGTGCGCATTGCTCGCGCCCACTCATCATAGTTTGACCCTTTCAGTTGGACTTGTGTGATTACATTACCGGGAGTATCATTGGAATTTAGATCGTAGGGAGAGTGAGTTTTCCTTGTGGTTTTTGTTTGGCTTTTCTTTTCAGGATTTTCGTTGGACATGATCAAACGATCAGTTGAAACCGTGGATCGATAGAACTTGAGCCTTTGGCTCTGGTACCATGAAACAACGTACCGTGTATTTGTACAAGAGAGAAGATCAAAGAGATAACCAACTATCCTAAGATACCTTTGAACACATATTTTGTTTCCTGTACATAAATATACTAGGAGCATTTAGAAAGGAAAGCATATATGTATTTACACAATAATCTCAATACCCTAACTTGGTGATGTGATCATTAGTATTGTGCTAATATGGTAACATTCTAAATCTATTTATATATGCATGTAAATAACTTGAATTTGTGATATATCCGACTACCATGTGCGTATTTTCATGTTGGGCTTGTTATTCTCTCTAGGCCTTACTTGGGCCTCGTTGATGATCTATTTTTTGGTTTAATGAAGTCACATATTGGTCACGTAATGTGACGCCAACACCTCCTAACACGTACTAGGTACTTAAGCTCCACATAGCTTTTGGGATTTCAAAAGTCTGAAGCGGCTCTCACAAAAAACCCCTCTTTCAGGGAGAGTTTGGAGAGGAGAGAAAAAAGAGAGTTTGAGAGAGAGAAGAGAAGGATCTTGTGATCCTTGACGAAGGCAGATTATTAACATACGCTTCACTTGAAGCTTTGTTCTAGTTGCTTTGCATCATCTACCTTTCGTCTCTTTACTACTTTTGTAGTTTTCTTTTTGTTTCTATGTTCTTGAGGTTTTGATCTTGTTTTTAGGAGTTTTAATTAACATCTAATATTACGATTTATCTACCTAGTGAATTTGATTGCTTTCCCCTCCTGAAATCCACAGAGTAGGGTTCTCCCGAAACTACGTTCACCAAATCTTTTGAGTTCTACCTTTAAATTTGTGTTTGAGCAAGATCACTCTAGATTTGTCAAAAGTGTTTACAAAAAACCTTTAGATTTAGTTTTGTCAATTTGGTATCAAAGCTTTTTGTAAGTTTGGTATCACAACTTTTTGTAACTATTGAGATTTCAAGTTCGATAGGGTTTTTCTTCGAATATAAGGCGGTGTTAATCGCGTGTCCGTTGACCTAAGATTCGAAACGTTTGCGTCTTTCTAAGCTTCGAAACCCTAGATCTTGACTTTCTTTGAGTTGTAAAGCAAAGATCCTGTTTTTCACGCTTTGGCCCTACGTTTCTTACTTCTAACTTTGAAAAGATTTTAAAAGAACTTAGGCTTCTTTCTTGGAAAAAAAACTTTCTTCTTCGTACATGAGGTTGAGAAACTTGAATGTGCTCAACTTTTGTGAGATACTAAAGAGAGTATTTGACATCTGGATATTGCTTTTGTAAACAAGGGACTATGTTAGAGAAGACAATCTGGATAAGACCATTTGATGGCACTTCAAACTTTGTTATTTGGCAATTGGAGTTGAAGGTTATTTTAATAAGGGAAAGATGTTAGAACACAGTGCAAGCAATGTTCCGTACTAGTACTTCACCTGATAGAAAGATTGAGCTAGAGGAGCAAGCTCACTCGGAGATCTTCATAAGGCTATGTGAAGCTCGACAAGTTGTAAGCATCACCAACCCTTTTTGTTGTGGAAAAAATTAGAAGATTCATAACTTAAAAAATATTTGCCTAGTAAAATCTCCCTACTTTGTAGATTGTTTAATTTCAGAATGGATGTTCATGTTACCTTGCAAGATAACCTGGATGTTTTCTTGAAATTAACTCAAGATTTAGAGAGATGCAATGATAAGATTTTTGATGATCATGTTGCTATTCTTTTATTGGGTTATTTTCCTACCCAGTTTAATAACTTTAAAGACGTGATTCAATATAGTGAAGATGAGATATCTGAAGAGAAAATCCTTGAATCCATTGTTCAAAAAAGTGAAAGCATGAAAGTGTTCAAATCTAAACGTGTAAATAAAACTAATAACCAATATGAGGCTTTCATGCTTAAAGGTAAAAAGAATTCTAAAAAGAATAAAGCTAAAAAGAAGGGTGGTAACAAGGATAAATCTGATAAAAAGGATAACAAGGATAAATCAAACAAGAAATGTTTATGTATTGATGAATGTAAAAAGAAAAAGAAGGATAAGACTAATAACAAAACTAAACCTGCTCATTCTGCTTTGTGTTTGAATATGACTATCTTCGTGAACTTATGTTATGTTCTAATGTGCCTATAAATGATAAAATTATCATGTTGATTGACTATTTTTATAACCATACCTATCATGCCGAATTGCTTTTGTGTAACTTTATGACTGTAGTTGATGATAGTAATTCCTAGATCTTAGATTCAATATGTACCACACATGCTACCCCACATAAAATATGTTTCATAAACTACATTTATATGATGATGGTGATGTTATGTTCGGAGATAATTCCTCCTTATTTGTTAAAGGTATAGGTAATATACATATTCTTATGCATAATGGTAGAGTTAGAATCTTATAAAATGTAAGATGGGTGCCTAAACTTAGGAGAAACCTGCTCTTTAAGTCTATGTTTGATGACCTAGGTTGCACCATACACACCAACAATGGTATCAGGGAGGCTAGTAGGGTTGGGATAGTGTTAGTAAAGAGTGTGAAGAAATGTGGGTTATATCATGTTATCACCTCACCTGAAATCAACCTTGCTAAACCCTCTAACCCTATGGCCCTAGAACAAACCACCCTCCTGCACAACAGGCTAGATCACATTGAGAACAAGGGGCTCCAAAGCCTTTATAAACAAGGCTTACTAGACTAGAAACATGTTAACATAGAGTTTTGTGAAAGTTCTATCTTAGGTAAGAAATCACAAACTTCTTGATCTACGTCCAGTTACAAAGCTAGTCAGCCTTTAGAGTGCATCCACTCTGACCTATGGGGTCCTACACAAGTTGACACTGTAGGAGGGAAGAGATATTTTATCTCTTTCATAGGTTACTACTCTAGAAAAGTCTAGATATACCTTTTGCAAATAAAGGATGAATCCTGTGAAACTTTCAAAAACTGATAATTCTTAGTTGAAAATCTAACTACTTACAAAGTCAAATTGTTTTAGAATAGACAATGGACTTGAATTTTATAGTAAAGATTTCAATGAATTTTGCCAAATGGCTAGCATCAGGAGACATCTCATTGTTCCCGGTACCCCACAACATGATGGCAATATAGAAAGGATGAATAGAACCATGCTTGTGAATGCCAGATGTATGTTAGTCAGCGTTGGTTTGATAACATCCTTGTAGGGTGAAGCAGTGACTAATGTTGCTTACCTCATTAACATGCCCCCCCTCTTCTGTCATTGACTTCAAAACTCCATAAGAGATATGGACATCCATGAAGCCTAATCTAACATACATTAGGCCCTTTGAATGCACTATATATGCACATGTGGTGCAGGGTAAACTACAACCAAGAGCACTAAAAGGTGTCATGCTTGGATACCATAAGAATGTTAAAGGATATAAAATCCTTCTTATACAACCTGGTGGATACAAGGTTATTACTTCTACCAATACTCAGTTGGTCTAGTGAGATGTGGTGCTAGACTCCTTAAGTGGTTAGTATCGAGATTCGAGTTCGAATCCTCCCGACGACATGTATGGAAAAAAAAAAGTGAAGTACCTACACATTTATATACCCCCGGTGTTACTCCACATGACACTGAAGTAGAGTTTGACGATGGGAATTACATAGACGAAGGTTCTTCAGAACCTAATGATAGCAACAAGGACACATATGGCTCACAAGAAGCCAGTAGAACATATCATTGTGGAATGAATGAAATTGCGGTCCCTGAGCATACACTACAATCAAGGGAGGGTAATTCCCAAGGGAAGACATTTTTGATCAGTTATTAAATAATAATTATAACTTACATGCCTTAGATATGAATGTATTGTCTGATAATATGCATGATTCTTCTGAAGTAAATGTTAATGATATTTTTGATGTTGGTTTAGACTATCAGTTAACTAGACATAAAATTCCTAGAACTATTATATCAAATAGAAATCATCAATCTTCTAATATTATTGAATATGTTTTTATGACCGTTGGCACGGTGTCTAATCCCTACACTCCTAAGACTTATGAACAAGCCATGAATTGCTCCGATACTAAAAAATGGTTGATTGTTACGCACGATGAAATTACTTAGCTTCTATGAATGTTAACAATACTTTGATTATGTTTTAAACTTGAGAAATCTAAGCTCATACAGTGGAGATGGATTTACAAAATAAAAGATCGAACTAATAACACTAAACCAACTAGATATAAAGCAAGATTAGTTGCTAAAGTTTTTACACAAAGAGAAGGACTAAATTATAATGACATTTTTGCTCTTGTTGTGAAATATAAAACTCTTAGATTGTTTTTTTTGAAAGGTTAATATATTAATGTAACTAGAAGAATGTACATGGAGGGCTACTAAGTCCAGGAAACAACAAGAGCAAAACTAGAGACTAAGACAAAGAACATTAACATAGGTGGATGTCAAGGATTTTAGCCCATGCGAGAGAGTTTTTGGAATGATCTCTCCAATGACTCGACGTGTAGCTTTTTGTGGCGTTGATGATATGGTGGACACACGTAGTTGCATGAGTGAAGTTGAGGTTATAGATGAGGTCATTCCGGGACTTCCATATGAAGTAGATGTAGCTTGTGATGGTGGACATGTAAACATGAGAAGCCAAGTCATTCTTTTGAGATTTATGTTTACTGATCCATTCCCAAATGTTGTGACTGTAGGGGTAGGGAGTGAGAACTCTCAGCTATTTGGAGATGAGGTCAAGCACAAGAGTTGAGTAGTTGCATTTGATTGGGAACTTGAATAAATGGATGTCAAGACTGCTTTCTTGCATGGTGATTTAGTTGAAACTATATACAGGTCTCAACCTAAAGGTTTTATTGATAAAAACAAACCACAAGTTGTATTATAGCTTGTTAAACATGATTGAGTAAACCCTAAAACATGCATACACATTCTTATGAATGCTCACTTGTTAGTAGGTGACTTAGGACTTGTTGGAACATATAAAGATACTGAAAGTGTTAAGTATAAGCATGGTGTGACTCTAACATAACCTAAGATGCCCTAACTTGGTGATGTGATTATTACTATTGTGATAATATGGTAACATTCTAAATCTATGTGTATATGCATGTAAATAACTTGGGTTTGTGATATATCCGGCTACCATGTACGTGCTTTCATGTTGGGCACGTTATTCTCTCTAGGTCTTGCTTGGGACTCGTCGATGATCTGTTTGTTGGTTTAATGAAGTCACACGCTGGTCATGTGATGTGAAGTCGACACCTCCTAACCCTAGATACTTATGCTCCTCAAAGCTTAATTCTGGGACCTCAGAAGTCCCAAGCGGCACTCTTAAAGAAACCCTCTTTCAGAGAGAGTTTGGAGGGAGAAAAAAGAGATAGTTTGTGCGCGAGTGAAGATAAGGATCTTATGTGATCCTTGACGAAGGGAGATTACAAACATACGTTTCACTGAAAGCTTTGTTCTAGTTGTTTTCCATCATCTATCTTTCGTATCTTGTAGTTTTCTTTTTGTTTCTATGTTCTTGAGGTTTTAATCTTATTTTTATGTCCCCCTCTTGAAATCCAGTAGAGTAGGGTTCTCCAGAATTGCGTCACCAAATCTTTTGAGTTCTATCTTTAAATCTGTGTTTGAGCAAGATCAGTCTGGATTTGTCAAAGTGTTTACTAAAAACCTTAAGATTTAGTTTTGTCATAATAAGAGCAATTCTAGACGTACGAACTACTAGATGAAGATGAAAGTCTAACTCTATACACTACAATTATTAAGTTGTACATGATTGAACAAGACCTGAAAATCGGACTGAACCGAATCGAAAATTACGGTCCGGTCCGGTCTTGAACCGTACTTTATAAAATCCGGTCTTGGACGGTAATGTTCCGGTCCGGTCCATGTACCGTTTCAAACAGACGGTGAAAAAGGAACCCTGTACTCGTCGAGTTCACCTTTCGACATCGATCTCTATGGTGCAGCCAAGGTCGACATGTTCAAATCGTTCGCCTGTGGTGTAACATATACCATTCACCATTCAAAAAGTGCCTCATTCTATAACGGTATAAGGCCAAAGAGAATTGGACAAGAGATTCCTGATCATTTATATACATTCAACTACTCTTGTTACACATAACAACTTGAATTTCGTCAACCCTTTGTCTTTTGCCTTTCTCAAGCAAGAAGACTGTTTTCCTGCACAAAAGAAGACTAACGTGTTAAAAGCATGTAGCTTATGCAGCTGACAACCCCATTTCCGCTGCTTGTCGTTGCAATGCAATCCTCTTAAGATCCATTCTTGCTACAAAGGAATAGGGTTGTTATCCGAGCCAAAATTCTAATCGAGCTTTAAGTAGGTTTATACCCAACTTGTTTAGTCAAGTCAATGAGCCTGTACCCAAAAAAAATCGAATCAATCTCCTTTCGAGTAGCCCAACTCACACAACCCTACTAAAGACGTGTTCAAGTTTCAAGCTCAAGTAGTATATAATCTAGCCGAACCTAAATATTTGTCAAATTTAAAAATGTGTTTATAATCAACTTGTTTAGTCAAACGAACGTGATCCGATCTTTTTTCGAACGTGTCCAAACTGCGCTAGAATAGGGACACTAGAGCTTTCAATCTTTATAAGTTCAAACCATCCACATGTCCAATATTTTTATGGGCTCACCACGTGATACCAATAGTTGCATTTTCCTTCAATCAAGGAAATCTCTGCAGTGTTTAGTAACTTAGAAGATCACAAGTTTGTTTTAAACCCTATTTTGCAGATGTCTCCTATAAGTGATTCTCAAAGAGTCAAAGGTATTTGTGGGTTAGCAAAACAGCCAAGGCTCCCTTTCCATACTCGGATAACTTATGGAACTGGCTTGGATCTCTCAACCCTCACAAGCATTGCCTCATCTCCATGGTAAGAATCGCTGCTATAATCAACTTCATTTACTTCATATGGAGGGCCAGAAATGATATTTCTTTCAACAACAAGACCACAAGTGAAGTCAAGTGTGCTCATAACATCATACAAGCAACTAAGAATCACTTCTCACACCACTGGAAGGATAGATCCGACCTCTCTATTACTTGGGCATCCACTCTTGGAATCCAGCTTCTGTAATTGTGGATGCTTCATTTTGTTCCGCTCATATGCCCTTTAATCCTCTCACTCTCTCTCTATCGAATACGCTCAATGCCCATGTAGCCAAGTTGGCCCCCTGTACATCCCTTTTCTGAGTTAATATATATAAATTTTCAAAAAAAAAAAAACAGCCAAGGCATGCAGTTGCAGCATTGCATGTAGTTTGGACCAACAAAACTACACTTACAGCTAAAAATGTTGGAACTAAGTTTTATGAATAAATCATGAATTTGATACATGGTGCGCCGTTTGAATGAGTAAGTTTGAATGAGTAATGGGAGCTTTGGTTTCACGCCGTTTGAATAAGAAATGGAGACCCGAAGTTGCTTGCACGCAAACGCCTTCTCCTCCTCTCCTCTATGTTTCTACTTCTCTACTTCTCGAGAGTAGAGCATTCAACAAGTTCGTGGGTCAACAAGTTCGTGGGTCAGATTCTTTTTTGAACACCGGAAACCGCCCAGTACTATATCAGCTGCAACATTGATGTTGTCTTTTCACTCTTTTGCATTCAGTTAGAATGCAAACTCCAACAAAAATTGCAGAAAATCATGAAAAAGAACAAGCATAACTCTCTTTAACTTTTATTGTAAGTTCTATAGGACATGTACAAACTATTACTGATATCACAAGTAACTGAATCACTCGGATTATCATATAAATTATGAACTATACTAAATTAAACTATAAAATAAGATTCTGGGTATCTCTGGGAAGTGATTGACACCCACAAACAGCACTTCTGCACCTCTAGATGGGGGAGCAAAAGAAAATAGTTATAGACTTTTGAGTTCCTCAGAGCTATACAGAAAACTGAAATCAAACCATTTCCAAAAGCAGTGGAGCTATCTGGGTCCCTTTAGATCATCTTTAGCATCCATCTTCTCACCTTGATTCTCTTCCAGATTCTTCCTCATCAAGAGAGCATCACGGGTCTGCTTTCAACAAGAGAAATTTCAAACGCAAAAAACACCAATCAATCACTTCTGTATTTTAGTCTAAGTTTGGACTTTTAACCATTCACACCTAAAAAAAGAAAACCAATCCCTGTCATAACACAAGCAATTCACCACTTTTGGCCCAAAACAGTTCAAACAAATTAGAAAAAAGCAAATGAAATTTAATGTAACTGTGTTTTATTTTCTATAATTTAATGCAACTTTGATCAAATGGGAAAAAAGTCAAATCAGTCAATACCACGGGAAATTTCCATCAGACTTAACATCTACCCAGAAAACAAGAAACCTGTAAAAGCATACAGACATCCTGCAAAAGAGCGAAATTTCTCGCAAGTTCCTATAAGAAACGCCAAAATACTAAACTCCATCGGAATAAACAAAGACCATCAAAACAATTCAATTGAAAGATACCTCAGCTACAGTCATAACGATCGACTTGTCCTCGGCGCCGGCAAAACAATCAGGCGGTGTTTCGAACTGAGAAACGGGGAATTGCTTGGAAACAACGCCCACATCGAAATAAATCAGACCCGAACTGGGAACATCGACCCGAATTCCCTTAACCGGAAACCACAGGAAAAGCTCCTGGGAAGCGATTCCGGTTAGATTACTGATCTGCCCGAAAGAGAGCCTACCCGAAACGTTTCGATCAAAGTGAAGCTCGCTCTCGAATTTGGCGTTGCAGGGTTGTTCTATATGAACTTCGAATCTTCCTTCATCGTCAAGCACGTAATCAGTTACTCCTTTTGGAAAAAGCCCCATCGGAAGCCCGTGCGACGTCAAAGCTTCGTATACAGATGACGACCTAAGAGGCCGAGACAGCGTTGTTCCGATCAACGCCCATGCCGAGATTGTTATGAGCAAAAGAGCTCTGAACCTATTCAATTGAATTGCCATATCTGATAACGAGCGTGGTGAAAGGGAAAGAATTGTGGGGGTTTTAAGGGGAAGTGAGAGGGGTTAGGGTTTAACGAAGTTGTTAAGGAGGGTTTAAGAGAATATGAGAGTGGGGCCCGAGGCTTATCAATTATTGGTTGGTGTTGTGGGTCCCAGTTGATAACTATGAATCTGTGATCCACTGATCCCATACCTGCGATCCTGAAATCCGTTAATGGTAAACTAATTTAATATATCTATCTACTGTATGTAAGTTGGATTCAGTAGTAATTCATACTATTTTTTTAAAAAAAAATGGTTTATAGTTATCATTTAATATATTTATTCACTAGTAAATTAATTAGGATAAAGTTTAAACTATATTTAACAAATCTATCTTGAGAGTAAATAATTACAATATTATGTATTTAGTATGTTTAAAAATTTATCTTCATAAAAAATATAGTTATAAGATGAAAAAATAGATAGAGTATATCACACAAAATCACCTTTTATATTTTGTTTAACAACCACCTTTATCTCAAATCTTTTAACAATTTTCCATCTTTGATTTTTTTTGTTTAACAACCTTATTTCAATTAACCGACTCAATCTCAAATCTATTAACTAGTGTATTACCCGCACTTTGTGCGGGTTCAGTTATAATAAATATTCAATACTTATAAATTTGTATGTATGTTTTTGTAAAATAAAAATCCAAAAAATGAAATTATAATCAATATTATGATTTTTAATTCTCTTTTAAGTATTTATCTCTTCTAATTAATTAATTTTTAAATTGATTTGTTAAGATATGCTTGTTGGTAAAAAAAAAAAATTATAAAGTTTAAAAACTATTTTTATTTAAAAAATTTAGAAATAAATTTTCAATTTATATTAACATTTGGAAATCACTTTTTAAAATAATTTTTTAGACTTCGAGAAACCTGACGTTGACACGTGGAAATAGAGGCTCCTGCTTTAATAGATATAAGATAAGATAATTCATGTATTGTTAAATAACGCTCAAAATTATAGTGGCCTCCAAAAAAAATTTACGGTTGGTGACCTTGTATTTTGTGATTTTTTGAAATTTACCCAACAATTTTTTTAGTTCAGTTGGTGCCCTTGTGTTTTCATCGTTTCCGAAATTTTCCATGTGCCGTTAAATCCGTAAAAGCATGTTAGACGTTTGTTGGTGCAAACAATTTTTAAAA
This sequence comes from Fagopyrum esculentum, assembly GCA_033239045.1. Lineage (NCBI taxonomy): Eukaryota > Viridiplantae > Streptophyta > Magnoliopsida > Caryophyllales > Polygonaceae > Fagopyrum > Fagopyrum esculentum. Next base: position 120,420,611 of record BSUD01000008.1, read on the forward strand.
AAAAAAAATAAAAGAAGAAAGGAAATTAAAGATTGAAAGAGATCGAAAGAGTCATTGTCTTCTCTCGAACCTTGCCTGACTTTGTCCTCTCCAAATCCATCGTGATTTCAGATTTTAGTTTTTTTAATTCCTCCACAAGTTTCAAACTCAAGGAAAGAACACAATCTCCTCTTCTTCAGATTTGAAAACCCTAATTCTCCATTGGCTTCATGTTTTTTGTTTTTGCTATTTTAGTAAGAAAAACATTGCCTTTTTTGATAAATTCAGTTTGATATGAAAATTTTCTTTCTCTTTCTTAACACTAGGACTTTATGATTTTTTTGCTCTTAGAAAAGTGAAATATGAAATTATGCAGTCTTTTCTAGAAGCCGGTTATCATAGTTGGAGTTGGTTTTGAAAGATGTTTTAGGTCCTAATTTTCATTGTTGGAGTTAATTCGTAGTTAGGAATTGATTTTCATGGTAAAATCTAAAATTCTGTATGTTTTAGATCCTAGAATTTTAGTTGTTAATTTTCACTGAACTAAAAACTAAAATCCTAGTTGCTGATTATATGGTGTGGGTCCTGTTTTTTTTTTACACAAATTTGAAATTGTAGTTGCTGATTTTCCCCTGAACTAAAAATTGAAATCGTAGTTGTTGACTATGTGGTGTGAATGCTGATTCTTTTTGCACAAATATAAATTTCTAGTTGTTGATTTTCACTGAACTAAAAACTGAAATTCTAGTGGATGATTGCGTGATGTGGAGGTTGCGTTTTCTTTTTACACAAATCTGAAATTGTAGTTTTTTGATTTTTCACTAAACTAAAAACTAAAATTCTTGTTGTTGATTATGCGGTGTGGATGCTGATTTTGTTTTACACAAATTTGAAATTGCAGTTGCTGACTTTTCAAAAAACTAAAAACTGAAATTCTAGTTGTTGATTTTTTTTTAAAAACCTTCAATTTTAGTACCTCATTCTATAGATCGGATGCTATTTTTTATATGTACAAATGCATAGGGCCTTGCTACAAAATACCGCATATAACAATGCATCACATACAATTAGAATAAACCTACTTATGCAAAGTAAAAAGTACAAGTGAATGAACAAATGATGTCATTTTCATTGGATTCATAATAGAAGTCGATTGTGAGTAGGCCATGAACAATCAATCACCTAAGCAGAAATTTTGTCGAAGAGATACACAATTAAGAAGTGTTACCTCGGAAGAAAGAGCAGAGCACTAACTATAGTTGGTATGAAAAATTTTTCTCTGGTATGAAATTTTTTTCACAAGTATGTATGGCTGAACAGTGAATTTTAATTGCAGGTATGGCTCAGAAGAAAGAGAAGTGTTACCTCACACAATTAAGAAGTCGGCTTGTATGGCTCAACAATGAATTTTCTTTGGTATGAAAAAATTACTAACGCAGTGCCTTGGGTGATTATGTGATTGAGTAAGGTGATGAAAATATTGCATATGAGTTTGAAGACTTCCTTGCTTACAATGGAGCCCAAATCTAGATCTGGATCTAGATTTAGATCTAGATCCAACCTATAGTCCGTACACCGAAGCCACAACTGCACGTGGAAATTTCTCATCGTCGATGTGCAGCCCCAAGATCTTGGATTTCCTTGTAGTCACGCACCAGAGTAGCAAGATCGCGAAGCTTCTGCTTATCCAAGCGGATCTAAGATTTTTACCCTATTTTTAGTATGCATATCATAGAGGATCTAAGATTTTATCTTGGAATTTTTATAAACTTATCCAAGCGGCGTTTATGAACCCAAAATCAGGCTTTAACGACGATGGTATAAATTAAGAATGTTGGATAACTCTTACAAAACCTTACTAAATCCTTACCAAACTTTTCAATGAAAACTAGATTATGAACATAGGTTCTAAAAGAATATATTAGAACTAAATGATTGACTTTAAGAATTTTCGGCACTAAGGGTAAAATGGTCTTTTACCGTAAGAGAGCTTTTTCCGTAATTCCTTCGCATGAGGTTGGACATCTGGATGTGATTTTGATCCACATGCCTTATTTGACAGGCGTTTGAGTTACCACGGGTTTGGACCGAGTTGAGATTTGAGAAAACGATTTTGATCAAGGTAAGTCCTTGCGACTTACTTAGCTGGTTTCTGGATGTTAGTTGGATGACGATAGTGGTGTGTGTGTTGTGTGTTTATAATAATAACTTGTTAGGACGACCGTTGTTATTATGTGTTAAGGTCCAAGTATAACGGGCCGTGACATCACTGCCCAGCTCTGCAAGGAGACTGGGAGGTTCTCTATACCCAGACCATATAGGTACACGGTGAGATGCATCGGATCCACTCCTGATGGGTACACGGGGGCGGAGGCGAGGTTTGAGAATCCCTCGTGTCACAAAATAAGTATCATTAGAGTGAATGACTTAAATGAATATAATAAATGGATTGTTTGAAAGCATGATGAGTGTTTATTATTTTATGTGTGTGTGTGCTATTATTATTCTCCTAATATTTAGATAACTAGCTAATGGTTGTTTTGTTGTGTCTTTAGATTTACTACAGGTTAGAATAGCAGCTGAGTGATCCGGAAGTAGTGGTCAGCCGGGTCTCCGTACACTTTAGAGTGGGGGTTTGGGTTGTTGCTTTGTTGTCTTTGCCTTTTGTTAAGACAGTTAGTCTTTTCCGTTGTTTAAGTACGATAGGCTGTTAGACTTTGTTGCATTCATCCTTTTACAAATAAATTTTATGAATTTCGGTTTTTCTTATTTTTGTCTTGTTGCAAGATCCTAGTAATATTGTTGTCAAACTGAGGTCGGGACCCATTGTGAGGTCATAACCAGTAACGCTCCGAGTTCTGAGAATTCGGGGTGTTACACAAACGGTGTGTGCAAGCTTTAAATTTATAACCCTAGATGTAAGCTTAAAACAAGGATGCGAACCCGCAGTGTACGGGTCAATCGTAGTAAAAAGCAAGAAATCCCAGGGGTCGATCACAGGGACTTAGTGAAACAAAGTCGATAACGGTAAGCTTAAGCAATTACTAACCACAAAGCAATCAAACAATCAAGGATGATAAAAGTCAATAAAGGAAATATACAATTCTAGGGATTAAAGCATCTAGTTGTGGTTCCAACTCAAGATCTAAAGATAAGCGGACAAAGCTGAAGTTTTTTTGCATAGGGAAGGTGTTACTAAAGTGGAATAGATCACCGGGTAAGTCTCACTACTCACAATCCCAAGCCAAAGAACCTATCACCGGGTAAGTCTCAAGGTACTAAGGAAAGGAACTATAGTCTCAAACCAACAAACCAACTAAGGGAATAGAATCAACCTTTACCGGGTAAGTCTTAGGCTAACTCACAAAGATGGGATGAAGGTAAGCATGTCCACGGGTCGGACCCGCCGGGTCATGGGTCCGGGGAGGGTGACCCGGACCCGGACCCGTGTATCTGGCCGACCCGTCGGATCGGCGACCCGCCGGGTCACGGGTCAGACCCGGCCGGTCGACGGGTCGGCCACGTAAGATTAAAAAAAAAAAATTGGAAATAAACTTTAAAAAAATTAGAAAATAAATATAACATAAAAATTGAACTTAAACTTAAAAAAGGAGAAGAAAATAAACTAATAAAAAATAGGACTTAAACTTAAAAAAGAATTTTATAAACTAATAAATAGAGGACTTAAACTTAGAAAAATTGGACTTAAACTTAAGTTAAGTTTAAGTCCAATTTTTCTAAGTATAAGTCATCTATTTATTAGTTTATAAAATTCTTTTTTAAACTTAAGTCTTAAGTTACTTAAGTTTAAGTAATTAAGTCTTAAACTTAAAAAAAAAAAAA
>BSUD01000008.1:120424503-120447676 GCA_033239045.1 Fagopyrum esculentum
GAAGAATTGGGCTTGAACCGGAATCCCGGTTGCCTACGTATCCTCTCGGGGAGGAGGAATCAAAGCCCACGTAGTTCTCTTACCTTTGTTTATATCCCCGATTGGCCCTTACCTTAGTCGGACTCTCCCGCCGATACATCCGATGGCGTTTGTTGTCGCTCGTCGTCATCTTCGTCGCCTTCCTCCGCCGAGAGGTTGTTCTTTTGTGTTCGCATTTCCGCTTTCCTCCAATCGGCTAGGAGGACTTGTGCCTCCAACGTCTCGGGCAACATGTTTGATCTCGTCGGATCGAGCACCTTTCCACTCCGGCTAAAGGTTTGCTCAACCGCTACCGTTGAGGCGGGAACGGTGAGAATTTGTGCCGCGATCCTTGAGAGGGTAGGGAACCTCATTCTTTCCGGTCGGCTCCACCATTCTAATATGTTGAAATCCTCCTCTTCTTCATCATTGGCAAACTCAAAAGAAATGGTTAGATATTCGTCGAGTTCCGAGTTGGAACTCGACGTGGTTTTTGCCCTTTTCGGGCCAAACAAATCTCTAGCAATTGATTTAAATTTAGAGGAACTTGATGATGAAGGACGAGGAGGGGGTTGAGAAGATTGACCTCGATCGGAAACACGATATTGAACCAATAATTCATCAAATAATTTTCTAACATTAGCAATTATGGTAGAAACATGACAATCGGGATGTTGTTCGAAACTTAAAATTTCATAATAACTTTCTAAAAATTGTTTTAAACCATCCATTTTACGTCTAGGGTCTAACACAAATGCAACAAGAAAAACATCGGGAATGGTTGTATAATAAGCTAACCATTTACTTCGCATTGAAAAAATAGCTTGTGAAATATTTTCAATTAAAAGACCTTGTTGAATTGCAAATGCAATATTAATTGCTACATAACAAAATATGTTTGAAGTTGGTGTATAAACATAACTAAAAGTGTTAGTAGCATCATAAAAATGTTTGAAAACCTCCATTACATCTCTTGCTAAAACCCAATATTCACCGAAAACAAAATCACCGTCAATATGTTGTGCGGCAAAACTACTTAAAAGTTCTCGATATTCATATGATTCGTAAATCATTTTGTAAGTAGAGTTCCATCTTGTACAAACATCTTTTGGAAATTTTTTAGGATAAACGGTATTTTGTTTACAAAATGCATACCATTTACTACGTACACTTTTTTTTAGACCAAACTACCAAAGTTCATTAAGAATATTTCGAATAGGTTGTACTAAATCTCCAACATATGCTAAACCGTCTTGAACACACAAGTTTAAAATATGAGCGGCACACCTAATGTGAAAAAATTTACCTCCAATTGTCGGCTTACAATAGTTGGTTAAATCTCTAATGGAAGCCGTGTTAGCGGAGGCGTTGTCAAAACCGATTGAAAAAACTCGTGAAACTAATCTATATTCTTCCAAAACATTTGCAATCAAACGGGCACTGTTTTGGGCGGTGTGTTGTTCGTTGAAAACTCGTAATGCTAAAACTCTTTTGTTTAAAATCCAAAATTTATCAACAAAATGACAAGTAATACCCATATATGAATTTTTTTGAAAACCGTTGGTCCAAATATCACTACAAATAGAAACTTGAATATCACCGTTGTCCATAAAATATTTAATCAATTCTTCTTTACGAATTTTATATTTATGCATCAATTTTCTTTTAGCGGTTTGGCGAGAAATCGGTTTATATGCGGGTTGAGCATGATTTTGCATCCAATTATTAAAACCAACATTTTGTGCAAAACTAAAGGCTAAAGAATCTACGGCCAACATTTCCGAAATACATCCATAGAAGAAGAATGATCATATGTAAATAGAGAAGGAGGTTGGTTAGAAGTAGATGCGTACCCGGTAAGTTGTGTTTGCCCTCGTGCTAATCCCATTTTCTCGGGATGCTTGTTCCGGATATGCCTCTTGTAGTTCCCATAGCCTTCTCCCTTTTTGTGCTTGTATTGTGTCGCACAAAAATTGCATTTGGCATAGAAAACTCCGTTGGCATCGGGAGCACCCTTTGTAAACCAAAATCGGAAGACCGCCGCCGTTAGTTGAGTGTTGTTCAACGACGGCTCCTCCGGCTCCGGCTCCTCCGTGAATTGGGTCTCGGATCCTTGGGTGTTGGGGAAAGTAGGTGATACCGTGATAACTTCCTCCTCCTCGAAGATCTCGTGATCTCCACTTAATAAGTCTCGCCTTAAATCCGAACCGGTTGGAGGACCGCTAACGGAATGCCGTCCTCGAATAAAACCTTCGCCGGATGAAGGACCGGCACCGCTAACGGAACGTCTTTCTCGGCTAGACATTTTTTTTAATAATAGAATGTAGTAGTAAGAGTGGTAAAATGAAAAATAAGAGAATGAGAATATGAGATTAAAAGAGTAAGTAATTGAATGTAAGAGTTGGAAATTATGGAGAGATTGAGAGAGTGAATAGATGATTGAATGATAAAAATTGGTGTGAGATGATATGAATTGAGTTTGGGGTATTTATAGAATTGTTTTTAGGTTAGATTTATTAAATTAAATTGTTTTTTTTCCCATCAAACTATAGCCGTTGGGATTTTTTTTTTTTTTTAAAATGTAGCCGTTATGGGTCGACACACCTGGTCGACCCGGGCGGGTCACGGGTAAGGGTCTAACGACCCTTACCCGTACCCGCCACCCGCCGGGTCACGGGTGACCCGTGACCCGTGGACATGCTTAGATGAAGGCACACTCAAACTCCAATAAAGGATAAACCTTTATTACCTACACTTATGATCTTGGGTAAACAAACTAAGGAATTACCGGGTAAGTCTCATCCTAGGCTTGCATTGAACCAGGAAAGGTGTAATAAGAATAGGATTTGGCAAACTCTAACACTTAACTCTCAGTTTCGGATCAGATAAGTCACCTCGGTCAGCCGAATTCCACCCCGGCCGAGATGTTCATCGACTGAGCGAGATGCTTAGGGTTAAGGTAAAGACTCGAACTTTCAGGGTCCTACTGTGATTAAGATTATTCTATCATTGTTTTTCTCACAACCTTCAGCCAATCACCCTAGAATCACACAAAGAGATTAGCCACTCATCATCATGAAAGTATTAATCAAATATATGGGAAGAAAGAGAATAATTGAACAAGAAAACCTTAAGAGAAAGACTTCAATAACTGAATCAATTATAAAGCCAACAAGCGTTCCTTGGATATAAATCCAACAAGACAAACAACAAGGAAGGGAATCTAAGATGATCTTACAAAAACCCTTCAAAAAGCTATAAAAGCTATAGACTTTCTTCCTTCAACCTTCAAAAAGGTTCTTCAAATCTCCCAGCTGGAGTATGGCTGCTGCGGTGTAGTAGGTGTAAGCGAGGTGATAGCGGATGTCAGAGTTGATAAAGTAATAAGACCAACCAACGTGGTTCGTAAAGCGAGTACGAGAAAACTCAAAGGGGTAACTATCCTACTGGGGGGTAAAGATTTATAGAAGGTATAACGACACAAGCATAAGGACAACGCGAGTCAAGAACTTTGATTTTTGAGGAAATCATATACAACTGAAGTTTCTTATACAAATGGTACAGATAGGTGTTTGATAAAAGTCATACACATCGGACCGATAACGTTAGGATGGATAAAGTGTAAACCAAAAGAATACCTTAACCAGTAAGAGGAAGAGTCATGTATCAAATGACGGGTCTTGCTAAATTGGAATAAAGTGTTGAGATGAGGATGCCTTTGTAGAATCTATGCAAAGTACAACGTAACTGAGGTTCCAACATGAAATGGGAAATAATGATCAACTGAAAGTTAAGACCGATTCAGGGGAGGAAATTGTTATAAAACGAGTCACCCGGTGAAAGAGTTCACAAGACAAGCTTGAGAGACAAAAAGAGATAAAATGTCGACCCGGATATGAGGGTCTAAGGTGCATGGAAGGGATACCTACAATGGAGTATAGAAGCATAATGTAGACTTTACAAGTGTGGAGAAGTTTTGACCTCCTCAAAGATATAGGAATTTGAAAGAAATCACAATGCCGGTATCAAAGAGTTGAAGCCTTGTAGCGTAAACAACAGAGTTTCATGAAAGCAATATTGCCGGTAACACCAGCAAAGGAATGTATATATGAGAATGGCCTTGGTGGACTTGAAAGTCCAAGGTAATCCCAATTATCATGGGATCTAAGTCATCAACACCGACGGTCCATGCAAGGGGATGATAACTAAAGTCATCAGAACTACAAAGACATTTACCAGCTATCGTTGAAGACTCGGAACGATTATTTATGTCAAGATGAAGGACCTAGTTGGGTTCGAGAAGTAGATTTAGCCTAAGGAAAACAGAAGTGTGAAAGATAAAACGAATTAGCAAAGCATGAAAGGATTAATCGAGCAGATGATGTTCACTAGGAATTTAACGCCAGTATAGAGAAGAGTAAGTCCGGGACATTGAGATAAGTCAATTATAGGCTGACCGACGTCAATTGAGGACGTGTAATTGTTGGTTGATATTGACGAATAGGTACCGTTAAGAAGAGACATTAGCGACTGCGGATCTAAGAGGTAACCTTACCGATGCCTTGAAGGATTTCCCAAGTAGGCAACAACAACCTTCTGGGATGATCTAAGGATATGGAGAGAATCGGGTTAGAGGTTGCTTACTGGTTGATTAAGAACAGACTACGGTTGAGTAAGAGAGTATGGGTATGTTTGAAGAGGATCTTGCTAGTATTAGAAGGAAAGTATATGCGGGTGTGGGTAAATCATGTTGACCCTCAGAAAGACGCCATGGTGACTAATGGGTGTTACAACAGAAGCGTGGTAGACCCATAACCCGCAGATGAAGAAAATCAATGTTAGATTAACTATGAATTCAAGTTAAGGAATTAGAGATCTATATGAACGGGTTTACTTGGGATTGCGATTTGTTTGAGTTATATAATTTTGAAAGCTTGACAAGAAATAGGTGATGAGGTATTATTTGAGAAACGGTCCAACTGAGTCGTATTAGGGAGAAAAGACCAAGTGTGTGGTCTTACAAAGAGCATTAACCACCTACCAAAGTACCGAGAGATGTCTCAGTTCATTGTTTCAGAATTTATAAACGGGATCTTCTGAAAAGTCGGGAGCAAATGGATTCAATAGAAAGAAGAAAGTTTATCGTTATTTTTGGTAGTCGCCAAAAGATATAGAGGTGAGTTTAGAAAGGGAACCGTTGATATATATATATAAACTGTTTGAGCCTTCACTTTATCGGTTGACACTATTACCTATACTAGAGGATGTACGCCACCATTCCCTCATGTCTCAATGAGAGAGTAATTACCGGATAAGAGTCGCGTCCTCAGTTTTAAGAATCGGATAGATGAACCAAAGCAAACTTTGTGGAGTACCCAGTAGCCGTCCTGGAACGTAGTACTAGACGTCTGCGGTCTAAGGAGATACCTAGGTTGAGAATCCAGTGGTCTAGACGAGGAGCTGATGAGGCCACTTGGGAGACCGGGGAGAGTTTTAGACGTAACTATTCCGAGTCCTTTGCAGGGTTAGATGTTACGCCTGTATTGACGAGTTAGTACTCGGATGTTGTGTTGTTTGACCTTTCAGTTTTTTTATTTGAGTGATTACGTTTTATGGGATACGTGTCTGCTTTCGATGATTGAGTAGTTGCATGGTAGCAAACGAAAATGTTTAGAAAACTAAAATATACCCAAGGAAACGTGTGAGTAAAACAATGATTCTAAGTTTCGGGACGAAACTTCTTTTAAGGGGGCACTGATGTAATAACCGGAAATTTTAAACTCCGTTAACCTTGATTTTAACCGAATTCCGATATGTCAATCTTAAATAAATAAATAAAATAAAACGAGTTTTAGGTTCTATCATTTTATGTGACCTTAATTCACATAAAATGATGAGACTATGTGTTTGAAAATAATTTTTACGCACGTTAAAATTAAATTATAATTTATACAATACGGAATATAATTCCGTATTATATAAATTCTCGCATATAAACGGAAAATCCGGGGCGAGTAACGAGTTTCGGATCCGTGTTATAATGCGAGGGCAGGCCGGATGTGGCCCACTACTAGGCCCACCTACTAAGCCCAGCAGCCCATTTCCTAAGCTAACCCTAAACCCTAATCCTACTGCTAAAAACTTTTAACCTAATCCTCTATTCTCCTAATTGCCGCTTCCTGCTACTCCATCTTCCTCTCTGTATGAACTACAACAGCAGCCAACGTAACACCGGAACCACCGCGCCGCCAAGCCCGTCGGAGCTCTGCAGCGTGCGTCCACCGGAGACTAGCATACTCTCCTCTTCGCCACCCTCCTGCGCCGGGAAGAACGAACCAGAACCAGCCTTCTGCACCGCTGCTGCTAACCACCTCGCAAACGCCAGACCGCCACCAGGCTCGCCGACGCCGGTTCGGCCGACCGCTAGTACGTCAACCACCAGGCGGAGCCTGATCTGAGCCACGCGCAGCCTTCGGACTCACCACCGGCATCGAGACTGAAGCAGCCCTCCGACGCCATACCGTGCGGCTAACTGTCCTCGCGTGCGACTCCGGCGGCCGGTGAGGACGAGCGCTACAGAATCTTACCACCGGTGAGGACGAGCGCTACAGACGAATACCCGGTGCTGCAATAGGAGTTGCGGTAGGCGCCAACTAGGAAAAACCGGCAACGCAGAGCGTACGAGCCATCTAGGCCAGAACCGCAGCCGGTCGCGAGTCACCGTGAGTACTTCGTTCCCTCCTCTGCAACTCTCCTCTTCTTGTACTGTGTACTGTAGAATGCCGTAAATACATACTGTTGAAAGAGCTCATTTAAGTACACCTGTATAAGAGTAGAGATATGTATATAATTGTTGTAAAGAGTTTTGAATACGTTAGTGTATGTATATATATACAGTGAATGGGATGAGGAAAGAGAGAATTCGTATACGGATGTATATATCTTACAATACTAAAAGCATGAATTCTCCTTATGAATAGTTATTTTCCACATATACCCTTTTGTATTTATTATTATTTTTTTAATGGGTGTCATTCTTTTACCATTACGTTTTGATGACTCATCCTTTAGCTTCGACGTGTCCTTCTCTTCCGCTTTCATTACACTACACCTCTTCGTCTCTTCCTGCTATGATTTTTCCGCCTCTCCCTCGACCTATGTTTCCTTTGGGCTATGAATCGCGTCGCCTCTTCCTCGCTGCTCCCGCGTGTTGCGATTTCATGGTGAGTTCAGGGTTTTACTAATAGATGTTTCGTTTCTTTGTTTCCCTATGTTTCTAAATCATCGGATTTAATTTGTTGAAGGAGAGCCGAGAACGTGTCTCAAATGAATCGCTGCCGGATCGGAGCCATCGTGGAAGAAGAGTCGGCATTTCACCTCCATCATCTTCGTTAATGCGTCAAGAGAAAGATCGTTCGATATCCCGAATTCTCTACGGTGCTCTTAACTCTCTCAGATCCCAGGTAATCACTCTTCGATCTTCTTCTGTCAAACCATTTCTCAATACAACCCTTCATTCTTCCACTGAGTTTGCTTATTTGTCCTGTATTTTGAGTTTCAAATATATGTTAAATCGTTGTTCTCTTACATCTTCTCCCAACTCCCTCTTCTGCTTCAACCTTGATCTAGAAACCCTAATCTCTTCTGACTTGGCTAATTTTCATTTTTTTTCTCTTTCTTATGGTTGGCCAGATTCTACGCCTGCAACTGCCTACTGAAAACCCAAAGGCCGGAACCGTTTCTCTGAGTGAGATTCGTCGCTTTCAGAAGTCCTGAGAACTCCTTATACCTGCTGCCCCGTTCATTCGAGCTGTAAATTCCCTATTTCTTCTTCAATTTCTCAACTTATTATACTTTTGGTGAAATTATGTTTCCCTGCCTTGATTTCGGGTGCATTTCACTTGCAGCTTATATGTTTGTGACTTTGAACGGCCTCCACCATAGAGATGATCATCTCACCCGTAGCATGTATTTCGGTTAATTTGTTCAGCTATGAAAGTGGAGGTTTGTGTAATTTGCAATTCCTTACTTTAAACTACTCATCATTGCTTCTTAGTGTGATTTCATATTTGTGCGTAGATTGTCCACAAAATCATGTTTAAGTTTCTAATTGTTCCCTGTTTGTATGTTCAAGGTTTTACATTGTTCCCATTTCTCTTCCTCTCAAACTCGAGATTAGCAATTGCGGAGTATTCCTGGTTCTCGATACTCAGTTTCTTATTCATCTTCAAGTTGCAGATATTGATATATCAAAATCAAAATCGAAATAAGAGTTAATTTTTTTCAATTTCTCACCATCTCCTCCCTCTTCGTTCGGTGTTTATCTTTTTGATTTAGGGTTTCTTTGTAGTTGTGCCGCTTCAAAGCGGATCTGGAACAAGGTTTGTTAAAGTCACCCCTAATTCCGATTGTTATTATTGTCGTGAAAATGTCTTTTTCAAATCTGTTTTTTGTGATGGAGTTTTTTCTCTCCATCTTGCTACGTCTTCTGGCCAGATCGAGGTGGGTTTTCTTTTTTCTGGTCTGATTTCTTGTTAATTTCATGTGTTGTTACTGGTTGATCCGATTCCTCTATAGTTATCATTATTATCCCATTGAGTTTCAGTTTAGTGTTCATTTGACTTTTGTTTTATGCCTTGTCATTTGCCTATATGTTGCCTGACTTTCTTGAGCCTTTTGGACCAAAAAAACAAGAAATATCTAAAAGAAATTGTGTTCCTAAACTATCCTGTTCAATTTTCAATTTACACTATAACTACTGAGAAAATGGCCGGTTAAAGAATAAAGCAACTAAATGTTCTTGTGTTGTGTTATTATGAACAAGCTGAACAGAAGGCTATATATGAGTCAAACAATGAAGGTGAATAAAGTGAAGTTATGATGAATCTCAATGCTTTCAAATTGTTTTGTTCGTCATCTTTGGCTTTGCTGTCAGATTTTTGTACTTTTGGTTGCCACTAATGGATACATAGTTTTTTATTATCCTTGTCGGCCCTGCAATGTTGCCCTCATTTCCTTTGATGCAATTGGATTTGGTTTTGATTTTCTATCACACTTGATCAGGTAATCCTTTTTTAGTTTAATTATCTTCAAATTTTTTTCATTATGTACAACTGTGCTTGTTATCATAGGACATTGATTATGTCTTTCATGTAGTGGCAAATGTAATCTATAATTATCAATCAATGTTAGAATAGGAACTTTGGTTATGGGTGTACTTGTCTTTTATATGAACTTCTCTATTTACACATCCAATGGAGATTTTTTAATTTTTCTAGCTAAATTACCAGCTTCTTTTGAATCTTTAGGCATATATGTTGAAGGTTGAAGGAATTGGATTTCGCTTCTTGCCTGATCAGTTCAAATAATGAATGTACTGGAGGTGAGTATTTCACTATGCTTAGCTGTATCATCAGATGGTTATAGCCTTAAGGAATTGTCAAGCAGTTCGTTTAGGACATTTGAGTCATTTTTTTGAGTTTATTTTGTCTTGTCAAGCCAAAAGTTTTCACATTATAAGTGTATTTTCCCTCCCCACTGTTCTGTTTCAGGTTGCTTTCTTAATCTTATTAACCAATTAGTTACTAGGTTGTGAGAGTTCTATTGATGCCTGCATATTTTAGGGAGCTTTTTGGAACTGTTGATATACTTGATGTTTGTCTGTAATTCAGACTTCTTTGTCCTGATTTGTTTTTGTTCTAGCCTGATGGTGTTTCAGTCATGGGGAGTTCATCTTTGTGATACTGCATATGAGGGTAGCCTCCCTTGAAACCTTTCATGTTGTCAATGTGAGAATTTGCGGTGCATGCTTTCTTTCTATTACTGTCAAGTTAAGCATTTTCCATGCTTTTTCTTAGCTTATTGTGTGTTGTTTATTTAGTTTAATGATTATCGTCTAATTTTTAATTTATTTTAATCTGTATTTTCTTCACTGTAGATACGAGCAAAACCCTTATAACAACAACACAACTATAGAGATAAAGTTCTTTATAGAAGCCGTAAAAGAATCCATTTGTTCGAAGCCCCTACAACAACACAACTACAGAGATATAGTTCCTTGCAAAAGTCGTAAAATAGTCCATTTATTCGAAGACGACGAGTGCCTAAAGATACAGTCTTGCCATTTACCAACTACATTACATTTTTCACATGTAGAATGTAATTTCATTTTTTGCATTACTAAAATAGTACAATACATGTATTTACTAAAAGCAGTCCCAAATTTCATTGTACTCTACCTTAATAATAGATCTAAAATCAAGCACTTCATGAATCTTCGAAAATAAACACTAACCTTGTATGGAATTCACATGGATCTTTTGTATCAGTTGCTGTCGTTGCGTCCTCGTTCATTTACAGATTTAATATAGGTGCAATATCTTTTCGACTAAGATGTATGATTTGCATTTCGTAGAAATAATGTAGATTAAAATGTATTGAGTTTGTGCTCATCTTTCTTGTAGTTGCTGGTAAACATAGAAAACTAATAGCATTTCAAGATATTGTTTACGATGAAATATTTTAAATTATAGTTTTAGTTTCACATAATAGCATTTCAAAATATTGTTTACTATGAAATGTTTCAAATTATAGTTTTAACGTTTCTGTTTTTTAATTATAGTTTTAGTTTATTAGATCTTAATCGCACTAACGTAGTAAGCCAACATTATACGATAACAAAAAAAAATACGTTTTTAAGTCACGGCGCGCGTGCGAAGCACGCGCGTCACGACTAGTATACATATATATATTAGACAGTAGAGTGAGGTACCGTAGTGTATATATACTTATATATATATATATATATATATATATATATATATATATATATATATATATATATATATATATATATATATATTATATATATAATATATATATATATATATATATATATAAGTACGTAATTTATATATAAGCATATACTTATAAGTATAAATATAGTGTATAAAAATATACGAGTTAATATATAAGTACGTAATTTATATATAAGCATATATTTATAAGCATAAATATAGAATATATAAAAATGCGAGTATATATATATAAGTACGAGTTGGGAATTATGAAATTATGTAAAAGAGATATAAATATATATATAAATAAGTTGGGATTTCAGGATTTATATATATAAAGAAACATAAGAATATATATATACTTATGACGTAAGTGTACCTATATCCGTACAAGATGGAAAATAAAATATGTAGATATATATATGAGTACCGAATAATTACACAATTAAATAAGTGAGTTGAGGAGAAAGGTTAAAGTATATAATACGGATGATATATGTAATAGATGGTAACCGGGAAGGAGGAAGAGTGTTATTCTTTTTCGAGTGGATTCAAGTTTGAACTAGTGACCTATAAGTAACTAACCGAGAGATACAAAGTATGGAAACAAGTTTTAAAAGGAATAAGAAAGTTTAAGAATAAATTTGAGAAGCCTTCGGCTGAGGGTAAAATGGTCTTTTACCGTAAGAACTTGTTCCGTAATTCCTTAGCATGAGGTTGGACATCTGGATGTGATTTTGATACACATGCCTTATTTGACAGGCATTTGAGTTACCACGAGTACGGACTGTTTGAGACGTGTTAGAGTGTATTTTGACTCAGGTAAGTCATTGCGACTTACTTAGCTGGTTTCTGGATATTAGTTGGGTGATGATGGTTGTGTGTGCAATGTGTGTTATAATAAGAATAATAACTTGTTAGGACGACCGTGGTTATTATGTGTTAAGGCCCAAGTGTATGTATAACGGGCCGTGACATCACTACCCAGCTCTGCCAGGAGACTGGGAGGTTCTCTATACCCAGACCATACAAGTACACGGTGAGATGCATCGGATCCACTCTTGATGGGTACACGGGGGCGGAGGCGAGGTTTGGGAATCCCTCGTGTCACAAAATAAGTATCATTAGAGTGAATGACTTAAACGAAGATAATAAATGGATTGTTTGAAAGCATGATGAGTGTTTATTATTTTATGTGTGTGTGTGCTATTATTATTCTCCTAATATTTAGATAACTAGCTAACGGTTCCTCTTGTTGTGTTTTTAGATTTACCGCAGGTTAGACCAGCAGCTGAGTGATCCGGAAGTAGTGGTCAGCCGGATCTCCGTACTCCTTAGAGTGGGGGTTGGGGGTTGTGTTTGTCTTTCCTTTCTTTTGGTTAAGACAATTGTTCGTTTCTTTTGTTTAAGTACCTTAGGCTGCTAGACAGTGTTGCATTCATTACCTTAAAAATACTATTTTTATGAATTTTGGTTTTCTTTATTTGTGTCTTGTTGCAAGATCCTAGTAATATTGTTGTCAAACTGAGGTCGGAACCCACTGTGAGGTTCTAACCAGTAATGTCCCGAGTTCTGAGAATTCGGGGTGTTACAGATACATTGATCCAAAATTTCACGTAAATGAACAATTGAACATTGGTTCCGTTGGGTGGTACCAAGAGATTATTTCGAGGGATAAATTTTTTCAATAATCTACCAATTAATCCAATAATTTCTTTGTAGTTGGGTAATTTTTTTGGGGTCAAAATAATCCCCAAAATAATCTGGGGACAATAATCTTCCAAATAATCCCATTTTTTGGCACGCCAAACGAACCATAGTGAGATGCAATGGAAAAGATAGAAGACGTCGTCACTTGTGAATGTTGAAGATGGGGAAGATGAGATGCAGGGGCAAATTCCTCTTTCTATTTCGAGAGGAGAAGAGAAGAAAGGTGAGAATTCTAACTTTCGAGAGGAGAAGAAGGCAAAATTTCTCTTTTGATTTCGAGAGGAGAAGAAGGCAAAATTTCTCTTTTGATTTCGAGAGGACAAGAGGGAAAAGAGAACAGTTCTAGAGGAGAAGACAAGACGAGCAACATTCTACATTCACAACAGAACTTATTTCTAAAAACGAAACGAATATAAACACATTCTAAACCTCGTACAAAATTTAGGCTCGGCTCAGGCTCGGCTCTTCCGGCTAAAATAACACGGGTAAAATGGGGTGTATGTATGTTTTGTAACCATAAGCATAAATAGGGTCCCAAGTTAAAAATGGATAAAATTAGACCCCTCTAGTTTTAATAATAAAGATATATTGAAAAAGAAGGAGAATATTATGGAAGTTAATAGATCTTTCTTTCTCCATTTAATTATCAATTAATGTTATTAAACTGGGTAACTAAATATCTCTACAATCCGTTAATTATGGGAATGAATGTGTTACTTTCTTCGTCATACGTGGTTGTTCATCCTCTTCGATCTATTCAGAACAAACACTCGGCAAACACAAAATCATCGTCATTTTGCAACTTCTATACGTGGATGTTCATCCTCTCCGATCTTTTCATAACATATGGTTGTTCATCACACTTGCGTTCACCCATGTCGACGAAATTTGAATCTAGTGTGGTAAGATTATGTCGACAGATTTATTGATTTGGGGAATCTGTTTTGTAAACCGCTTATCCATGTCTCTCCTTTTTTACAGATTTGGGATAGATAACTAATGTAAACAACAACAACATCTTGCACTGCTACAATTTACATAATCCCAACATACATTTGCTTTCAAAAGTTCCAATTTGTGTATCCGGTAGGTATCATATGTTAAATGTGTCTTGAATATGTTGAAATTGTTAAGAATATGTACCGCATTATTTTCAACATTATCTACACATTCTGCTATATATTAAAATATGTACATAACGTGTCGGTGTATGTGGATAATATATCAGTTGTATGGAATTTGTTTGTTTTTGTTTGGAGACGCATGTGTATAAAATATGTACATTTGTATATGAGTTATGTATTACTTGACTTTGTGTATTGTATGATTTTCATTTTGTGTATCCAGTTGGGTTTGGTAATTTTGTATCTACGTCATGTAAAATTGTGTATGAATTATGTATTACTTGTGTTTGTGTAGCACAAGTGTTTAGATTTGTGTATCGGTCGGTTTGTTTGCAACATACGGTTTTTGGCTTCACCGCCCCCGCGGTGAAGGGAGCCGCCCCTACGGCCAACCGCGGTCGCATCTGGGTCAGTCCGCCCTTGCGGTTGACTCTAGATCGCTCCCGATCTGTTTTCTTTCCGTCTTTTATTCTTTCCTTTCTTAGAAGATCCGATCTTCTATCTTTTGGGTCAGCTTTCCTTCTATTTTCTAACCCTAAATCTGACATTCCTTTGTTCTTTCCCAACCGTTCTCTATATATTCCCGCCTTCTCTTCCATTTTCTCTTCTTGCTTACGTTCTTCTTCAACCTCGAGCAAAGCTACGGCCTTTCCTTGTGATTCTCCACAGAACGTGAAAGTTCTTCCTTCCCTTGATCCTCCTAACGTTCATGTATAGCTTTTGCATGCTCCTCCTCCTCCTCCTTCGCATGAATCAAGATCGAGTCTTGATTCTTATTTCTCCTTCGTTGTTGACGAGTACGTGTTTCTAGGCTCCTTTGGTTGTATGGTGATTCAGTGTTGCACTTTTTTAGCATTTTGAAAAGTATCACATGTTCGACCTCACAAGAAACTACACATCTGTAGGAATATATTATATGTGGTCACTTGACCATTTTAAGAGGTAAGATATATACATACTTTATATATTGATGTACAAGATATAGACTTACCTTATATGGGGATGAACAAGACATATACTTACCTTGTATGAATAAGCATGATATTAAAGTTATATATTTTTTTTTTCATTAATACAATGCAACTTCTTATCTCATTCAAGGCTTGTTCCTTTCCCATATCCTGCTATGAGTATATCAGATATCGATATCAGGGATATGCATGGGTATGAGATTGATATATGATATCTGATACTTGTGTTTGGCAAGATGGCGAGATATATCAGAAGAGGGAGACTTGGGAGGGAAAGGTGAGAGGGAGACGTGGGAGAAAAAGAACGTGATATCTGTCAATTTTTAAAGATATCAAAATCGATAAAAAAAAAAGTAAAGTATTGATATCCGGCAGATCACTTTGATACTCATATACTCACTTACGAAACATGGATATCGGATATGTGATATCCATACCATATCCCATATCAGGATATGGGAAAGGAACAAACCCTCACTTTTATCAACTAAATCAAACATAAAATGTAATTATTCTGTTAAATGTTGTCCAACTCTAGAGTTTAAAACCTTTGATAATCTGTCAGTTCATCCCACTATCAATTAAATTAATTAAAATTTAGTTTCTTTTATATATAAAATATAATTGTTCGGTGTGCATTGTTGTATATTTTTAACTTGTTCACGGTGTAATATGTATTGATGGATGCTAATGAGCATTGACGGGTGCACAATTGTATGCATGTTACGCACGATTGTGTGCTTTGTAAGTATGATGGGTGTTGATCACAAAAAGCACAAGACGATCATTGAAATAATAAGGCACACAATTGTGCATACAAACCACAAAATTGTGCACTCAATTGATGATTTTGTTCCTTACATTAACATGTTTATGCAATCAAGTGCACAATTGTACGACTTGTATTCCGAGGGTTTTTCTCCTTGTTATATACCAAGCGCACAATTCGGGAACAATGAAAAAGTAGACTATTGTCTTTTTTTAGTTGGTTATACCCCTAAAAATTTTATTATACAAGGATATGGTTTTTGCAAGCTCATATTTGCATCCATAACATGGTGGAGGAGAATAAAGGCTAAACCCACTAGCTAGTTCTCAAATAAGAGCTAAGTATGAGGTGTTTTGGCATCTACTTGGAAGTTGGTCAACTATATGACACAGTATCAACAATAATGTCTTGGAGCTTCAAAGTTGGTATTATTTTGTGTTTTATTCATTCCTATTCAATCAAAGTTGCCGCATAACTTTTAGTGTTGGTCGTGCAAGTCTAGTATCAAGGATGGTCCCACATCATCTAGCGTGTTGGGCGAGAGAATGTTTTATCCAGCATAGACTAGTCACCAATCTTACAACCATAAGGTTGTAAGAATTGTACCTTTCTTTTATTTCATGCCAGTAGTGACATATTTTCGTCCTCCTTCCTAGTCTTGGAAATGTGTTGGGAGCTTTATATGTTCCGAAAATTTCAAATTTTCTTGGAATACATCCAAGATCCTTTGTGGGACATCCCCTACTTATTTCTTTGTATGTTAAGTTTGAAAACAACCCTCAAAATAGTAATTTAAGTCCTATTAGTGACTTCCGTTTGTCCATCCGTTTGAGGATGACTAGAGATTTAAAATAACAACCTTGTACCTAACTTTTCACAAAGAGTCTTTCACTCTCTTTTGATTGAATATGAATGAATAAGTACACAAACTTCGTAAGCGATAATAATAATTTGTACTATTTTTTGTGTTTAAGGAGAGCTCAAGATCAATAACGTAGATGCCAAAACATCTCATACTTAGCTCTTCCGTAGTAGTAAATATGTTCATGAAGGCTGTTTTTGGAGTCAAATCCTTCCAAAATCTTGAGAAAATCAAATAGTAGAAATAAAAAATCAAATCTAGAATAGATCAATGCTAATTCTAAGGAACGGATGGACAAACGGAAGTCACTAATAGGACTTTATTAATTCTTTATAAGTAAATTAATATAAATTTTGAAATTGAATTGCCCAACTAAAAATTAATACTTTTTATTTTTTAAAATATCTCTTTATGATTATATTTTTTAATGAATAATATTTATTATTTTTAAAGTTTTTCTGTATGTGAAAAATTACTTATTATATATTTTAAACAAAAGTAAGACAATTTATTAAGAAATTATTAAATCTATTTTGGGCATTTTACAGTGACAATCTATGGTAAAAAAAAAAAAATCATATTCTATTAGTTAGTATTTATAGGCTTTATGAGTTTCTCACATGTTTATAAGCTTTAAATTTTCATACAAGAAATCATTAAGTTTCCAACTCCAATCATGAGTTCAAGTTAAAACCATTATTGATCTTGTTTGGGTTTAATCTATCTGGTCAATATCTTGTCATACAAAAGCTTAAATGTAGGTAAAATCTTCTTTCTTTGGACTTTACAGAGTGGAAAAATAATTTCCACACACATAATGGATATAACTTGCACACATAACATATATTTTTACTTTATTCATTCCTATTTTGCGAGTTGTGATAATCAAGAAGTCGTTATTCTTGGTTGAGGCAGAAAATTATGGCTTGTTTGCCTTCATCAACATATCTATATATATTACTAAAGCAGAATCCACTTCGTCCACGTGTCGCGTGCTAAGGCCAGCCACATCAGCTTTTTTTCAATTTATTTACGATATTGCCACAAGATATTTACGGATTTGCCATCTTATCTTTCATAATAAAAAAAAAGCATTAAAAATAATAAACAATCATCATGCCAAATCATCTTTAATCTAATAAATTATCATGCCACATCAATTTTACTCAAAGATTAATTAAAACAAAATTTTTTTTATATCATATATTGTTTTCTTCCTTTAAATTTTGAAAACTTTGTTTTTAATTAATTTTTTAATTTTGAATTTATATATATATATATATATATATATCATGTTTTTGATTTCTTATTTCTAATTTTAAAGTTGTTTTCTATTAAATATTAATAATAGTTAACAAAACTGATAAAATATTTATAACCGATTTCACGTATCTTTTCTTCAAAAAAATAAATAAAATAATAACTAAAACAATAACTAAAACAAATCTTTTTAGAAGATTATACGGTGTGGTTTGTTTAACATATTAAAACAATTTTTTTATCATTCATTATCACGGATAAAGTCAAACTAATTTGATGCATGTTTTACCGGTAACAACAATAAATTAAAAACAAAACCAAACCAAATATTTGTAGAAGAGAAGATTGTGTAGTTAGTTCAATATATTATAGCAATCTCCTTTATCTTTTTTAAAATATGTTAAAATTTATTTAGATACAACCCGCACAAGGTGCGGGTATTGAACTAGTTTATTATTATGGAAGAACTAAGTATGAGGTGTTTTGGCATCTATATGATTGATCTTGAGTTCTCCATAAACACAAAGTATATATGGATAATAATAAACTTTATTTAAGGGTTGTGATAATAACGGTCCTGCGGTTGTGAAAAGAGTTTCTAAGTTTGATTCTTTCAACCATGATATGGATGATTTGCTATATACATGGATGACCCTCCGAGTTCACATAATTGATCTTGAGCTCTACATCACCAACAACGATTCAGGTGAAAGCTCTTCTTAGCGTCAAAGTTGAGATGATTGGCTTGACAGATGAAGGGATACAAAATAATACCAACTTTGAAGTCAACCACATTATTTTTTTTAAAGCTCCCAATGCATTTCTATTCTCGAAATACCAGAAATCAACACTTAATTTTCTATTATTAATCATCATATATAGTTTTGACATGAAATAGAAGTTTACCAGAAATCTCATTTGAACTCAAGGTTGTGTGTTTTTCCTTATACAATGGATTCGTCTTACATTACATTGCAGGTTCGCTTAGTTGCTTGACTTTTATTCTGGTATAAATTTAAAACTTATTTTCGTTCATATTTCACACACATCTGAGAGCGAACATCTATCAACTAAATCAAACATAACTTGTTATTATTTTGTTAAATGTTGTCCAATGCTGTAATTTCAAACCTTGGATAATCTGCCATTTTATTCCAATTACCAATTGGATTAAATGAACTCTTTATTTTTTTAATATATAAAATATAATTGTTCAATGTGCATTGCTTTATATTTTGTAACTTGTTCACGGTGTAATGTTCAAAATGAATAATGATGGATGCAAATGAACATGGGTGGGGTGCACAATTGCCCGCATGTTACTCACGTACCATTTGTAAATTTGATGGGTGTCGATCACAAGAAGCATGACATGACCACTGAAATAATAAGTCGAACGATTGTGCATACAAACCACACAAATGTAAGGTTATAAAATAAAATTTGATAAAAAATAAAAGAATTTTTTCTATATAAAAATTATAAATGGGTACATAGAATGTTTTAAAAGTTTGAGGGCATAAAAAAATAAAAAAATATTTAGATGTCAAGAGAAAAAGAAAATAGTTTATGGATTTCAAGAGAAAATTATATATTTTTTTTGGGAAATTGGTTTTAAAATGAAGGAGGAGAAACACCCTTTCTCAAACATAATATAGCAGCGGATTTGAATTTAGACGTGTATGGTACGGTTGGTACCAAAAAGGATAATATTGTTATGGTAAAGATTGCGATGGTTTTTATTCATTATTTTGAGGGTTGATACCATTTCGTTATACTCACTAATAGGACTTTAACTACTATTTTTAGGGTTGTTTCAAACTTAACATACAAAGAAATAAGTAGGGGATGTCCCACAAAAGATCCGAGATGTATTCCAAGAAATTTTGAAATTTTCAGAATATATAAAGCTCCCAAGACATTTCCAAGACTAGCTAGGAGGACGAAAATATGTCAATACCGACATGAAATAAAAGAAAGGTCCAATTCTTACAACCTGATGGTTGTAAGATGGGTGACCAGTCTATGCTGGATAAAACATTCTCTCGGCCAACACACTAGATGATGTGAGACCATCCTTGATACCAGACTTCCACGGTCAACACTGAAAGTTATTCGGCAACTTTGATTGAATAAGAATGAATAAAACACAAAATAATACCAACTTTGAAGCTCCCAAGACATTATTGTTGATACTTTGTCATATAGTCGACCAACTTTCAAGTAGATGTCAAAAACACCTCATACTTAGCTCTTACTTGAGAATTGGCTTGTGGATTTAGCCTTTATTCTCCTCCACCATGTTATGGTGGATGCAAATATGAGCTTGCAAAAACCATATCAAACAAAATCCGCTGCTACAAAAGGAAGAAAATCTTTACCGGGAAGTATATCTAAATTGATCCTACACTATTCTGTGAGTTGGCATCTAGTGGGCTGGTGCTAAAAGTATTAGAGTACAAATTAGTGTTATTAATGTAAACGATTGCAAAACCTATTTGGTATACTTTTAATATAAAATATAGTTTACAAAACTAAACATCTATAAATTAATGTTAAGGCTAAAATTTCCAAGTGAGCACATATAACATTAGACCTAATTTTCAATAAAAATCTTTCCAGCACAGACTCAATGTTTAACCTAATCAACTAATCAAACATAACTTGTTATTATTTTGTTAAATGTTGTGCAATGTTGAGTTTCAAACCTTGAATAATCTGTCATTTCATCCTATTATCAATTGGATTAAATGAACTCTTTAGTTTTTTATATATAAAATACAATTGTTAAATGTGTGTTGCTGTATATTTTGTAACTTGTTCACGGTATAATGTTGAAAATGAATAATGATGGATGCAAATATGAATATGGGTGGGGTGCGCAATTGTTCGCATGTTACGCACGATTTTGCCATTTGTAAATTTGATGGGTGTCGATCACAAGAAACATGACATGACCACTGAAATAATAAGTCGAACGATTGTGCATACAAACCCCACAAATGTAAGCTTATACATTTTTTTTGTTAAAAACTAAAAGAGTTTTTTCTATATAAAAAACAATAGTTTATGGATTCCAAGAGAAAATTGTGTTTATAAATAAATAAATACACAACTAAACATAACGATTTCAAACAAATCACGTCTAAAATATAGTTTTCACTTTGACGTATAAATCGAAAATTAAGAAAACAATCCCTCTTTAAAAAAAAAGAAAAGAAAAGAAATCAATAATGTCATCTCTAAATGGAATTTGGGCAATTTTGATAACTAGGTCTTTTTGAAAAACTAGAGTAGTAACTAGGCTTTTTAATATTTCAATTAAGTAAATGTACCCCAACCTTTTGTATTTATTTTCAAACTACCGGAACCACTCCAAGGCGCCATAACCTTCGAAGCATTCGAAAAATCGCCTTCTGTTGTTCTCATGCACCTGCGCTTGCAAGCAGCCACCCCTGCGCCTGCACAGCCACCCCTGCGGAAAAACCAACAGAAAGGTCGATTCTCTTCCTTTTTCCAAACATTCACTAATCCTTTGCTTGAATCCTTGCAAGAATGGAAGCCCCAAGGAAATACAAAATGACGGAAACAGAGAAGGACATATATAGGATTGTGCAAGACCGGGTTGTGTATGCAACTCGTTTTCTGCATATTCCGACCTTGGAGAAACTGGGCATGCTAGAGAGCATGCAAACGTTTTTGGCGAATGTTGGGCTCGGAGACTTCCTCCAGAAGAGTGCTCCGACATATCCGGAGCTCAGCAGACAATTCATTGCCACTTTTTCATTGCAGAAGGAAGATCACGTGTGTACCGGCCTCACCTTCAAGTTCAACAAGGTGAAGTACACGCTTGACTACAATGATTTACGGGAAGCTTTTGGGGTGACTCTAAACCCCTCTGAGAACTGGTGGGATCTAGTCCCGGCCCCGGACCTATGTGAGTTTTGGCGAGCAGCTACCGGGTCGGAGTTCCATGCTGAGGGTGAGTACTCCAACAAACTCACTCACCCCAATTTGAGGTTGATTTCCAAAATCCTCATGAGTGTCTTCTGTGGACACAAAGAGGAAAACAAGGTCGCTTTCAAGGACCTTCCACTGCTCTACTCCTGCCTTCCACATAGCCCGCAGCTAATGGATTGACCCTCTCTCTTCCTTGCCGCTTTGAAGCGGATTAGGAAGAATGAGCCGAGGGATATTGTCCGCGGTGGGGTGATCTCTTTGATCGCCTCACAAGTGATGGACTTGTCCGAGTTAGAGGATGGGATGACAGCTCCTCTCTACACTGAGGGGATGCTTAGGAGGTGCAAGCTCCTCCGGAGGGAAGGGGAGAACCTGTTTTGGATCTCCCTTGCAGATGGGAGCCACCTCACCTACCTCCCCCGACCTTTACAACTAGGAGGTGAGCTCTCCGAGCTCTACATACCGGCGGATCCCTTCGTGCCGAGGAGGCCACTAGTGGCCATTGTGGAGATTTTCGATTTTACGTGTAATTGTGAACATTCCTAGGTTTTATAAGACACGAGGGGATCGAGGGTGAATTTTATATAATCTAGCCTTCATTGTAGACTATGTACTGATATGAAACTGCAATTATACGTTAAAATACTGAATGCAAGCCACTCAAATTAATAACTGAATAAAATATTGAAAATTATAAAAAATTAGACTTGATAATAACTCTAATTACAGTACACATATGAGTCATAATAAATGTAATTGTACCAAAACCAAACCTCCTTCAATAAAACTAACATCAGTAGATCATCACATATTGCTCAAAAGTCAAAACTGGAGTTATATTTAGCTTGCTACTACATAGATAAAACAAAAAAGATAATGCTTTCTTTCTTCTTCTTCTTTTTCTTTCATGAATTCCATCTGGGCCTAAAGATTATACAATGAACTCCACCAACAAAATGGTTTGATCATCTTGCGGGTTCAATTTCTTGTGGATGCCCTCCCCACTCCTTTATTCTGTCTCGGGCTAGAGATGTCTGCAAGATTTGTTAATTTAACTTTTTATATCCAGTGAGTCTAAGAAGTGAAGGGGATGCAGGTTAGGTGAACTTACACTAAGCGAGATTCCATTCTAAAATCAATTGACAATAGGAGGAGTAACCCATATTAGATTCGGGACATTTAGTTACCTCTTTGTTCCAGTTGGTTTTGTAGACCATGGTGAACAATACACAAGTTTGTACTACCGTCCCTGCCACCATCCCATACCATATACCCTGCATATGCATATATAGAATTACAATTACAATACATTCATGATTTCTATGATTCAAGTCAATTATAAATGATATATGCATTTGAAGAGGTTCGGAGAAGAACATACCACAACACCTAAGCCAACCTTATACCCCAATATGAGGCCCAAAGGAATACCCAATACATAGTAGCAACCAATGTTGACATAAGCCACAATGGCTTGCCATCCTGCGCCGACTGCCACACCAGAGAGGACTGGCTGAACATTGTCTATGATGATAGTAACCGCGAGCAATGGGGTGAGCTCGATAACAAGGTCTATCACCTCCGAGTTGTCCGAAAACATATATGGGTATTGGTCGCGGAAGATTATGAGGATGAGAGACATCACAAGCCCCACGACGAAGGAGTTGATCACGGTTACCACCATAGAGAACTTGGCGGTTCTT
>BSUD01000008.1:120464752-120499660 GCA_033239045.1 Fagopyrum esculentum
TTTTTTTTTTTTTTTTTTTTTTTTTTTTTTTTTTTTTTTTTTTTTTTTTTTTTTTTTTTTTTTTTTTTTTTTTTTTTTTTTTTTGATACAAGGGTAAGCAGAAGGGGGAACAATCTCAAGAGACTTGTCGCCCCAAGGCATCCAAACGGATGAGGTCTTCAACATCTTCCGGTAGCACCGGCCGCTGACGCAGAGCCATGCAACGCAAGTAATCTGCTACGGTGTTGAAATCCTAGAAAAAGTGGTGAGCACAAAGTTGATCAAAACCGGAGATCCGGGAGGAGATGTCCGAGAAGATCAAAACGGAGCCAAAGAGAAGCATCTCACAAAGATGAAGTCGGAGGAGGACTATCAGCATGAAACGAAAAGCATCTCACAAAGATGAAGCGGGAATGAGCGAGCCAAGCACTATCAAAGTAGCACCGCCAAATGCATGTACAACAGGAACATGAACTCCCGGGGAAGTGAATGACGGGGATTCGGGAAGAGCCTCCCATCAAAAGAAACCGTCATGAAAGCACACCACCACGACGGCAATCCAGACACGACTCTATATATTCCCGGAATCTGTAGGAGAGCTTGATAAAAAGAACATGCCAATATCCACCTCAACGAAAGTCACGATACTTATTCATACGAAAACCTTCGCTCAAATTAGTTCATATATAACTTCAAAGATTAGTTCAAAAAGGAAAAAGCTTCCATGTTTTTAAGTTGATCGGATAAAAGTTTTATTCCAATTAGATTTCATAGACAAATATTAAGGAATTTGTGATTCTTGGTCAAAGAAACAGATTTCATAGATAGTGTGACCGTAGTCGTTGTTCATAAGCAAGACAAATTTGTCTAAAGCTTCATGCTTTGTTCAAAAGCTCAAACAACTTTTCTCAATAAAAAGATTAAAATTTTCAATTTCAATTCCCTGAAAAAGTCAGAATTTCAACTCTAACAGTAGGGTGATAGATCTCAAATCTAGAACAAGAGGTTTGTTGAAAGGGTGTTGTTCACAACTGGATCAAGACGAAGAGGGGCATCAAAACAAGGTTTGTATCACCTCAAATCCTCAAATAATCCAAAAAATAGTCGGAGAGGCACTATGAAGGTAAATAAAGCCCGCTTAGTTAGACATTAGAGCATTACACTCAACATTGTTCATATGAGCATAATCCGCTCAATATTGTTTAAAGAAATAATTTGTTGCTCGAGATTTGCTAAAGGAGTATATTCGATTAATTGAGAATGGCTAAGAAAAAGTATACGATATAAGGGATCCACATATCCTCACTCTTAAGATTGTTCAAAGAGTATACCTAATTACTCCCTATTGTATAAATAGTATATACGACTTAATAAAACCAAGACCTTTTGCTCTTATTCATGTTGTTAATAGATGGGTTTTTATTATAAGTTGGTTTGTGGTCAAATCATAGGTTTGGTTATTCTAACGGTTCAATCTTTCAATTGTTCATGTAGGTCAGTTTTGGGAAAAGTTTCAAACAAGGCCGAAGATTAGAGGTACAAAAGGAAAAGAAGAAATGAGGCTTAAGAAGCTAAAACTTAAAGGAACGAAAAAGATTTTTAAACAACGATTTGCAAAAACAACTTAACACAGATTGGGGACATTTGATTTAAGAAAGACTTATAACAAAGAAGGACAAAACCAAAAATCAATAATTGTTCTCAACTTGGCACACAACCTACTAAAAAGAGCAGGAAAAACAATACTAAAAATTTTGAAGAAACTCATCTTTTCCTTGTAAGAAAAAGATAAGAAAAATGTGTTTGGTTAAAAAAGACTATAACTATAAAACAAAAATAAACCGCGAAATCAAATACAGAAACCAAAAGAAATATAGGAAAAAATACACGGTAAGACGAATAATCAAAGAGACGTGTATGAAAAATAAAACAAACGGAGAAGACGATGAGAAAAAAGGTAAAGAGAGACCAAAATAAAAAAGGAGAAAAGTTTAGGAAAAAATTCTTCCTCTATACTTTCTTCTAACCTTAGAGATATAGGACAAATTTCCCCAAAACACAATTGTAGATGTTCTATTGTCTTTTTAATTCTATTTTTGTGAGAAAATTTTTCATACTTTACCTTAATTCTTAGTTCAAAGTTAATGGGGTGATTTGGAAGTGAAAAAAAATCACACCGGTTCTTTTTAAAGTTAATTCTTTTTAAAGTTAATTATTCATTTTTTGGATTTATATATTTTTAATTTTGATCAACAATACAAATAAGGTGATATTGTTTGAGGTCATTGAAAACCTTAACATTTGATTTCAATTTGTTTAAAAGTTCTTTGCTAGAAAAAATGTTCAATGTTATATCGTATGAATTTTTTTTTTTGTTGTTTCATGCTTTCAGTATCAATTCCAAAAGCAGGTTTGAGTTTGTTCCAAGAGTTTAAGAAAAGTTTTGTTCCAAGAGTTTAAGAAAACTAGTGCTTGTTATAGTAGTTGCAGGAGCAAAGTTGAGTTTGTTCAAAGAGTTTCAACAAAAACTCTTTTTTTGGTATCAATTTCAGATGCAGTCTGAGTTTGTTCAAGAGTTTCAAAGAAAACTCATAATTGTTCAAGAGTTTCAAAGAAAACTCATAATATAAGTATTTTTTGGGCAAAGTAGAGCTTGTGGTGAGAAAGTCTGGCAGCAAGAGTGGTGGCCGAAGGTGGTATGCAGATCTGTATCTGAAATCCAAAAAACTACACAAAATCTCAATAAACCAAACACAATAAAACCTAATTTCATATACAAGCTAATCAGAGAAAGAAAAAAACTTGTTAGTAGTATATGAAAGCTTTAGTTGAAGACCCCGATTCGTAGATCTAGGGTTTTGAAGATAGGGTAGTGTCGTCGCTTGGACTTCTTGAGACCGCCATTCCCGTTGAGAGGAACTTTTACCCTGCTTCACTTTCGAGCCCCTCCAAACTCAGACCTAGATCTGTAGAGAAGTGGAGACGGACGTTTGGCCGGAAGAGGGGAACTGATCGTGCCGGTGAAGAAGAACGGAAGGCGCCGGAGAAGAGAAGCAGATATCGCCGGAGAAGAGAAGAACACAACAAAAGGAAAAAATCTAACCTCCTCGCGACAACCTATCTCTTCTCCCTCCGATAACCAGCCACCTGAATCTCAACCATGAACTCCCCTTACCCGAATCATCTCTACCAGGGCTCAGAATAAGATTTTCAAAACTCTTGTATGAATAGACGGGACAAATCCCTGGCCTACCTCTTCTTTCGCCTCGACCCACCTCATCCAAGAAGAACCCACCTCTTTCACTCAAGCCTAATCCTTCCCGGAATGGCATTAAGCCATGTCCCAAGAATTTTACGCCCTCCTGTCCACTAAATTACCACGGTCTCTTGTACCACCAAATTCCAACGTTAATCCCTAGGAATCCTAGGGATTAACGTTGCAAACCAAAAGAAATGCAAACGGAATAATTGAATGTTGCAAGGCATGCCTGGTTGCCAAAGGATTCCACCAAATTCAAGTTATTGATTTCTTAGAGACCTTATCCCCTTCATTAAACCCTATACCATCCGTCTTGTCCTCTCACTTGCAGTCATGTCCAATAGGATCATCAAATAGGTTGACATACAAAATGCTTTATTCCCTCGTGACTTGACTGAAGATGTGTACATTACACAACTGTCGGGGTTCGTTAATCCACAATTTCTCATCATCTTTGTAAGTTGCATAAATCACTTTATGGTCTTAGATAATCACCCAGAGCATAGTTTTCAAAATTGAGTGATACATTGATCAAACTTGGTTTTACCCCCTCTTGAGCAGACTCATCTCTCTTCACCTATCGACTTAATTATGATATTGTCTTTGTCTTATTGTATGTTGATGATATACTTGTCATTGCATCTTCCCCACAAATTAGACACCAATTCATTTCTTCCCTCCTTTTATTCTCCCCTATCAAAGATCTTGACAATCTTCACTATTTCCTTGCTCTTGAGGTTACCCAATCATCCTTTGGATTCTTTCTATCCCAACACCAATACATCCTCAACCTTAAACTAATATACACTAATCTAAACTTGTCTCAACACCAATGGCTAGCAATTGTAATCTGAGTGCCTTCACCTCTACTCCATTCTTTGATCCCTCCTTGTACTAAAATGTCGTTGGGAGCCTACAATATTATCCTTTACCCGCACTGACATCTTCTTCTCTGTCAACAAAGTATGTCTGTCTATGCATTAACCCCGCAATGTACATTGGCAGACGGTCAAGCGTATCCTACGCTATCTTAACTCCGCTTCATCCATTTCTCTTCATATGTCCTCAAAGTGCTCCCCTATCCTCTTTGGGTCTTGTGATGTTGATTGGGCAGGAGATCATCTTGGAGAGACGCTCCATCGTTGCCTATTGCATTTACTTAGGCTCCTCATTGGTGTCTTGGTCATCCAAGAAACAAACAACGGTTTCCTGCTCCTCCACTAAGGATGAATACCGAGCTATTGGCCAAACCACTTGTGAACTCATCTGGATTCAAAATCTTCTGGTTGAATTGGGTGTATTGCTCAGCAAACTCCCTGCGTTTTGGTGTGATAATTTAGGGGACATACCTTGCTACAAACCCTCCGTTTCACCATCAAATGAAGCACATCGACTTGGATCATCACTTCGTCCGTGAACGAGTTGTAACCATAACACTTCAAGTAGCCTTCATCTCCTCCCAGGATCAACTAACTGATGCACTTACCAAACCGTTGAGTTCTGTTCGCTTTGAGCACTTCAAGCTAAACTTTCCCTGTGTAATCCTAACTCAAGGGGCCATACTAGTATACATAGCCCAAAGGCTCACACACAAACCCAAAGACCCAATATGTAACTTTATATACCAGAACCAACGCCAATGTAACAGGGCAACAAATGAATATTAGAAACATTTTGACATCCATTCTCTAAATGTAGATAAAAACAGTACTGACGTAGCCATGGGCCGTGCCATATCAAAACCAGCCACCGGGCCCGATCAATAAATGTAGAACCCAATTTAGCCCCAACCAACCCCTACAACTACTCAGTAATAATAACCATTTGCTGCAGGAATTCCATGAATCTAATCTTCTATCCAAGTTGTAATATTTGCAATAAATTTTTGTTACAATTAATGCAATTACTATTTATTTCGATTTTTTTAAAATAAGTTATAAATGTACCATATATTTAATGACTATGATTTTCATCCCAATTAATTTTGTTAATTATAAATTTTTTTTTTAAGGAATAACCACCCTTGAAATTATCATACATCCGACAATTTTTATAAACATGTCAGATAAAAGAGAGATTACACAAATTCTCATATGTATAATTTAATTAATTAACATGCACAAAATCACTAAACATTTAACTAAAGAAAAACTAAACAATTTAACATAATTCAATTTTCGTATTGATAATTAAATTTGAAATGAAGCTGAGGGAGGGAAGTAAGGTACTCACGAGAGCATAATAGCAGAAGCCATCGAAAGCCTAACAAACCCCCAAAGGTTCTGAAAGGCTTTCCAAGAGAAGCCGGACCAAGCCTCGCCACAGGCGCCGGAAAAGATATAGACCATTTGCGCCAATACAATCAACCACCACGAAGCATTAAGCACCACCGCAGCCCCAACCAGGCCCCATCCAAGCTTAAGCATCAGGAGCCAACTCAGCACCGTGTGGAGCACCAAAACCACCCCGGAAATCACCGCCATTGCCATGATCTTGCTCTGGGATTGGAGGAATTTCGATATTGGGAAGTTGAATGCGAAGGCGAAAAGTTGAGGAAACATCAACACAGCAAATTTTCCGGCGGATTCGGCGATTGAGGTCTCTTGGCCGATGAGTTTCAGAAAGGGGCCGGCGAAGATGTATAAGAGGCTAAGAAGAACCGCCGTCGAGTTCAGGATGACCCATGAGCGTTGCATGTAGACGCCGAGCATGCCTATCTGCCCGGCGCCGTATGCTTGCCCGCATAGCGTCTCTAGTGCACTTCCCATCCCCAACTGTAAATCGCCATTCATCCAATCATCAAATTATTATTATTTGTGAATATTAAAAAGCTATCTGCTTTTAGTTTGAATTAGAGTGGTTGACTGAATTTCAAAAAAAGAATTAGAGTGGTTGATATTTCAAAAAAAAAAAGAATTAGAGTGGTTGACTGAATGTGATTAAGAGACAGACCATGATACCGTAGGAGAAGCCGGAGATGACCGAGTTCTCAACGGATACGCCGGCAAGAACGAGGGTGCTAACGTGGCCGGCCAATACTAGCGTGACGGCGGAGAGAGAGTACTGACAAAGTGAGGTGAAGATAGCTGGGCCCGCCAGGTACCACAGCTTCCTCGTTTCCACCCAGAATTCTCTGGTAAATACGCCGGTTCCGGTGATCGGAGGCATGTCATCCTCATCGGCGATGAACGATGAGAAGGAGCGGGTAGCCGCTTTAGGGATGAAGAGTTTGGCGGTCTCCTCGTGGTTCTCGTGGAGGAGGAGGGGCAGTTTATTGTCACCGTCTTCCATTGGTAGAGCGATGTTATGGGGAATATGAATATGATGGATGGATGAATGGTTGGGCGAGGAATGATAGATTTATGTATTGGTGACAAATGGAATTTCAAGAATTAAAATCAAGAAGAAAAAAACAACTCATTTCTAGCTAGATTGTATTTTTTTTCTTTCCATAAACACACACCTAAAACTTATAAAAACCTTCCTCTCATAGCTCAATAGTTATTTGTATCTGCAAGTCAGCAATCGTGTATAGAATATACCTAAAAGTTATGAAAAACATTTTTTTTTCTTTTTTCTTTTTTTTTTCCAGAAATTGATGAAAAAAAGACTATCTTTTAAGGGTAGTACATCCTAAAACATCTTTGTGAATTAGAACACGAAATTCGGAATCGTCAAAAAGGTATGCTGGGGTTCGAAATTCCCAAATGAATCAATTGATCAACAACACAATTGATTTTTCTGAACACATGTCTGACTTGGACTTCCTCAAATAAACAAAAATTCGGTTTGGATTCGGATAAGTTCATCTCGATCTCTCAAAGACAACTTTAAAGTCCTTGGAGTGTCATGATAACAGATGAATTATCACCCTCAATTTTGATCTTTTGATATTTAGCCTGATTGCTTCTTTAAGTCCAGCTTTTAACGTCATCGTTTCTGCTTTAATAACCGAGTTAAAGTTATTTTTCCTAGCGTCCAAGCTAATAACTTCACCGTTATGATTTCGTATAACGAAACCGATATATGTTATATCTTAATCAAGTTTGATCCATCAAAGTTGAGTTCGTGGAACCTAGGTTTTGATTTGTCTCGTTTGATGTTATTTTTCTTATTTGTGTTGGAATTTGTAGTTCTTTTGAATATGTTTAAATTTGCAGTCGCCATCATCGGTAATGTGATTTTTTCATCTATGAAATAGGTTTTTGATGAAATTTAAGATGTTTTGATCTAATCCGATCGCATCATTGTTAAAGATGGTTTTATTCCTAAAAAACAAATTACTCCACCATATAGTTGCAAGGCGTATAAAGTTAGTTAGCCAAATCTTGTTTTTATTTCCAACAAAAGTTCTTGTGCTTTTCTGTTTCCGTATTAATGGTATTAAGATTGGTTATAATAATTCTGTCAATTTTTATAATCACACTTTTACGGTAGGTGCAATCAATAAGTAGGGGTACCAGGTCTTCTAGTTGGTCGGTGGTTGCAAAATTCATAGTATTTGAGAACCACATTTCTTCTTTCGTCGACTTGTGCTTTTGTAGGGATACCGTTTCTTGAGATCTTCCATATGAAGTTTTTTAACTTTTGGTTGTGTATCCATTGTCCATATCCATTCGCAAGACTAGTCAAGAAGCCAGCAAGACTCCTTCTCAAGCATTTTCAAAGCTGATATTGTACAAAACCATCCATTCGGACTGCTTCTTCAGTATAATATGTCTTGAATTTCAATTGTTGGGATAATTGTTTTCATAATTCTTTTTCGAGAAAATTATCTAAACAGTACCCCATCTTTTGGGCTAACTAAACTTTAGTACCCCATCCTTTTAACTATCAGAACGGTACCTCATCTCCTGAGCCCGACCAAAGATTAGTACATAGGTTACTGTTCATCGGTTAAATTCAAAGAACGGCGTTAATTCTCAGGGGAAAAATTGTCCACTCCAAATTAAGCCCTAAGCCCCAAATTTGTAAAAAAATTATCCCTCATCTCTCGCCTTCACAAATCTGTGTAATCTTTCCGTTGATTTCTTCGATCTCTTACATACTGTTTCTTCTTTTAATCTTTTTTCCATGATGTTGAACTGCTTCATTCTGGCTGGTGTAGTTTGGGGACCTCGGCAACTGGAGATGGCGGAGCCATGACAGAGTCTGTACGGGAAGGCACGTTGTAATGGTCACTGGAGCTTCCTTTGGAATCAGCCTTGAGCTTTGCCTTGACCTCGCTAAAGCCAGTTGCAAGCTCATTGCGGTTGCTCCCCGAATCGAGCGTCTCACTATTGTCTGCGATAAAATCAACAAGACAACGAATGATTTGCCAGTTCGAGCGGTTGCTATCAAGCTTGATGTCTCCGCCGGTTAGGAGTGATTGATCAAAGCATCGAACAACAAAAAAAAAATGCCAACACAATTGATCTATTGAAAGAGAGCTTATGGAGATGTGACATAGTCTATTGACTCGAACAGCAAAAAAACACCATCAACCATTGAGAACCATCCTTGAACTCTTCTGCTTTAGTATTCCCATGATTGATTCTACTATTACATCAGCATATATGATATGGATGTGAATTAACACCAGCAACACCCCATCTTTTGGATTCGAAATGCGTGAGATGTTCTGGATGTGAATTCCATAGTGGAAGAACACAGAGATTTGAGAGAGAAAGGGGAGAAAGGAGACAAAAATTAGGGTTTATTTTGGAGTGGGCAATTTCGCCCCTGAGAATTAACGCCGTTTTTTGAATTTAACGGATGAACAATAACATATGTACTAATATCTGGTCGGGCTCTAGAGATGAGGTACCGTTATGATAGTTAAAAGGATGGGGTACTAAAGTTTAGTCAGCCAAAAAGATGGGGTACTGTTTAGACAATTTTCTCTTCTTTTCCTAATTGATGGGCTTGTACGTAGTTCATTTTCAATTTTTGTGACATCTAGCTCGTTAGATTCAATGAAGTGGTTAACTTTACTATGAGTATTGATTAAATTGTTGTAACATCCAGAATATTTATTCCGGGTGTTGAGCGGTTTATCGACCTTCCCGCAGGCGCGGCTCAGTTTTTTCCGCAGGCACGTTGTGCTGAGTGACGGGTTTTTACCATTTTCCCTTCCGACCTTCGGTTTCCCTTTTTGGAGCGTTTGACCTCTCGTTACTTGGTGTCCTTTTGTCGGTGACTATTGGATTCCCTAAGGCTAGGAAACCCTTCTTCTCTCTCTCTCTCCTCGCATTCTTCACTTTCACGTGACTTCATTCTCTCCACTCTTCTCCTTCCTTTCTCTTTGGCTTGGAAGCTCTTGGAAGCTTTCCTTGATGATCTTCCTTCTCTTCCTCTTGTTTTGATGTCCAACAGTGAGGTGTGCTGCAAATCAATGGTAAGCCCCTCCCTCCTTCTTCATTCCTTCACCTTCATCTTCTTCCTTGAGCTTCAATTGTGTAAGCCATAACTTTATCTTGGTTTCTTCCCCTTTGTCTTGCATGTGTTTGGGATCGAGTTTGGGTTGTGTTGTATGATGATGTGGTGTGTGTGGAACATCTATGGCAAAGCAAGGAAGCTAGGAGGCCTCAACACATCAAGGATCCACCGAAGAAGCAATCGCAGGATCGCCCCTTGGAGCTCGACAGTGGGGGCGGATCTTCAGAGCCGCGGTGGCGGCCAGAGCCCTGAGCCGTGGGGGTGGCCGGCCCAGTGATCCGCAGGGGTGACCAGCCAAGGCCGTAGGGCCGGCCACTGGCTCTGTCAGCCCACCCTTGCGGTCTTCTTCTCCCTTTCGCGGTTGTTCTTCCTCCTTCCAAGCCCGTGTCTTTGCTTGGTGAGTTACCTACCTTGAGTATGTATTCTTAGATGATCTTAGAGAGTGTTATGATAGTATCATGCTAGATGTGGACCTAGGATAGATGAGAATGCCAAGTAGTGTCTTGCATCCTAGGTGAGTGTTGAAGGATCTTGGTATGTTCTAAGGTTTGATGTTTGATGTTGTATGTTCTTAAGTGGTTCATGGGATGTGTATAAGGTTGTACCTTGTGAGACTTGTGAGGTTAAGGTTGTAAGTTTATAGTTGTGAGGTTGTGGGCTAGGATATGTGTATCCTAGCATGATGTGGTTACCGTTGAGTTGTTGAGGCTAGGCATGTTTAGCCTAGTATGTGTTGTGGGTTTTGATTGTGAGATCATGGGCCTGGAAGTCTAAGGACTTCTAGCTTGTGTTGAGTGTGATGCGAGCATGAGGGATTCTAGGATGCGGTCCTAGAATGAGAGTCAAATGATCTTGCGTAGATCATTTGTGTAGATGTCTTAAATTTCTTGAGTTGAGCGAGTTGTTGATATAGTTATCTGCTTGTGATCAGGTTGTGGATTCCTTCCCAAGAGAAGCGAGAGTGTTGTGAGTTGAATGTGGCGATGAGGTAAGTCTCCAGACTTACTTAGCTTGTATTCTATGTATTAGATTCGTTGTGTGTTTGGTGGTGTGCGTTTTATTACTTTCGTTATAACTATTAAACCGGAACTAGGATTACCAACCTTATATTATTTTGCCCCAAGTGTATGATAACGGGCGGTGACAACTTGTCTAGCTCTTGCGTAGAGGTAGGAGTTTCTTGGCGACTAGCCCGTGCTGGTAGACGGTCGGATTGTAACACTCTGAATCCGCGAGACTCGGGATGCTACGGGCGGAAACCTCACAATAGGTTCCGACCCTTAGCTTGACAACAATTTCACCGGATCTTTTCAACATGGCACAAATATAGGCAAAAACCGAAATCGTTTTAATGCAATGCAAATAATCCCGAAAGGTAAGATACAACTTGGAAACTCAGCCTAGTCCACAAAACGACACAACTCCAAAACATAATCTATAAGATACAACATAAACTAAAATAGACATAATCACATAACCATCCCCGTCCTATAATGTATGGAGACCCCGGCTGTCCACTCCTTCACTTCACTCGGCGGCATCCCTAACCTGCAGGGCAACTACAACAATATCGGTATAAAACCGTTAGCTAGCATTCAAGGCATTAGAATCATGATATTGGCACACACACATACGACATCAAAACACACAACATGATCTAAAAACACGTGTCCGGTTTATTATCTCTTTGTTATTATTAAGTCATATCCCTTACTATTCCACTTATGGTGTGACACGAGGATCATAACGATCTCGCCCTTGTCCCCTTTCACCAAACGGGTTTGTACTTGATGCGGATTAGCATCACCCGTTGGACTAGTCGCAAGGCACCTCCCAGTCATCCCCATTTTGGACTGGACAAGCGGTCACCGCCCGTTATCATACACTTGGGCCAAATATAAACATATAAAGGTCGGTAATCCTATTTTCAGTTTAGTTGTTATAAACAAATAATAAATAATAAACACACACCACCAACACGCATCGAAACTAATACAGGGAATACGAGTTAAGTAAGTCCGGAGACTTACCTATCCCAAAGCTAAACCCGCTAAATCCCGTACTCAATTTCCCGCAGGAATGTAACTCAACGACTGATCAGACAAGGCACACAATCAATAACTAATCGATAAGCTAGAAGCCCTAGGCTTCTAGTCTCCCAAAACCTATATGAGGTCACAATCCTAGCATGCTAGGTCCAACTCCTAATCTCGAAGATCGTCCTATGATCATACCGGAAACATCACGATACTCATAACCATCCAACAATTATATACGGTTCAAGGCCACTACTTGGCATTTCCACTAAGTTATGCTAGATCCATCCTAGCATGATACTAATACTAAACATAAATAGATCGAGAAAAAAGGTAACTCACACGACGTCAAATGACGGAAGATGGTCTATGAATGTCGACTTGGACTCATAAGGTCTTTATCGGGGCGCTTCCGAACCTAACACCAAGACTAGACAAATTTAGCCCGTATGCTAAATTTGTTCGAAATATATATATATAATATATAAAAACTAAGGAAAACTCGATTTCAAAGGCCCTCGTTAAAAACCCGCAAAACTCTTCCGGCCAAAGTATAAAATTGAGGGAGCTTGGTCATGAAACCACAATTTATACTTTGGGTCATAAATCGAGTTTTAAATCCAACAAAGACATAATACACCGTGTATATAAAAATATAAGAATATCCCGTATCTAAAACCAAGGTTAAAACTCGTAAAAACATTTCCGGGGATTTGTACAATTATATAAACATAGGTTAAAAATCCGCAAATAAATCTCCGGGCCATAGCTATAGAACTCAAGAAACCTAGGCCAATTCCCAAAAATAACTTTGGGCCAAAAATGTAATTTATTCACAAGGATAAATCTGCACATTTCCAAAACATTGGGCTAAACTTGCAAATATTTATATCAGCAAGGCATAATTGTTTCTTTTCAAAAATCTGGGTAGAATATGCAATTACAAAGCAGTTGGGTCACATTTGTAATTAATTATAAAAAGAGGGGGCCCGTTTTAATATTTGAAAATGGGTTTCTTTTCACCCTTGAAGCAGCCGTCAATGACAGGAGGAAGAAGGCAGGGTGGCGGCACTTCAGTGTGCTCCGGCAGGCAGCGGGAAACGACGGTGACGGTGGCGGCGAAGCTGCAGCAGCGAGGCGGCCTAATCTCCGGCGGCAGCCGGCGTCCTTCCTCATAGCAGAAGAGAGCAGAGGGCAGGGGAGACGAGAAGAGGCGGCGTCCGAACAAGCTCCGGCCGGCGAATGAGGCGTCAAGGTTTCCGGTTGCTGCGTTCCCGGTGGTTGATGGCTCCGTCGGCTGACGCAGCGGCATTTCTCCCTCCGATTTCTGTGTTCAGGGCCTCAGGCAACCACAAGAAGAGGAGAGGGAAGGTAAGGACAGACATGAGGGGGTGCAGGTGGCTCTTCGTGGCGGCTCGATGGGCAAGCTTCAGTCCGGTGGTTGTGACTCGGTGGCGGCCGGAAAGAGGAGAGGCAAAGTGAGATGCGTGAGGATGAAGGTGAGAGATTGAGGAAAGTGTTTGCAGGTGAGAAGATGTGGTGAGGGTAAGACAGAGAGAGGGTAAGGCTGATAGAGGGGAAAGAACGAGGGGTCGGGGCTGCTCAAATCGAAAAGTCGTGGAAGATGAGCAGCTCATCAACAAGTAGGAGAGAGAGAGAAAAAAGAAAAGAATAAAGAAAGTGGTATAAAGTGAATCCGATCCAAATGCGTTCGGAACAGAATTTCCGAACAAACTTCCGACCTTTTTCGAAATAAAAATACGGAAATATGTACGTATCAAATAAATAAAAATACTCGGGAATAAATACTTTACGCCGAAATAAAAATACTTTGAATAAAATCTTTAATCTAATAAAATATTGATAGAAGTAGGAAAATAAATACCGAAAACGAGCCAAAAACTTGTAGCGTTACACGCATGCATCAGTACTATTCCATGCCGGCCGGTAAGTGGGGACCGAGGCGAGTTTCGGGAGATTCTTGTGTCACAAAAGAAGTTGAATTAGAACAGGATATGACGTAATAATAATAAAGATAATTAACCGGATTGTGTGCTTTGGAGTATGATTTGTGCCTTTGATGTTTATTTGTGATTGTGCCTCTCACCTCGTTTCTAATGCTTCAAATATGAGCTAACGGTTTTATACCCATTGTTGTAGAATGCCTTCCAGGTTAAGAATGCGGCCGAGAGATCCGGAAGAGTGGGCAACCGGGGTTCCGTACCTTTTAGTAGTGGGTTTTGGTTGGAGTCAAGTTTGTATATTGTTCATGTATTTTGTATGCGACGTGTGTGGCGATGGTCTTTGGTGTTGTTTATCTGCTGAAGTCTTTTGTTATATGCTTCCAGGTTTCATTAAATTACATAAAAATGTATTTTTGTTTTGGCCTTTATTTGTGTCTTGTTGAAAGATCCGGTGAAATTGTTGTCAGGCTAAGGATCGGGACCCATTGTGAGGTCTCATCTGTAGCATTCCCGAGTCCCGTAGATTCGGGGTTGATGACATAAATTATGATCTATATTTAGGCATGTATTTATATAGGTTTTCCCTTTATTTTGCATGCATAAACTTACATTCATGACATTTATAGTTATATTCACCTACTTTGTTAGAATAGAGATCTACACAGAGCTTTATTGCATTTGTAGGTAAATTGGCAAATTATGGAGCAAAATGACACATTTGAGGATTAAGCCTTGATGCGGAACAAAAAGGAGCATAAAAGGGAAGCTAGGAAAGAGCTGAAGTGAACTCTTGATACCGCGCCAAAGTATCTTCTGATACCAGCGGGCTCAATTTCTTTTCGGCCCAAATAATTTAGGGTTTATCTTTTAGAAGCGATCTATCATTAAACCATGTGTGTAAACACTAGGTTTATCCTTATAAATATTCTTTAGCCTTCAACATTGAAAGGCAGACTTGGACAGTTGCGACGGCTGACACCAATATCTCCGATATCTCGCAATAGACGAAGATCACGCCCTAAGACGGAAGGAAGACACTATTGGATTCCATTTTCCGTACATCAGAAGGATTGTTTTACCATTGGAAGAGATCGAAAAAAGTCTTGATTCTACCTTAGAGATTTGTGAGATTGTTCTATTCTTTGATTCTTGTCTTTGAGAACACATGATGAGATTATATTGTTTGATTGATTGAGTTATTGATTTTTTGAAGATTGGTTTTATTCATCTTTGTGTTCTTGGTTGCATATCATTCTTTATTTCTATTCTTAATCTTGAATTGATTATGATGATGATTGTTGGCTAAACCCCTTGCGATTCTAGGGTGAAGAGTTGGTGGTTGTGGTATAGATAATGATAGACTGAGACTTTACAGGCCGGACCCTGAGAGTTGTGAGAAGAAACCCTCGAACGAGGATTTCCACGGGGTGTTCTTAAGGAACCACGACCGATGTTTTTCCAAGATCTGGCCGTGGTTTCCTCTGTTTTGCACGTTTCATTTTTGCCTTTATCCAAAGTTCAAGATTGCATAAATCCTACCTTTTTTTAACCTTTTCCGGACTTAGCTTTGTTGATTGTAAGTGTTACAAGCTCTAAGTGATAGAGGATTCGAACCCCTCTATTAGGTGAAGGGGAGTGTCATGCCCTCAATCCTTTATCTTTCATTTCCTTGGGTTTTAGTTGGTGTGAGAGTTTAATCCTATCTTTGTGACCTCTTCTTGACGAGACTAAATATCCGTTAAGTAGAATCCTTTGGGTGGGACATAGAGGGAAGTCGGATCTTCAACCTGACATTCCTACCGAAGATATGCATACCTTTCTATCAAGCTCTGTCCGAACATATCCTTAGACATCTTGAATCGGCATGTTTGTAAAACTCGTTTATATGATTCATGTTGGGGAACGATTATTTTTCCCCTGTTATGAAAACAACAAATTTTACCTAACATTAATGAAAGTGTCTTTGATACAACCTAGATGGTTGCAAAAGCAAGTATATAATTGATGTATGTATATTTTTGGAATTGAAAGATTATAGGAAAAAAAAGACAATCATGTAGATGTTATGGGGAGTTTTCTCAAGTGACATGAAACGAACTAATAGAATAGATCAATGGAAGGGTTGTATCAAAGGCATACTTTGTATGTTAAGTTTGAACAAAAATACAGAGAGAAAGACTCTTTGACTTGAAAGGTTGATTGTTTTTCTCATAGAATGTCACTGTAAAATTCATGTCATTCAAAAAAGGATCCCTTGGCTTAGTTAACCTTTCTCTAGTTTAGGAGAGAATAAGGACAACAAAATGGTTTAACCCCTTACATTTATTACTTGGCATCTTTGAAAAACTAGTTTATATGATTGATGTCACAAACTTTGAGGTATGATTATTTTATCCCTGTTACTAAAAACAACAAATTTCACCTAACATTAATGATAGTGTCTTTGATACAACCGAGATGGTTGCAAAAGCAAGTCAATAATTGATGTGTGCATATTTTTAGAATTGAAAGATTATAGGAGAAAAAAGACAATCATCTATATGTTATGGGGAGTTTTCTCAAGTGACAAGAAACGAACTAATAGAATAGATCAATGGAAGGGTTGTATCAAAGGCATACTTTGTATGTAGAGCTGATACTTTTCGGGCTCGGTGTCGGATCTAGACCGGGCTTCTTCCAATTTTCTGCCCGTATGTCCGGGGCAGATCCGGGCTTAGCCCGGATTCCGGGCTTTGGAGCATGTCCGTACCCGTCCACCAACCCGGGTCAGGTGTCCCGGCGGGTAACCGATTTCCTTTTTTTACTATTAAAAAATCTAAAGAATACATGAATGTTCAAGTTCATTAAAATCAATTAAAAAATACAACATTTTTAACCCTAATTATCGATCACCATCAATCAAAGAGAAAATTTGTGTGGAGAGTTTTAGGTTTCCAATCCAAATAATCCACAATTCTAAGGGAGGTTCACGATTCAAATAAACAGATCAGAGATCAGATGAGAGATCGGAGTACAGTAGAGTTGGAGGCTTCGCTTCAGATAAGAAAAGAACATAGGAACAAATCAGAGGAGAGTAGAGTTGGAGGCCTTCCATTCCCAAATCACGCTTCAGATGCTTTAGATGAACCAGATAAAAAAAAGAACATAGGAACAAAGGAGATGATAGTTGGAGACCTTCCATTTCAAAATCACGCTTCAAATGCTTCAGATGCTTCAGATAAAAAAAGAACATAGGAGAGGCGAGTCTGAGAGACGAGTCCGACGAGTAAACAAAGAGATGAGAGTCCGACGAGTAAACATGGAGAGGCGCCACCTGTAGATTAGGGTTTACGAGAGTGTGAGAAGTGTGAGGCTGCAAAGCCTGCACTGACGTTTTACTGAGAGGGAGAGTAGTCATTAATTATTGGGTTTAATTGGGTTGGGCCTAATCTTTAATACATATATCATATATGTATATAAAAGTTCAGGCCGGACTAGCAGCTTGTCCGGGCTTTATACTCTGTCCGGATCCGGCCTGTTTGTCCGGTCGGGCCGGGCTTTCCACCTTGTCCATATCTGCCCGTTTTTCTGGGCAGACGGGACGCGCCGACCCTGGATGTACCAGCTCTATTTGTATGTTAAGTTTAAATAAAAATAGAGAGAAGAAGACTCTTTGACTTGAAAGGTTGATTGTTTTTCCCATAGACTGCCAGTGTATAATTCATGTCATTCAAAAAAAGATCTCTTAGCTTAGCTAAACTTTGTCTCTAGTTTAGAAAAAAGAGGCTGATGATGAAGTTGTAAGGACAATAAAATGGTATAAACCCTTATATTTATTACTCTGCATCTTTCTAAAACTAGTTTATTTGATTCATGTCACAAATTTTGA
Organism: Fagopyrum esculentum; assembly: GCA_033239045.1. Lineage (NCBI taxonomy): Eukaryota > Viridiplantae > Streptophyta > Magnoliopsida > Caryophyllales > Polygonaceae > Fagopyrum > Fagopyrum esculentum. The sequence continues at coordinate 120,482,276 of BSUD01000008.1, forward strand.
GGAATGATTATTTTTCCCCTGTTATGAAAAACAAAAAATTTTACCTAACATTAATGAAAGTGTCTTTTGATACAACCGAGATGGTTGCAAAAGCAAGTATATAATTGATGTATGTATATTTTTGGAATTGAAAGATTATAGGAGAAAAAAGACAATCATGTAGATGTTATGGGGAGTTTTCTCAAGTGACATGAAACGAACTAATAGAATAGATCAATCGAAGTGTTGTATCAAAGGCATACTTTGTATGTTAAGGTTGAATAAAAATAGAGAGAGGAAGACTCTTTGACTTGAAATGTTGATTGTTTTTCCCATAGATTGTCACTGTAAAATTCATGATCATTATCTTTTGGCATTATATCTTGCAATAATTTCTTAAAATCTCTCAAACTATCTTAAGGAATTATTAGATTCTATCTTTTTAAATTTTATTTTTTATATCTTTTAAAAGATATCTTTCCTATATTATCTTTTTAAAAGATATATTTTATAGATCATATATTTTTATTTTTTCCTAGTTTTGGTAGATTTAATCTCCCTTATAAATAGCCTTAGAGGGGGAGATTGTTAGGGAGTTGAGTTCTGATTATATTTTGAAACAATTTGGTTTATTAGGCTTTTTCTACTTTTGTGTTTAGTAAATGTACCCCTTGAGAGAAGAGTGTTTAGAGTTTGAGAATAAATACAAAAGGTTTGGGTATATTTACTTAATTGAAACATTAAAAAGACTAGTTACTACTCTAATTTTTCAAAAAGGCCTAGTTACCAAAATTGCCCTTATATTTTTCACATTATTGTGAGATACTTGTGACTTCGCTCACGGAGTTTGCAATTTATCATTTCTATTCAATCAAAAGGAGTGTTTTTGGTTGAAAAGTTGTGAATCTTTGCTAGGTTGTTCTTGTGTGTGTTATTCTTGTTGGAGGTTGGTGCTCCTGGTCGATCCTAGTCCCTCCTTGTGTTTGTCTTACTTAGAAGGCTTGTGTAAGGTTAAAGAAGTGCGGGTTAAGGTGATCTTCTCGTTCAAGGGTTTTGACACATCATTGGTCAAGGTTCTTTTGTGGAAATATCTTGGTTCATATTTTCCTATATCTATCATTTATCATTCCATAATCATCTTCTTATCTTTCCATATCATTCACTAATCCGTGTTTAGAATTCATCGAAAAAAATCGACCTGTTCTTGAGATAAATCGACCGGTTTTTCTATAGAACAACCCGATTTTTTTTATTCAAGTTAAGGACTTTCAGTCTAGATCAGGAACTGCGGCTTATCCCCGCATCAAAGTGGTATCAGAGTCAATCGATTAAAGTCCGAACATTCATCAAAAGGTTTGATTTTTATTTGAGTCTTTAAAAGTCGAGTCTTTTCTTGTTCGCCATCTTTGTGAGATTAGAGCTCCTGGTCGATCCTAGTCCCTCCTTGTGCTTGTCTTACTTAGAAGGCTTGTGTAAGGTTAAAGAAGTGCGAGTTAAGGTGATCTTCTCGTTCAAGGGTTTTGACACAATATTGGTCAAGGTTCTTTTACGGAAATATCTTGGTTCATATCTTCCTATATCTATCATTTATCATTCCATAATCATCTTCTTATCTTTCCATATCATTCACTAATCCGTATTCTGAGTTCATCGAAAAATCGACCTGTTCTTGAGATAAATCGACCGATTTTTCAATAGAACAAACCAATTTTTATTCCAGTTAAGTACTTTAAATATAGATCAGGAACTGCGGCTTATCCCCGCATCAGTAAGTTCCTTCCTTCCCCTTCTTTCCTTCTTCTCTCTTCTTCTTTATTGTAACCTTGAATGGTAAAAATCATGGATTCACCCAAAGGATACCTCCCTTGTTTTTGCTTGTGTGATGACATGCTTAGACCATGGAGGAGGGTTAGGATCTTGTGGTGGAAGCGAAGAGACGTTCACATCATCAAAGGAGGCATCATGAAGGTTCCTAAACATCGAAGAACCGAAGAGTCAACGTTTCTGGACTGCAACCGCGGGGGCGGATCTTGTGAGCCACATGGGTGGCGATTGACCACGGCGGCGACTGGCCACCCCAGGGGCGGCGTCTGACCACCGCAAAGGCAACATCTGTGCACCGCAGGGGCGGTTTCTACAACGGTAACTTCCGATCTCTTGTTCCTTTATGTCCTTTCCGCTTCCTAGAGCTTGATCCATCTTAGTGGCATGCTAGGCTGGCTTAGCATAGCTTGATATGGAATGCCAAGTTAAGGCTTGACCCTTAGGGTTATCTTGTGAGAGTTGTGAGTGTGTTGGTTGTGGTGTTGTGACAAGATCTCTTGGATCTTTGAGGTTAGCAGTTCGTATGCGAGAGTGATCATGTTGGGAGCCTTTAAGGCAGTTGACTGAGGGTCTTGATCTATCTTATGCGTTTATAATCTTGTGAGGGTTGTTAGAACTAGAAGTCTAAAGACTTCTAGTTTGCTATAAAGATGTTGATCCGTGTGCCTTGTCTTGAACATGCATTGCGTGCCTTCCCACGGGAAGTTGAGAAAGTTTCAATCGGGTTTCGTTTTGGGACTGGTAAGTTCATGGACTTAATTAGTTGGCTTCTTCGTATTATCATGTTGTGTATTGGTGGTGTGTGTTAGTTATGTTAAACAACAAAACCGGAATAGGAAGACCTATATATATATATATATAGAGAGAGAGAGAGAGAGAGAGAGAAGATCATATGAGAACAAGCTTATCGTGTAATCATGAGAACAAGCTTATCGTGTAATCATGAGAACAAATTCGTAATTATTATTAGTTTTGTTACGAAAGTGTCATATCATTTAATGTATTATTCGTAGTTATTGTTGGTTGAGTGGATTATTCGTAGTTATTGTTGGTTGAATGGATTATTCCTACTTATTGTTATTCGTAGTTATTATTAATTATGATATTTACTCTAAATCTCAACCCTTAATACTCATCATCCTACGGTCTAAGATTGTTCTCATGATTACACGATAAGCCTGTTCTCATGGGAACCGCACCCTATATATATATATATATTATATAATTGACCCAAGTGTATGATAATGGGCGGTGAAATCACTGCCTAGCTCATGCGAGAGCTAGGAGGTTCTCTATGACTAACCCAGGCAAGTATGCGGTCGGATGCGTCAGTATCATTCTTTGCTGGTAAACGGGGACAAATGCGAGTTTCAGGGAGATTCTCGTGTCACAAAACCAAAAGTTGAATTAGTAAGGAATAACGTAAATAAAAGATAATAAATGGACTTGAGTGCTTTGCAAGTTGTATGTGTTGTCTTCGTTATGTGTTTATGTGTCTTTACCTTTATTCTAATGCATAGAATGCTAGCTAACGATATTATACCGCTTTGTAGATGCCTTGTAGGTTAGGGAGTCGGTCGAGTAATCCAGCGGTAGTGAGTAGACGAGGTTCCGTACATTATAGGACGGGATCGGTTTATCTATTATTGTTGTCTTAAGATGTTTGTCATATTGTTATGGTTTTGAGAACTTGGGTGGAGTTATGTTTTTCAGTTGTACTTCACATATTCATCATGCATTAAAAACTCTTTCAATTGTCTTTTATTTGTGTCATGTTGTAAGGTCCGGTGAGGTTGTTGTCAAGCTAAGGGTCGGGACCCATTGTGAGGTCCTAGCCCGTAGCATTCCGAGCCCATCGGATTTGGGGTGTTACAATAAGCGAACCCGCAGTGTTCGGATCAATCGCAACAAAAACAAATATTTTTGGGTCGATCGCAGGGACTATGGTGAAACCAAATAGTAACAAATCAAATCTAGAATAGATCAATGCTAATTCTAAAGAAAGGATGGACAAACGGAAGTCAATATTAGGACTTTAACTTGGTTAAGACTACGATAGAAATTAGGATATGACCCACAACCGTAGGACCGTGTATAAGTTTTGTGTTGTTGATAAATATTCCTCTCTCTCTTTTTGTCTTTATAGCTAAAATTTGTTGTATATTATTTTTGGTAAATACGTTGATAGTTTGTATCGCTTATAGTAATTTTCAAAGTTGGTATTAGTTTGGGTTAAATGTTAATAAGGACAAAAGCACCACGAGACACTATCACACATAACCTTTATTCATTCCTATTTTGAGGGTTGTGATAATCAAGAATTCATTATTCTTGGTTGAGGCAGAAAATTATGGCTCGTTTGCCTTCATCAACATATTTTGACTAGTTTTTTTATATGAACTATTTATCTAGTTTTATATTTGTTTACTAACAATAGCAAGCAAACTCGCGCTAGCTCTACGCACCACACGAGTCAATACTAAGCTCAAGCACACCGCACCACCCATCCTCAAGCGTGTGTGCCTAACACACAACCATCTAATATAATGTTTTAGACACCGGGGGTTCTCACATCCGTACAGAAAAACCTATCATTGAAACTTATCATCAAAAAAGGATTGTTTTTTACCCGCACCAATTACCATTTATATATATATATACACATCTTCAGGAATCAGAATCGTCCTAACAAGGAAACTTTGTACACATTAATAAGAATTATACCTTCTAATATGCCAAAATATACAATAATTCTGATAAAGGTTAATGCCAAAAATCAAACAATTAAAGTAAAAAAATCCTAAATACATAAATTTACTGATCTTGCAGAATCTTTTTGATCTATATAACAAGAAGATGATCAATACTGTAAGCGTGAAAAAAATGGCGACAACTCATGATGATTCATTTGCTTACAAAGCATCATTAGTTTGTTTAGTGTTGTATTTGGTGGCTTCAGTTGAATCATCTCCTCGTAGTGCTCTCGTAACAAAGCTTCCAGGCTTCAATGGCACTTTTCCTTCGAAACACTATTCTGGGTAATTACCTTAATCTGTCATTCGCATTGCTTCTGTAATAAAGTTTTAGTGACGTGTTGTTGCTTGTAGATATGTGTCAGTTGGTTCAAAGAAGCTGTTCTACTACTTGGTTGAATCAGAGCGAAACCCTGCAAAAGATCCAGTTGTTTTGTGGCTTAATGGCGGACCTGGGTGCTCTAGCTTCGATGGCTTTGTGTATGAACATGGTATTCTTCTTTGCCTTATTCTATATTTGCTCATGTGTATATAAGGAAGTTCATCTTGCTCTTTATGAATGTATTGAATAGTGATCTCATTTGGTTTTATAAAGGTAAGCATTTAAAACAATATGTCATTCTAAATCAAGCTTTTAATCTATAGATATAGGTTAAAAAATAGATATTATAATTTAGTTTTTTTTGAATTTTTTTAAAAAAAAGTCTTCTCTAATAAATTATCTTTATTTATTCTTTTTAAATTAATTAATATAAATTTTGAAATTGAACCGTCCATAATCATTTTCTATGTTTGACCAACATACCCATAAATATAACCAATTTAAAATTAATATTTTTATTTTTTTTAAATTACTTATTATATATTTTAAATAAATATAAGACAAGTTATTATAAAAGCTATTAAATATATATTGTGATTGTGTTTAAAATTTTTATTATTCTAGAAGTAAATTAAAAAAAAAATCTATAACATTCCAAATACGTAAGTAAATTAAATCAACCATTTTATTCGGAGTGCATATTTGAAATATTCCAATTTTTAAATTTAGCTTTAATTATAGGGTGTTTAAGCGGATATCCACAGGATCCAAGTAATTGTTAATCGGGTCAGTCGGATGTCTAGTCCAATTATTTTACATAAACTTGATCGTGTCAAAACCGAAAAATCCCGTATTGGTAAGATCATCAATAAACAATTTATTTCGGATTTGAGTTTTTTCGGGTCTAAAAAGGTGTAATTGGATATCAGATGAACCGGTTCAGATATTTTTATCACCCAAGCGTATAATTCATAAAATAACCCAAATCTCAATCCGTATCAAACTCAGACTTAACAACGGAAGTATAGAACTATGTACAAATTTCAATTTAGCCCCTTCCCTATATCCACTAGTGACAATTTGCCTACATAAAATCATAGTATTCATGTCATTCTCTTCATAACCCAACTCTACTTCTTGCAGGTCCATTCAATTTCGAAGCTCCTAAGTCGAGAAATGAACTCCCAAAGCTGCATCTTAACCCCTACAGCTGGTCCAAGGTAAATCAGTTATAGTTTTGTGCTCTCATTTATGAAATGAGCTTACTTTAAAAGAAATGGCGGAGCTAGCTAGAAGGGTTTTTTAATGGGACAATTTACTTAATCAATTATAGTCGAGAATCGAACTCGCGTCTCCTGGTTCAGCTTCCACTCCCTCTGCTTTAAAGACCTCTTCTTTTGTTTTCACAGGTTTCCAACATAATCTATCTAGATTCACCAGCTGGTGTTGGATACTCTTATTCAACTAACAAGCAGACTGATTACAAAACTGGAGACAAACAAACTGCCTTGGATACACACGCATTTCTCCTCAAGGTAACGCGTGCTAACTCCTCTAACTCACGAGTTACTTGACCATCTAATCGTCATTACTGATCTTACTTCATTTGACATGGTCATCAGTGGTTTGAGATTTACAAAAAATTTCAATCCAATCCATTTTACCTTAGTGGCGAGTCTTATGCTGGAATTTATGTACCAACTCTTGCTCATGAAGTAGTCAAAGGTATTTATATCTAATTCGGTTTATGTGTTGAGCTTCTAGCACATGTATGCTCATAACGTTCGTGTTTGTGCAGGACTTGATGCTGGTTTAAAGCCTGTTATCAATTTCAAGGTAAGCAATGCTGGAAACCCTATTCCTCGGTTCAAAATCTTGTGTTAGTTTACGGAATCAATGAACTCGTTGAGCTCACGCAGGGATACATGGTGGGAAATGCCGTTACAGATAAGGTATTTGATGGGAATGCTCTCGTTCCGTTTGTTCATGGAATGGGTTTCATCTCGGATCAGCTCTACCGCGTAAGAAGACACAAGCTAGCTCTTTAGTTGTGGTTAGTACATGTTAGACCTACATACTCCGGTTTTGTAACACTACATTGTGTGCATCATGCAGAAACTTGCCAAGGCATGTAAAAGAAACTACTATAATATTACTACTGTTGATTGTGCAAATTTGCTTTTAAGAGTTCGTGAGGTAAATACTCTTAGTCTTACCATTACTATTTGTCTAATATATCACGTAAATGTAGTAATATTTATCTATCTGTCTGTCTATCTATGTTTAGTTGACCAATGATTTGAACATATACAATGTCCTGGAGCCGTGTTACCACGATCCAACCACAATTTCTATCGCCAAAAGTAGCGTAAAGTTACCGGAGAGCTTCAAGAAGTTAGGTGAAACCGAAAGGCCTCTATTGGTGAGGAAGAGGATGTTTGGTCGCGCATGGCCTCATGGAGCCATCGTGGAAGATGGCATTGTTCCGTCGTGGTCACAACTTTCCGAATCAGAGGGTGTTCCTTGCATTGTAAGTTAACAAAGTAATATAGTCACTTCTTTTTTTTTCCATTTCACTAGTCTAATCAAACGAACACTTAATGTTTTAGGATGATCGTGAAGCGACTGCTTGGCTGAACAACGTGGAAGTTAGAAAAGCACTTCATGCTGCAAACGAAACCATTGTAAAGAGGTGGTTACTATGCACCAGTGATCTCACCTATGAGCATGACACTGGGAGCATGATCCAATACCACAGAAACCTCACTTCTAGAGGTTACGCTGCGCTCATATTTAGGTATAACAAGAATTCTTCTTTTTTCAGTGAATGTATCTTTTTTTTTTTTTTATATTAATTTGACCTCCTTGATAACTTGGCAGCGGGGACCATGACATGTGTGTGCCATACACGGGAAGCGAAGCATGGACAAGATCCATGGGGTACAAGGTTATCGACGAATGGAGACCATGGTATACCCGCGATCAAGTTGCAGGGTAAGTTAGTACTTGACGTGATCCTCCTTCTATTGTTAATTGACTTTAGAATAAATCTCATATAATATATCTATCGGTTTCGGAATTGAAGGTTTTTACAAGGCTACGAAAAGAATCTCACCTTCCTAACAATCAAGGTTAGTTCATGAAACTCTTGTTAGTTTTTCTAAGAGGTTTTGACATTGATTGATAATGAAGGAAATTTGATGTTGATTATAGGGTTCCGGTCACACGGTGCCGGAGTACAAGCCACAAGAAGCGTTGCACTTCTACAGCAGATGGCTGGCCGGGAAGCGTATCTAAACAAAGCTTCAATTGGAGTCTTGCTTTTGATTGTATTGGGATGAGATTCGATACATTTAGAATAAGTTCATGCAGAGCAACATATATATGTCCAAGTTCAAGAACATATATATACATTCCTTACTTTTGCTTAAAAATGTCGAGTTTTGGTAGAATGTTTCTAACGAGCTGGGACTCGAAAATTGAAATGCGAAACTCAAGATCCACTTATGACACGAGAATTTTGGATTTGTGATATGTATCGATCGACTACCAATCTGCTAAACTCAAGATCCACTTACAATGCTGTACTTATGCATGCTCTTCCATAACGGAATTCAGTTAGCATGATTATCTATTTACATTTTACGCCCTATTATTTTATGTAATGTATATATATGCATCATATACTTCTGCACCCCCTCCCCTCAAGATGGAGGGGGAAGAAAAAGTCTAAGCTTGCTCGAAAGGAATTTGTGTTGTTGTTCACATGAAGCCTTAGTGAACAAATCAGCAAGCTGAAGGATGGATGGATCATGGACAGCGGTGATGAATCCCTTCTGAACTTCATCACGAATATAGTGGCAGTCAATCCTCAAATGTTTGGTCCGTTCACGGAACACAGGGTTGGCGGCCAGATGCTGGGTAGATTTGTTGTCACAATGCAAATGAAAAGGACAATGAAGCTGTAATTGTAGTTCAGTTAAAAGACCATCGAGCCATATAACTTCACTAGTAGCCATAGACATGTCATGATATTCACTCTCAATTGAGGATTTGAGGACTGTTTTTTGTTTCTTGGTTTTCCAGGAAACAAGAGATTGACCAAGTAGCAAACAATAGCTAGTAATGGGACAACAAGAGAAGGCACAAGCTCCCCAATTTGCATCACTATATGCAGTGAGTTGCAAATCAGCCTGGACTAGATAGAATAAAGCATAACCCATGATGCCTCATAGGTAGCGAAGTAAATGAAGGGCTGCTTGCCAATGAGGATTGTGAGGAGAAGCCAAAAACTGACTAAGTTGTTGGACAGTAAATGCAATGTCTAGAAGTGTGAGGGATAAGTAGAGAAGGTGTCCAATGAGTTGACGATAAACTTCAGGATCTGGAAGAATATCTCCATCATCTAGTGTAAGATGAAGATTACGTTGCATGGGAAAAACAGATGGTTTACAGTCACAGAGATTGTAGTCAAGGATAATGTCATGAATGTACTTGCATTAATTGATGAGAAGGCTTGGATGCATCACGAGATATTTTCATGCCAAGGAAAAATCTAGCTAACCGAGATCCTTAATGTAAAGGCAGTATGTAATCGATCCTTGAGAGAATGAATGTCATCAAGATTGGCTCTTGTGATAAGAACATCATCAACATAAATGAGGACCATAGTTATAGTGGCAGGTGAGGACTTGATGAAGAGGAAGTAATCTTGGCAAGACTGAGTATAACCTAACTGAGTAAGAAATTTTGTGAGCTCAATGTTCCACTGTCTAGTAGCTTGTTTGAGTCCATACAAGGATTTTTCTTTTTTTAAACGAAAAACATGACCAGGAGGTGCTTTGGTATATCCTTGGGGAGGCAACATGTATACTTCTTCATCGATGAAGTCATGTAGGAAAGCATTATTAATGGCCAATTGATGGAGAGGCCAACCTTGAGCAGCAGCCATAGCCAATTCAAGATTACTCTAATAGTGGTGAAGTTAGCAATTAGGGAAAAGATGTGTTTATAATCCTTGTTCTTGACGTAGTTATAACCCTAGCAACCAACCGAGCTTTATGCCTTTCAATGGTACCATCAGGACGATGCTTGAGCTTGTACACCTACTTGGAGCCAATGAACTTGCTTGGAGGTAAAGGAGTACTTTCCCAAGTGTCATTGAGCTTAAGTGTTTGGAGTTTCTTGGACATAACATCAATCCAAGAAGGAGAGTCCTTAGCCTATTGATAATGTGAAGGCTCAAAGGAAGTAATAACATTGCACAATGACTCGGCAAAGTCATGGGAGTGAAATGATAGATCAAACTGAGAGACATCATTATGAGGAGAGAATGAAGCACAAGCATAGCTTGCAAATATGTAGGGCGATGAGTGGATCGACTAGGTCTTTGAGGAGGTGGAGTATGAGATGAAATAATTATTGGGGTATTAGGGGAAGAAGCAAAGGTAGAAAGTGAAGGAGAGTTAGGAGAAGAATTGGGTATGGAGGTGGCAGGGGGTAAGATGGAGTGATCATGATCAAGTGTAGGAGAGACAAGAGGTAAATGAGTAAGTGAAAGAATAAAAGACTAGGTAGAAGGAAGCTTAAAAGGGAAAGTATGTTCCTACAAGGTGACATGGCAACTAATCAAAGCCTTATTAGTAGCCAAATTGAGAGGTTTATAGGCCTTTTGTCCTTGTGGATATCCAATAAGCACACAAGGGACGATATTGGCTCCACTTTATCAGTTTGAGGAAGAAGTGCAAAGCATAAGCAACCAATGACTCAAAGATGAGCATAAGAGGCTTTGGTTTTGGGTAATAGTTCAAAGGGTGACTTCCAATCAAGAACTAAAGAGGGCATTAAATTAATTATGTAAGATCCTAGGTTTTTGCCTTCACCGCCCCTGCGGTGAAGAGGGCCGCCCCTGCGGATTTACGACAGATCGTGCCGATCTTTTCTTCCGTTGTTTTATATTCCTTCCATAGATAGAATATCCTATATTTTATCTTATGGGCCGGTTTCCTTATCTTCTTCCTAAAACCTAGACGCCCTTCCTTCTTTTCTTTCCAGCCCGTTCCTATATATTCTCTTCTTTCTCCCCTTTTTCCCGTTCCTTGCTATCATCTTCAACCCTAGAGAGCTGCAGCCGTCCTTTGCTTCCCGCGACTTCGTGGAACGTGTAAGTGCATCTTTTATGATTCCTCCTCACGTTCCTTTAGGGTTGCATGCCTTCTCCTTCTGTTTTGGTTTCTTCCTTTCGTTCTTCTCTTTTCTTTTTCTTCAAGGATCAAGCATGAGCCTTGATTCTTGTGGAGTGTTCCGTTGTTGACCCTTCACTGTTCTTAGGCTCTTTGGAGTTGAGCTTTGACGTGTTGGAGCCAAAGGTTCAAGCTTTGGTTGCCTTGCTACGAGTTTTGTAGAAGAAGAAAGCCGACAGCGCTTTCTGTCACGCCGCCGCCCCTGCGCATCTGTCTAGCCGCCCCTGCGGTTTGCCTGCAGTAGCTCCCGTCTTTGGTGAGTTGCTTCCTTCCTTCCTTTCCTCGTTCCTTCCTTGGTTCCTTATGGTTGTTCCTTGTTCCTCTGAGTTGTTGTAAGACTAAGGTTGAGCCCTTAGCATGTGTTGATCTCTAAGAGATCGTTGAGACTAGAAGTCATAGACTTCTAGCAACCGTTCCGTCCCTGATCCTTGTTGCTTGTTCATACAGGCTTCCCTTGCTCCTTTCCTAAGGGAAATTGAGCTTTCCTTGAGTATTTCCAGAGTTGTTGTTGATCTTTTGGTTTACCTTCGTGTGAGGTAAGTCCCTTGGACTTACTTAGCTTCATTCCGCGTATTAGTTGGATTGTATTGGCTTGTTTGTGTTGTTTATCATGTTATAACGAATAATCGGAAATAGGATTCACCCTTTATTACCCTTAACTGACCCAAGTTTATTATAACCGGGCGGTGACCACTTGTCTAGTTCTACAGGAGACTAGAATGTGCTCTTGCAACCCAGACCCCTAGGTAACGGATAATACTGATCTATTCCTATTGGCAGACGGAAGAGGAGGCGAGTTTTGGGAGATTCTCGTGTGACAAAAGAAGTTGAATTAGTAATGGATAACCTTAATAAAAGATAATAACCGGTTGTGTGCAAGCATGCTATATGTTTACATTACCTTATGTGTGTTTGTGCCCTTACATTCTTGCTTATACCTAGAATGTTAGTTAACGGTTTATACCGTTGTTGTAGATGTTCCGCAGGTTCAGGATGCTGCTGAGTGATCCGGATGGTGTGGTCAGTCGGGGTTCCCGTACATTATAGGACGGGATCGGGTTTATGTTTCTTTTGTTGTTTCCCTTTTGTTTTGAACTTGGTTGTGAGTCTTTTTCCGCTTTGTTTGTTTAAACCTTTGGTTTTATATTGAGTTTTGTTTTCATTCGTCTGTGCCTTGTTGTAAGATCCGTTTGTTGTTGCTACTCTGAGGGTCGGGATCCATTGTGCGATCCTAGCCCGTAGCGCTTTGAGTTCCCAGAACTTGGGGTGTTACAAATTAAGTAGTTGGTAGTAAGAACACATTCTCACCACAAAGAGATAGGCAAATTGGCATGCAATTTGAGAGCTCAAGCACTCTCAATAAGATTTTTATGCTTTCTCTCAACACGAGCATTATGTAAAGGCACATAGGGGGTGGACTTGTGGTAAACAATACCATGTTGGAGGAAAATATCTTGGAAGTGGTGTTGCAAAAATTCAGCTTCGTTGTCAAACCTAAAAACCTAGATAGTTTTGTTGAATTGAGTATGCACATAAGCCAGAAAGTGGATAATGATCTTGGAAACTTGTTATGAACAAGAGAAAAAATATATGTAGCATGAGAAATTGTCGAAGTAAAAGGTAATTTGTGTTGTTTAGCCAAAATATGAGTCTAGCAATCTAGAGATAAGATTTTAGAAGTAGAACAATTGTAAAGACCTCCTTCCTTGTAACCAGTAGCAATGATTGTATCATTGGTATGGTCCTAAAATAAACAAGTGTGATGAGTAAAGTGTATCTACAAAGGGAGATCATCAACTAGATGAGAAACAAATAACAAGTTGTGCTTAAATATGGAAATAAAGCACATTATGTAAAGTATTAAAAGGAGATAAAATCATTGTGCCTCGATGGTGAACTTCCTTGATGGAGTCATCAAGAAGGCCAATAAGAATTGGCTTGTCAACCTTTTGCAAGGTGGAGAATAAACTCTTGCAAAAGGAAATATGATTAGTAACGTCAGAGTCTATGATCCAAGTATAAAGGTTAACTGCATTTTGGACATAACTAATATGTGATACCTACAAAATTAATGGATAGAGAGCCTTGTTTGTCTTGCATCATTTTGAGAACTTCTTGATGGACAGTTGTCACCATGGCTTGATCCATGGATGTTGATGATGATGAAGGTTGTTTAGTGAACTAAAGTGGATTGCTACCACTAGACACCTCTAAATTGTTGGCAGATCTAGAAAATGGCTATTTGCATATGGCTTATCCTCCTTAGACTTGAAATCCCTGTACCAATCTGGCACATTGTTTGTCATATTTTTATTTCTTATAATCCCGATGACTCCCTCCAACTTGTCTGTAAGGAATTAAGCGTAAAGTAGCTAGTACATCATGTGTTGGAGTCATGTGACAAGTAATCTCCTTCTGTTTTTCTACTTGAACCACCATGTGAAAAACTCTATTCACAGGAGGTAAAATTTCTAGAGCAAGAATATTACTCCTTATGTGTTCGAATTGCCCATTCAATCCCATCGAAAACTACATTACTCAAATTTTAGCTTCTCTTTCAGTAATCCTTTTCAATATATCACAAGTACAACTAGCCATACCACGACATATACATGTAGGCATAGCATCAACAAATGATAATTCATCCTAAAGCTTCTTTAATTCCCATAGTATATGCAACAGTGGTATTATCCTGCTTTAAGGAAGCTAGATCTTTATGTATCTGATAGTTTTAATTTGTTTTCAAGTTATATTTGTTAATCATTATAAAAAATTTAACTTTTATAATATAACTTCAAATTTTTGTTATCATTAATACGAAAATATTTGAATTGTAGTACATAAATTTTGAACAAATTAGTTGAACTAACAAAGTAACTGTTACAATATTTTAGTATAAAAATATGAATCATTGGTATAAACAATTTTAATTTAATTGAACAAAAACTTTAAACGAATTGTACAAAACTTTGAAAAAAACAATGTCACCGATCTTTCTAAAATTACAAAATTATCGCCATACCCTTTAAAATTGCAAAATCGCAACTGCACCTCTTAAAATATTGTTTAATTGGTGAAAAGATCTAGACCATTAGATCAAGTCAATCAACGGTCCATATTACTTCATAATTCCCTACCCTAACAAGTGGCCTTAGATTTAAGCCTATTTTTTCCCAATGCATTAAGCAAAAACAAATTTATTTTTAAAACATGATGGCCTATTTACTTGTAGATTGGTTTAGTTAAGGGTTTATAAACTAAATGAGTTTACATGGGTTTATAGTTTATTTTTTTCAGGTTTATTTCTTAACGGGTTTATATAAATAAATTAGATAAGGTTGTTTACTTTGAGTTTATTTTTAGGGTTTAATTTACTTCAAAAGACTCTCATGCCCCTAAAAAAATCCGAACAATAATGTTGAATACCCAGGGATGAACAAATAATATTGGAAAATCACAAGGCCAAAATCGAATTTTAAACAAAAATAAACTCATGCAAGACAAAATAAACTCATGCAAGCAAAAATTAATCTTTGTCTGAAAGTTTGTTTTTGAGTGGTTTATAAACCCTACACCCCTAGAGAAATAAATCAATCCTTAAGTAAACACCTACAAAAATTAAACTCGGGGTTTATAAATTAAATGAAACACAAATAAGTTACAAGTAAACAGACTCTAAATCTATCTGATTAATATTTGGTTTTAGTGAAGATATTAAATTGAGATTTTGCGTTGGTTTATGACATTCATGAGATTTTCAACAACAATAAGGGGATTACGATTAGCTTAATTTGAATAGTTATAATAATAAACAAATACAATGTTAAAAAAAAATCTTAGATTTCCTTTATAAATATAGATGATCACGATATCTTCACATTAATTAGTTTTTGACTTAATTATTGAAGGAAAAAATTTATAGTTTAATATTTACAAAGATTCAACTAATAACTAATGAGAAATTAGATGAGAAATAAAAAATGATGATAAAAATTAATTAATCAAAATTTTGTGGACACCACATGGAATTGAAAAAATAAATGGTTACTAAAAAAAGGTGCAAAACCTCATAAGCAACATGAAGAATTACCCTAAAAATTTAACTATATCATAAAAAAAAATTAATAAAAACAAACTTAAAAAGAGATATTTATATCAAGAAAAATTAAAGTCAATTTAGTAATAACATATTGTAAAAATTTAATTAGCAGAAGATTTAATAAATTAAATTAGGTTATTTTAATCCAATAATCTAATATTTTACTAGAAAGCGATTATTAGTGATTTAATATTTATATTTATATTATATAGAATGGTGATGAGAGCCCAACCCTAGCTGCTAGATCAGCTCAAACGCATAGTTTATCTTATTTATCTTTTCCTTAATTATAGTTATCTTTATTCTTTTAGTTAGACAGTATGTTATATAAGGATCACATACTACATTCTGAAGGATTATTATCAATAAAGTTATATATCTTGATAGTTGAATCTCTAATCAAAAGATTTATCGGTTGTTCGATCTCAAATTAAAAGATCAAAGTCTCAATATTGAGTCTTGAAGGTTCAAGTCTCATTATCTGGTATCAGAGCCGCGTCTGAAAATTCTCCAAATTTTTTTTCCCGTCTTCTTCAACAATGACGGTAAAAGATCTTGAGGAAGTCACCAACCGCCATGAAGGCCTCATCACCAAAAACACGGCCACTCTCCAACAACATTCTACTATCTTGGCTGAAATCCAAGAAACCCTGAAGCAGATTCTCTTTAAATTTGTCACCGTTGAGAAACAAAAGCAGCCTCTATAGTCTGATCCTCGCCAGCAACATCAGTTCGTCCAACCGCAGGAGCCACATATCCAAGGTCGACCGCTTCGTCTAGATTTCCCCAAATTTGAAGGTACAAACCCGAAGGCTGGATCTTTCAAGTTGAACAATTTTTTGCCCTGAATCCCATACCTGCTAAGCAAATGCTCACTATGGCATCAATTCATCTTCGCGGTGATGTCCTAGCATGGTATCGTTGGCTACACCATTCAATGGGAGAATTAACATGGCGACAGTTTTTCACGGCTTTGTGTAAGAGATTTGGACCCCGCAAGAATTTAGACCTCACGAGCGCCTTGTCTAAACTTACCCAACAAAGGACTAATTCTTCCTATATTACTGAATTTGAAACCTTGATCAACTTGGTCCACGGTCTCGAAAATCCGCACCAAGTTAGCCTATTCTTGTCCGGTCTACGGACTGACATCCAAGTCGGGGTCCGCCTTCTCAGTCCTCCTGGTTTATGTCATGCCTTCGAGTTAGCATTATGTCAGGAGGAAGCTATCACCGCCACTAAAGCCTTCACTGCTTCCAGCAGCACCAATCCCTCACCCATTCGGGCCCCTCAGTCAACTTGTCCTCCTAAGCCACTCCTAGAAAACGCGGCGCTACCTACTGGCGTCAAACGCCTCACCTGGGCTGAACAACAGAAAAGAAGGGAGCAAGGGCTTTGCTTTAACTGCGACAAAACTTACAAGTCTGGGCATCGATGTCTCACTCCGCAGTTGCTTTTGATGGACGCCTCTTCTATTGAGACCAACCCTGCAAATCCGACGGAGCCACCTGGGAGAATTTTGCGGATCTCTTAGCACGTCATCCATTTTTCAAGGCTTGTGGGCAAGCCTTCACTCAAGGGCGCGTGGATGATGAGAGCCCAACCCTAACTGCTAGATCAACTCAAGCCCATAGCTTATCTTAATTATCTTTTCCTTAATCATAGTTATCTTTATTCTATCATTTAGGCAGGCAATAGGTTATATATGGATCACAGACTACATTCTGAAGAACTATTATCAATAAAGTTATATATCTTGGTAGTTGAATCTCTAATCAAAAGATTTTATCGGTTGTTCGATCTCAAATCAAAAGATCAAAGTTCCAATATTGAGATTTGAAGGTTCAAGTCTCATCAGATGGTTACACTTTAAAATATATAAAATATGGTTTGTCTATGAAAATAAAATCTTGAAAAGATAATTTTTTCAAGAAACTCAATAAGTAATTATTATATTAATTGGAACATGATTCTAATATGAATTTTATTATTCGTTAACTAAAGTATACTTGAAGAAAAGACTTTGAACTTAGAGCGATATACCATCATAAAAGATTTAAATTATCATATTAAATTATTTATAATTAAGGATATCATATCAAAAAAAAATCTTGAAAGAATTTGGTAAATAGGCTTTTTTTTTTTTTTTTTTTTTTTTTTTTTTTT
>BSUD01000008.1:120499811-120512683 GCA_033239045.1 Fagopyrum esculentum
ATTTTTGTTTTGAACACCCCTCTAATTGTATAACTCTAATTAACATACTACTATTACTCTATTAGAGGGTATAGTTATTAAATGAGATTATGTTATGGGCTCACTTAATAGAGCAATATTGCTAAAATGCCTAACTATCGGTAAAAAAAATCTTTAAAAAAAATATTTATGGGAAACAGTACGAAATTCTCTTGAAAAGAAAATATAAAAAAAATCGAACATAGATTTAAAAAAAAAGATAAATATTTAAATTTAGTTTATATTTTTAGATTTTAAATTAAGAACTTATGAATTTACTATTCACAAATAACATTATAAACAATAAATGATTTATTTTAGTTCTTAATCAATAATATATGATTTAATTTTAAAACTGTTTATCACATAATTGTTTTATAAAATCTCCCTCTAATATTTGTTTTCATAAAACTACGGTTCTAACTTGAACATTTGCTAGTTTTCCAACCGGCCTAAATTCCCTTCTCTGTCCGGCCCATTATATTTCAGGTAAGTTTCATGCATCCAAATTAATGAACTTTGCTTGTATACAACAAAACTTCCGTTATAAATAAACTTAATTTGATTCTTCCTCTATCAGTCTTTGGTTAATTTTCAACTGAAAAATCTCAAAATTAGCATAGCGATGTCGAATTCGATCTCAAACGATGCATATCAGTACACGATGAGCATAACAGAGCGGCAGCGCAGCTTACCTCAAGCATGCTCGCTGGTGGAAGCCGTCGTTGGCCGCGGCGGTATAGTAGTCTGTTATCCCTGCTTTTACTGTTCCGGTTTCGATGACTACTATGTTTATTTGCAACATTGTGGACAATTATTAGCCAATGAAATGCTTCTTTATTTTCCGAATTTACCCCTAAGCTCGGCTACGAAACTCGCTGATGATTTTGAGGTGGTGGTCGGACGTGCCAACGCCACCCGAGTCTGCTCGCTGAAACGTCCAGTCCTGGGAACTGCAACAACCCAAGTTCTTGAAATCGAATTCGATCGAATGCCGGTTGAGGATGAAGTTATTTTGCAGTCTTTTGAAGAGGTGGAGCTAAAGATGAAACCTGCTAGTGTTGAATCGGTGAGGAGACTGATGGAGGTGAGGTTGCAAGAGAAGGTCGAGGAAGGAGATCGATTCGAGAACCTTGATTGCGTGATATGTATGGAAGAGATTGACAAGAAGATGAATGGGCTAAAGATGCCTTGTTCCCATGTTTTTCATCAGGATTGTCTTTTGCAGTGGTTGAACAATAGCAATATATGTCCGCTCTGCAGATGCGAGATGCCCTACCAAGATTGACGAGATTGATGTACGTACTAAAATTAGTACGGATTTTACTATTCGTACCCTTAATAGTCATTATCAGTGAATAGTATCAGCTTTTTGATTATTTTTTTTTTTGTCTTTTCTTCCTATTTTTTGTCAAATTACAAGCTTCAGCCCCAATTTTATATATTGCACGATATCAACCAAACAAACACACTTGATTAAATATATGGACTTTATGTGGTACTTGCTACCATAATCTACTAACTATATTATGAATAATAAATTTTATATGATCACATGTCCACCATGCTCCGTAATTAAGAAATTTAAATGAGAGAGTTTTAACCGATATTTGGACGTAGTATCACTGAACCACCGGAGTTCTTGTAGCTTTCGGCTTTCTAGGGGTGGCTAATCCTCAACCAGGACTAACTTAGTTCAAGCACAGCACAGATCTGTTTCGTTTCCTATCTCAGACCGTGGTCTCTCACTCAAATCTCTAATTTATGAGGATGAAGGGAATGTAATCAAGAAAATAGATTATTCAAAACATAACTTTCAATTAAGCAACTTTCCCTTACTTAAAGACAAACTTTTATTGAATTTGAAAGAGGATTACAAACAATCAAACACACTGAAAAAGGCTCAACTCACTTCAAACACGTCAAGCTAGAAAGATCCATCGAAGTGTTTTGATCTTAGAGAGAGGAGGATCCACTACTTTGTAAGCTCAAACTCGATTCTCTTTCTCTTTCTAGTTTTTGGTGTTTCTCACTCTTAGACTCTATGGCTTTCGATGCCTTACAATGACTCACAAGGGGTCTATTTATAGAGTTAGAGAGACATTTGATGTCCTTGCTCTATTACCATTTTACCGCGGACATTATTACGGACTCTAACTCTCTTCAAATGGCCAACAGTGCCAACGTTCAATAATTCAAAAAGAAAAAGAAAAAGTTAAAAGAAAGTGACAGACTCTGACACAACACTCACGAGATTCCTTCAAGCTTGTGATGATGATGTTTCTGACTAATCCATGCAATGATTGATGTTGTGCATCCCCTCTTCTCCGATATTATCTTCATAATCTTCATCAACATCCTCATTAAGGGCTTCATAAATGTTTTTTGCGTATTTATCATCCCAACTTAAGAGGGTGTCATAGAAAAAATCTTGGCACTCTGAAGACATAAATTTTCCCAACTCTAAGTCTCTTATGTAGTCCTAAATTTAATCTGAGAACTCGATAGCTTCTGAGAAGTATGGTTTTAAGATTTCAGGGATTACGACCGTAGTGAATCCAACCTTGAAGATAATATTATTCTTGTCTTTCTGATGTTGCTTGATATACTCGTAAATGTAGAAAAATCCATTTGCCCTGGCCTAGATATGATTCTGGATGTTTGGTTGATTTACTGTAATTGGATCTCTAGAGAATTGATCTATTATTCTTCTAAATATGATCAAATAATGTGGCGCTCTAGATCTTCCTTCTCCAACCTCCATATTTGATGGGTGAATATAGCACAATAGGTTCCCAACTCCTTCCCACTTCTTGGCTCTGTTGAACACATAGTTTTGAAACTTTGTGAATGTTTTCTGATTGGACTCCATGGCGTTGGAAGACCTCCGAATAGTCCTTGGTACATTCCATAATCCCATGCATATAGAATGTCACATTCTCCAAACGGGTTTGTTGGTAAACTTGCTGCCTTCATTCCAGATTTGTTGAATTGGTGCACCAAGTGACTCCATTCATGATAGATATTATAATATGGACACTTTATTCCGCTCATCACATATGAATACCAATCGGGAAACTGTTTGTACTTCCATTAGCCTTTCATCTTCTCTTGGACATCAAAAGGAAGGGAAAACATAAACTGAACTAACTCCAACTCCAGAATTCTTTGAGTCATTCTGTCGCAAGATAGAATTAAATCGTTTCTTGATCTTTTTCTGAAAATTTTTCAAAAGATTAACATAGTAGTAACTAAGAGGTGATACCCATCTTAGATGATACTTTGTTTCTTCTTTATACTTTTGTTTGTCTGCCTCCTCTATCGTTATGTAGAGGGAAAACTATACCATTTTGTCCAATTCTTCTTTCTCGACTGTTGTCAATGGGGAGTGATATAGTTTTCCTATTGCCTTCTTTCTTTTTGGTCTGTTGGAAGATGTCATCGATTGCTTGGGAATGCTCGTTCGCAAGCCCTCGAGTTAGGCTATCTGTTAGAGAGTTTTTTTTATCCCTGCACATGTTCAATATCAAAGGAGTATTGATTTAGTGTGAGTTGCCAACGCAGAAGCCTCCCTTGCGCTTTCATGTTACTTAAATTATTTCGAACAAAGCCTAATATGCCTTTGCAATCAGTTCTGATAGTAAAATGTTTTGGAGCAAGAAAGATTATAAATTTATCTATCCCTTTTAGGATAGCAAGTATTTCTTTCTCCATAGTAGTGTAATTGCATTTGGGCTTATTGAAACTTTCACTACTGTACCTGCAAAGCTTATTATATTTTTTGATTTTTAAGATAGCTCCCCAATGGTAGTTACTTGCGTCAGTTTCTAGTACTAGATCATTATCCATATTTGGTAAAGTTAAGACTGGTAACTTTATACAACGTTTCTTAAGATCTTGAACTATCTGAGTATCCAGATTGGTCCAAGTCCAAGTTTGTTCCTTTTTCACCTTAACTTGTAAAGGCTTTCTAAGCTTAGCTAAATCTTTAATAAAATCTGATGCATACGTGAGACATCTTAGAAACCTTTCTAGTTGTTTTCTATCTTCTATTTTATCTGAAAATTTTTCTATCTTTTTTAGGACATGTTTTGCAATACAATTTCTCCAGCTTTTATTTTTAATCCAAGAAACTCTATTTCTTGTTTTACATAGATGCACTTCTTTTGTCCTAAGATGATGTCATGTTTTATGCATTTTTGTGTAACCTCTTTAAGATCATTCATATGTTGTTCTAGTGTTTTTGAGAAGATTAAAATCATCAATGTAAACTAGACAACAATGTTTCAAGTTTTCAAATATCTTATCCATTCTTCTTTGAAATATCTGAGGTGCATTTTTTAATCCAAATGGCATAACTAACCATTCATAATGTCCCTGAGGGGCACTAAAAGCTGTTAACGGAATACTATCTTTATCCATCTTAACCTGTCAATATCCACTTTTACAGTCCATTTTAGAGAACCAAGTGACTCCTTGGTCTATTAAATAAGACTGTTTTATTAGGGATATAATAGCCATCAAAGACAGTATTATCGTTTAAATTTTTATAATTAATCAGCATTCTAGCTTTACCCCTTTCTTCTTCAACATGATTTATAACCATGAATAAGACTCTTACTTTCTCTAATTAAATTCTTTTTCAGTAACTCATCTATCTGTTCCTTGAACTCTTGTTGGTCTTTATAAGTGAAAACCATCTGCTTAACTCTAATAACCAATTTAAGTTCTTTTAACTCTATTGTAGCAAATGATTTATCCTTATCCCAAAATTTCAATGGGTTTTCAGAATATAATTTTTTGCACAACTCTTTTTGTTGATCTATTATTTGTTCTTTAAGAGTTACTACATTAATAGCAAGTGTAAATTCTTTTTGTGTAGGAACAATATATTCCTCACCACGCTTATTGCGCGTGAACTCAATTGTTTGATGAGTGTATGCCTCTTTCATCTTTTTTACAAAGCTTTTTCCCCATTTATAGTGAATATCATTTCACCTAGACTTTGTGTGCATGGAGAATATAATCTTTGGAAGTTATTTCCTATTATCATGTCATGTGATGTTTGCTCGGTAGCCCAAAGTATAGGAATTATGCATGGATAACCTCCTAATATGATGGGTAAATCCTTAATGACCTCAGAATGTGTCATGATGCTATTATCAGCTATCCTAACCTGAATTGGTTTTGATGCAGTTTTCCACATGAATGCAGGAATTAATTTTTTCTTTCCAAAGCAAACAGAACAACCACTATCAACAAATGCACATAAATCATAATTATTAAAACCTTCGATGCATATGGTGATAGGAATGTAAATGTTGTTTGGATTAATAATTCTTAAGCATACTTCTATTTGCAAATTAAGATCTTCATCATCTTCAAACACATGTTGACTAATTGTTTTTGTTTTATAGCCTATTAATTTTTTAGAACTTGAGGCTTATCCTTGTGTTTGTGATGTATTTATTAGATTGCTAGGTCCTGGACTTTCCAGATGTGGTCTATAGCTCGATCCAGTGTTTCCTAGATCTATACTATGTCTAGCAGGTTCCCTAATATTTTTTTCCCAAGTTATTGGCCTCTAATTTTCTGTTTAGGGCTGCTAATAGGCTAGCAATTTCATCATCTACTTTAAAGGAAGGTTCTTCTCTAGGATTTTCAGGTTGAAGACTTACTTGATTTTGTGGAGGCAAGTTGAAATGAGGATTACCCCTATAATTTTGACTCCTGGAAAGACTTCTATTTATTGGAGGTGGATGAGAATCCATGTGAATTCTTCCTTCTTCATCAACGGTTAAAATTCTTCCTTGGTTGGGACTAGAAGGATTTTCGAAGGTATTTATCCACACTGTCTTTAAACTTATTTGGTCAGGCCTTACTTTGACTGGTACAACTTTTTGTCCTGGTCCAACTACTTCAGATTTATCAGCTTCTACCATTTGAGTTCTAGTAGGTGGATTGGTGGTATTTTCTACTTTATATATGACCTTCCATTTCAGTTGTAAGGGACAAGTCCCTTTGTGCATACTAATTCCTTCAGTTAGCAATTTTAATGCTAAGAATATATGCGCAAACTGATCTTCTAAGCTTACATAATAATTTGGTCTACATACCCATGATACTGGTCCTTGACTTAGATTGCATATTACTCCATTAATCGTTTGATCACTAAATTTTTTGTGTCTAGTGTCACAGACAAAGTTAATGCAATGCACATTCTTACCAAAATCTTGTAATGGAGTAATGATGACCTGAATTGCACAAATATAAATGTACTTATATTTTTTTGTCTTTATTGTGTTTTTGAATATTTTTCCAATTAATCAGGTTTATCTCAGTAGCTTGATTTTCATTATTTTTTACTACGATATCTCCAACCATTTCTTCACATACGAACTTTGAGAATATTGGAATGAACGTTCTTTTAAAGAACTGTTCTTTAGCAATGATCGGGAATTAAGCCCCTGATCTATGCATTTTTTTTCCAATTGCTCTTCGTCGATGGAAGTATCAGCTTCTTGCAATTGGGCTAGAGTAGTTGTTTCTTTTGAAGAAAACATTTCTTGCATTTTTCTTTGAGCTTCACTATCCTCTCCTTGCATCATTTCACATACATCCTCATAATCTGAACTTTCAGATTCTTCTTCTTCCTCTACTACTTCTACAACTCTATTATTATTTAAGGCTAGGTCAAGAGCTTCTTCTTCTGTTATTTCAATATAATCTAAGCTCCCTACAACTTTAGCAAGTTTATTATTCTTTCAATTTTTGCATTCATTAGCATAATGACCTATTTTTCCGCATGCCCAACATTGTGCAACTCTTTTTCTTCTCGGGACAATAAGAGGCTTTCCTAAAAAATCTTCTTTCTTAACAAAGGGTTTTCGATGATATTGTTTCTGATATTTTTCCCCTCTTTGTTTATTAAATTTTTTCTTCCTATAATACTTTCTTCCATAACCATTTTTCTGATTATATCTTCGATTACATCCCCATTCACCAAGAAGATCCCAACAATTTAGAAATTGTCTTTTCATATGTTGAGTTCCCTTAACTTCTCGACATTTTTTCTCTACCCATTTTTTAATGAACCTTAGTCTATTTTCTAGGGTATCTATTGAATTGAATTTTTCTATTCATTCCTGGTACCCTTCACTAATTTCTTCATTTATGGGCTTAGGAAGTTTATCGAATAGCATTTGAAGGTTTATCCCGTTTTCTCCCACCTTATAATAATAGTACTCAAATTCTGAAAGATAATTTTCCAAATATCTCATATTACAAATTTCAAGAGTGTTTAATTTTCTTTTCCATTTGATTAATTTTTTTTATCTTTATCATCTCTGTCTCCAATAAACTCATATTCTAAAGCTTTGTAGAATTGCCTAAACATAACATCTGGTGGCTCTACTGCTCTTAAGGTTTCTTTAATTTCTTCACCGATTGATTCATATTAATCTGCCACAATTGCATACAAACTATGTTCGATATAATTTAAGA
Source organism: Fagopyrum esculentum (assembly GCA_033239045.1). NCBI lineage: Eukaryota > Viridiplantae > Streptophyta > Magnoliopsida > Caryophyllales > Polygonaceae > Fagopyrum > Fagopyrum esculentum. The sequence continues at coordinate 120,507,333 of BSUD01000008.1, forward strand.
AAATTTGCAGATCTCCATTCAGCGTTCATGTTTAAGACATTCATCATACTTTTCTTCCAAAAGTCTAGCACATCTTCTTAGTTTCTTACTCCATCTAGATTAAGCTTATATCCGGTTTCACTTATGGGTTCAAGCAGAAGTTCTCTTTTGTTAGGTCTATGGTTTGGCATAATCCTAACTCCGAATTTAGCTGTTTTTCTAAAAATTATTTGGGTTTTAGATTAACTCTTTGTTGACTCGTTGACCCTTGTTCATATTCTTGATAACAAGATCTAGTGGCCTTGTTAACCTCTTGTTCTGGAACTATTTCTTCTTCCACTTCATTAACATCCACAACTCTTTTTCCCATCTTTTTATCTAGTTTTCTTTTAATTTCACTTAAGGGAATAGTTTCTAGGTCTTTAAGTTTGATTAGCCCATTTGTTGATACATTTCTTCTTCATCAGTGTAGTAACCAGATTCATCACTGCTCAAAGAACTCATTTCTTTGTCAGACATATCAAGTGTCTTCTTGATTTTCTGACTTTTCTTCTTGTTCTTCTTTCGTATCGGATTTTTTAGTTAAACTTGGTACTGAAAACTTCTTTTGGAAATTTTCGTTTTGAAAAGGATACTTATAAGAAAAACCGACTGACTTTTTTCTTGGAGGGTTTAAGAAAGGTGTTGCACCAAGATGTTTAATTTTGTTGGTAATTTCAAGAACTAATTTTTTGTTTTCTTCTCTGATAGATAATAAAGTAGCAGATATTTCTTCCCTATATTTTGTAAGGGTTGTTCTCAACTTAATTAAGCTTACTTTTAAATCTGCAATATCGTCGATTATGGCATTTAAAATAGCTTCGTGGTGACCTTATCCAGCGCTTAAATGTTTTTGCATGTGGTGCTAATTTATGTGGACAATTTTCGGAAACCTCCAGTTTTACTTAATTTTTTTTAATTTTTAAATTTTATTTAATTTTATTTAATCACTTGGCTTTGATATCAAATGACAGGATCACACATAAATTACAAAATACAACTTAAAGTTTTAAACAAAAATATAAATACAACTTATTATAAACTAGGTACTCTGAATATAAATTTTAGAAAGTTGTGGATAAAAAGAAAAAAGTAAAAGAAAAAAAAAATATTTTTGATGTGACCTGGTCAAAGTTTATCGTAATTCAAGTTGTGCTCTTTTACATTAGGATTAGGATTGTGATGTGTTCTGTAAGAAAATGGTTCAATGATGTATATTGTTTGTATGAACTATTCTGTTCAGCTCCTCTTGTTTTATTAGGGATCTTTCACCCTCCATCTCCACCTTGATTGCGATTCGATTTTAGAATGCGGTTATAGAATAATCTCCTATATGTCTAATCAGTTTCCGTTTAAATCCCGTATTTATCTAGTCAATTCCATCTATTTTGTTCAGCTCCTCTTCTTTTATTATGGATCTTTCACACTCCATCTCGATTAGATTTTAGAATAAGGTTATAGAATTGTAATCCCGTATATGTTTATACTACTTATTAGTGTTTATACTACTTATTAGTGTTCATTATACTACTTATTAGTGTTGATTGAACTTGTTTGGTGGTGTTGGGCCAAACAAGTTATGCGCGAAGGTGGGGTTATATTTAGATTGGGTTGGATTGGGTTGTTTGGCTCTAGCGATGTGGGACGATCCAGGATGAGTTATCGGCGGGAAACAACGGCCAAGTAGGGGATAGGTTGGTGTAGAAGCTAACAGAGATGGTGAGGAGTAAAGTTCATCCATGGGAGAACAACGAGTGGTCATTGAAAATGGTGAGGCAACCGATTAAAAATATTCTCATAAAAAATAATATGATGTGACAATAAGACCTTATGATTATCCAAATATAAGCATCGGTAACCCCTATGAATTTGGGAATATCCTAAGACACAAGTGGTGGAATAAGGAGATAATTTATGGGGGTTTGTAGCACTCATATTTGGGTAGCAGATGCATCCAAAAATATGTAAATTATAAGTAGAAAACCTAAGATAAAGACGATAAGTGGGAGTGAGATTGCCATTGGTTTTTGATAGGATAAAGTTATGAATATAGCATGCCCAATTGAGAGCTTCAACCCAATATTCAGTGTGCATGGATGCATGAAATATGAGACTACTACTTTTCTCATTGAGGGATACAAATTATTCGTTCAGCCTTTTCATTTTGGGGAGCTTTGTTAAGACCTTGTCTTTTGCTAAAAGTATGAACATTAGTATCATCAAACTCACCCCCATTGAAAGCTTTTTATTTTCTTTTGGAATTGTGTAGACATGTAATAGTAAAAATGCAATATAGTGAAGCAACTATCATATTTACTTTTTGAGAAGAAAAACCCTAGCAAAGTTCGATAAGTCATTCAATAAAACTAAGTAGTATTTGATCCACTCAAACTACATATAGAAGATGTCCGAAAATCACAATGAATAATACTAAAAATATCATGAGTTTGAGAGGTGGAAGAATAAAAAAGAAGACGCTTGTGTTTGGCTAATTGACAAGACAAACATATTTTCTTCTTACGTGGTGACGGGACGAAGTGACGCAATGTTGGACTAAGAGCACGGAGATCAGGATCACCGAGAAGGCCTAGACAAACATGCAAACATTTAGACCTGACAAGAACATGTTATGGATGGACTGGTTTTATTGAAACTAATGTGGTGGATATAGGATAGATATCACCGCAGCTATCACAACGTACATTGAATTATTTTTCTCGTATAAGAGATCTTTCACACACAACAAAGGCCAGTCGGACAACCACATTATTATCAACGGAAAATTATCCGATGAAAATTAAGTTTTTGACTAGGTGAGGGCCGGGCATGTAGGACCCGGGGTATGGTGAATTGAATCACACTACAACTACATAACTAATTATGATAAATCCCTAACATTGTTTATATTTCTAACAGTATCCGGACACCAATGCTAACTGCTTTCTGTAATAGCATATTCTATTGTATAAATTACAGAATATACAACATAGCGAGATGTGTAGCTGTGTTTGCAAGTTTCAAAGTTTTGGCAATTCGTGTAATTTGATATTCAAGTTGAAGGTAGGAAGAATGTGTGTTTAGCTCAAACAAGTACTTGTTGATTGCGTGATCTTAGATTACAACATAACTAAAAGTCGCGCAGTTTGAGTGGAAAATGTCAAAGTATTGGTCTACATTTGTGTTTGATTTTTTCTGGTGGGTTCACATTTGTAACTGATAGGAAATTGCCAAAAAGATAGGTGAAACCATTGTGAGGTAGGATTGTACAAACTTAGACCAGACCAAATAATCAGGTCAGAAATTACGATCCGTTCTGATTTTGAACCGTTATTGTTAGATCCACTCTGTGACCATTTTTATACTTTTTGAGATATTGGATATAACCCGAATATTTAAACGAACAGGCTCATGATGAACCGTTACATGTAAAAGTATTACCGGTCCGGACAGTTTGCCATTTCTTGAATAATCCTCAGCTCTAAGAAAGCCAAATCTTAATGGATTTTTTCATCCTTTCCGATGCTTAAAAAGACAAATCCAAGCTTCATGGATTCCACTTACCACCGAGAAACATGGAAAGCCCCTTAAAATACACATATTAATCTAAAGCCGGCAATGAAAATTTCAAATTTCTCCCGCATTTATCTCCTTTTTAAATCTCTCCTTAGATTTTATTTCTCATAATCTTTGATCATACTTTGTTTCTCTTTGTCCCTGAAGGAACCATGGATCCAATGGAGCTCAAGCTGGCCTTCCAAATGTTCGATCACAACGGGGACGGAAAGATCACAAAGAAAGAGCTAAGCGACTCGTTGAAGAACCTAGGAATCGACATCCATGACGAGGAGTTGGCCCAAATGATCGAGATCATTGATGTAAACAAAGACGGGTGTGTTGACATTGACGAGTTTGGGGAATTATACCGCATGATCATGGACGAGAAAGAAGACGAAGAGGAGGATATTAAGGAGGCGTTTAACGTGTTTGATCGAAATGGAGACGGGTTTATATCGGTGGAGGAGTTGGGATCGGTTTTGCAGTCGCTTGGGATGAAACAAGGGAAGACGATTGAGGATTGTAGGAGGATGATAAGTAGGGTGGATGTCGATGGAGATGGCCGAGTCGACTTCTCCGAGTTTAAGCAGATGATGAAGGGGGGTGGCATTGTTGCATTAGGTACATAGGTTGAGAGGAAAAGGGTTTAATGTTGTATGGTTGAGAGGACAAGTAATGTAATATTCCTTGGATCTTTTTGTCTATGATGATCAATGGATTGATGGGCAAATGTTTATTTGCATATTGATTTGAGTGTTTCTTTTGAATTTATTTTTAAAAAATTATAGAAGGTTATTATGACGAATTGTCACTTTTTAATGGTATACCGTTTTAAGACAATCATTCGGATAAGAACTTTAAATAGATAAGAAAGCGCATAAATCTAGAAAAACTTGTGCTTTTTCAGGTGAAAACGTCTTATTTTAGTCTTACAAAGAAAGAATTATTTTAATTACTATTATTTCTTTTAGTTTTTGTCTACTTATTTCCTATTACTTGTATATGTTTTGTTTTTAAGTTTTCAATGATGATAGATTGGTATTATTGAAAATTAATGTGGGAAAATTAAATTTGGAGATTATTTTTGTAATGTTTTCATCTATTGTTATGAGATTATTGTGAAGTTATGAGATTTCTGTGGTATTATATTCCAAATAATCTATTAAAGTCTTCCAAAAGCACCCTTGTTTACTTATTAGATTGTATATTTATTTCCTTTTACTTTTATAGAATTTTTTTTGTTAGCGTATCAATGGATGAGATTTATTTTGTCTACTTATTTCCTTTTAATTGTATAATTTCTATTATTGGATATTTTCCTAATGTTAGTCTTTAGATAAAAACTAGTTCATATCCCGCACCTTATGCGGATATCTATATATATTTGATGTTTTTTAAAATAAAATGTCGTTACCAATTTTAAAAACATATTTACTTTTATCAAAGATTGTGTAACAAATTTTAAAAGATTGCGTAGAACATAATAAAATTGTGTTGAAAAATTCTGTAAAAAACAATTGAATTGCATTAAAAATTGCGTAAAAAACATATTTTACTGATTTTTAAATCTAATTTTAAAAAATGATTTTAAAAGAATGCATTACATATTTGAAAAGATTATGTGAAAAATAATAAAAGGTTCACGAATATTATTAAATGCTAATTAAAAAAATGGATTTAATATATATTAAAAGAAACACTTTTTAAAAATAAACATTTTTCTTGTCACGATTCAATAATTTTTTATTTTTTTAAAAAACATTTTTAGTAACGGTAAT
>BSUD01000008.1:120513678-120532326 GCA_033239045.1 Fagopyrum esculentum
ATAATCAAAATAAAACATTCATACGAAAAATAGAAAAAAGATATTAATTAAGTAGGGATATTTGTTTGTTTTGGTAAGATGTAAGTTAAAAAAAAAAAGGGAGAATTTGACATACTAGGCTTTTTTTAGTTTTTGTTTAAGAAAATGTACCCCAAATTTTTTACCACTTTCATTTAATAGTAGGTAAAAATTATTAACCCTTCTATTAGAAAGAAAGAATAAATGATGTTTGTTATTTGTTATATAAGTATAATTTTTAATTTTTAATTACTGAATTTGTTTTCTTTTATTATTTTTCTTGCCTTTTTAATTTATTTTTTATTTTCTTTTTTATTTTCTGAACTGAATTTCTCATACCGGAAATTCTCATACCAGAATTTTCATACCAGAAATTTCATACCAGAAATTATCATACGAAAAGTTCATACCAGAAATTTCATACCAGAATTTTTTTCATACCAGAATTTTTTTCATACTAGAATTTTTTCATACCAGAATTTTTCATACCAAAAATTTCATACGAAAAGTTCATACCAGAAATTTCATTCCAGAAATTTCTGAATTAAAACTAGCGGCACAATCAACACTTGATCCTTGTGCTTTTTGTCCGCTATTTATTTTTGTTTACATAATACTTTTATTTTGAGACAATTTTAACATATAATTCTCCACTCAAATAATGCTCAACTCCTCCACGTCTTGTCAATTTGTCATTGTCAACTGGGAAAAAGAACAAGTCTTTTGGAAACCAAAAGAGACGGTGATGGACCCATTTTTGCAAACCGTCATCATATACGCAAATTACAATAAAAAAATTGCAAAATTACAACGAGCCCCCTAAAATTTGCAAAATTAAATATTAGACAATTAAAAATTCATTCCGGTATGTAAATTTCGGTATGTAAATGTACGGTATGTGAAATTCTGGTATGTGAAATTCCGGTATGTGAAAATTCGGTATGTGATAATTCCGGTATGTGAAAATCCGGTATGTGAAATTCCGGTATGTGAAAATTATGGTATGTGAAAATTCCGGTATGTGAAAATTCCGGTATGTGATAATTCCGGTATGTAAAATTCCGGTCCGGTATGTGAAAATTCCGGTATGTGAAATTCCGGTATGTGAAAATTCCGGTATGTGATAATTCCGGTGTGTGAAAAAATTCTTCATTCTAGAAAATAAATAAAAAATAAAGAAAATAAAAAAGACAAAAAAAATTAAAAAAAGAAAATAAAAAAAAAATTCAGTTTTTAAAAAGCATTTGGAAGAAAGAAGAAAACAAGAGGATGGAGAAGGTTTGAAGGTAAAAAAAAATAAGAGGGGTATATTTACTTAATTGAAAAACAAAAAAGCCTACTTACTATCACTATTTCTCTAAATAGCCTACTAACCAAATTTGTCCAAAAAAAAAAGGTATTTCACGTATTTAAGGAAAGATTACATATTCTTTTGTTAAAAACAAAAGATATTAATCAAAATTGTTTTTGGAAGGTTTGTTTGTGCACGGCCTTGATGCATATTAGTTTCCTTTTTTCAAAACGAATTTTAAACATGTATATTTTTGTGAGATTTTAAAGATATGAAGAGTATCTAAAAGGAAAATATTACTTAATAAATTTAGAATTAAAATAAGTTATCGGCAATGAATTAGTACTTTAATAAAAAAAACTTTGAAAATAAACTATGGCGTTAAGTGTTGATTTTGATTTTTTTTGCAATTCTTTTTTATTTAATTAAGACTTTAAAGTAAATTTTATCAGATCCTTAAATTGTCATCAACTACAAAAAAAAATAATCATATCAATAAAACTATAAATAAAAAAATTAGCACAAATTATTTTTTGGTTCATGTTACAAGATATTAATGGGCGAATTTTGAAATTAGATAATATAATTTGTACTTTTAGTGCAATTAACTTGTTATTGAGTACACAAAAATTTTTTTAAAACAAAAAAAAAACCGAAAAGTTTGATTCTAAAAAGATTCGATATAAAATTGTTAAATCTCGCAATTTTCTTTTCTGTTCCTGCGCGATTCTGAGCGAGTTTCTTTAATATTCGTCTTTGTATTTCCTCCCAATTCTCTCAACCTCAATCTTTCCTCGCAACGATTGCCGATAGATTTCAAATTATTGTGGCTACGACGATTTCATTGTTGCTGAAATTAGGTTCACATATTAGTATGATGATTTATTTCCCTATGATTCTTGTAATTGAATGTACTTCATCTTTTTTTTTTTAATCTGAAGGAATGCTTCATTTTCTCTTTTTTCATTCAATTTTGTGTTCCTCTTTTTATCAATGATAAGAAATTAGAGTCACGATTTCATATATTCTCTCTCTTTATTCTCTAACCATCTTTATTGGTCAATGTGTGCTGCTGAGAATTGCAATTAGTGGTAGATAATTTCTTTCATATAGGAGAAATTTAGTTGTTGTAATATGTGTAAGAGTGTAAACTCTAACTCCAAGAATTGATGTAGCAGCGAAATCAGGTTCTTGTAATATCATTTAAGAGTGGATAATTGAGAGAAATACTAAGGTTTCTTATAATATCATTTGCAGATGACATATTTTGTTACTCAGTAATTTGTGGCATCTTTTTGATATGACAAACATGTGGAAAGCAAAAATGAATGATCCAATGAAAAATGTGACATCTATTGATATGACAAACATGAGGAAAGCAAAAATGAATGATCCAATGAAAAAGTGGCATCTATTGATATGACAAACACGTTGAAAGCAAAAATGAATGATCCAATGAAAGAGATCTATTGATATGAGAGACCTGTTAAAAGCAAAAATGAATTATCTAACGAAAGAGGGTGAAGATAGATGTGTCAAATGTAAGGCAACAATCGAATCATCAAAACTCAGACGGGCAGGCTGATGAGCAACTATGAAGAAATGGATAGTTTTTTGTCAGAGATCTTCAATGAAATATACATATTAAGATGCGATGATGTCCAAACCCAAGTTGTTGTAGTGGTTTACGGAATCATCAAAACTCAGACGGGCAGGCATATGAGCAACTATGAAGAAATTGATAGTTTCTTGTCAGAGATGTGCAATGAAATATACATATAAAGATGCGATGATGCCCAAACCCAGTTGTTGTAGTGGTTTACAGTTGTAATGAAACAACAGTAAACCCTTTCAATACAGATTTTTAAATTTGTTGGAAAAAAAAAAAATTGTACTTGAACTTAACCAAAATGTCAAAAAATATATTGTTTGTATACTCTTTATGCTCCAAATTTATACAATATCTAAAACTATCAACCTTATTAGCTAATCGATGTGGGATAACAAATCCCTCAAAAAAAATTATGTGAAAATGTATAGTCCCAAAAAATTGGTTGAAAGAAAAAAAATTATGTGAAAAATTTCAATAAGAATAAATAAAGATTCTCGGCCAAAAAATTGTGGGATCTTCCTTTCAATACTAATTCCACAACAAACCCTTTCATTGTAGATTTTTAAATTTGTTGGAACACAAATCTTGTACTTGAACTTAACAAATGGTCAATAAATGTATAATTTGTATACGAGATAATAAAATCCCTCAAAATATTTAACGTAAATAGATTAGGTTATAAATCTTTTTAAAAAAAGGAAAAAATTGTCCAAAAAATAAAAGAAAAAATGAGGGAAATAGGGCTCCTAAAATTTTATTTTTGCAAAGTGGGCTCCTAGTATAATTTAGGCCTGCAAAAAAAGCTGTATTTGTGGGCCTCCCAAGAAAAGATAGATGGATAGGCTGTCAAAAAAATTGAATATTAAATGACTGTTGGTATTATTTGCAGAGAAGAAAGAGAAAACGTTCATTCTCTTTGTAAAGAGAGAGAAAACAGATCTAGAAAGGAACGAAAGAGAAGAAGGAGAAATAGAGGATGAAACGGAGATCCGCCGGAGTTTCAACGACAGGGAACACTGTTTCGCCGCCAAGACATTTGGCCACCAAGCCGACACCGAAGGATGAGCGAGAGATCTAGGGTTTCCTTCGAGCGGGAGAAGGGCAAGCGAGAGATCTAGGGTTTCGCCATCAAGGTTGACACGAGGAGGGGCTACGCCACTGGTACTACAAAGCCGGCGCCCACTTCTCCTTTCTTTACCCTCTCCCTCCGGTGAAGCCAGCGCACTTCTTCTGAAGCCGGCACACTCCTTCTTCGTCCGCTAAAGGCGGCGCCCACTTCCCCTTCATTTGCGCCCTATTCTTCAACCTTACCCAAACCGCGCCCACTTCTCCTTTCTTTGCCCTCTTCTTCCTCCCCTGAAATCGCTTGGGAACGTTGTTTTAGTGGCGGATCTCCCTTCCTTTTCTGCTCAGATTTCGGCGCCCTCTTACAGTCTAGGGTTTACGCAGGCTGTTATTGAAGCAGAGGACCGTAGGATGGCCGGCGAGACTTCGATGGCGGATGAAGCTAGGGTTTCCGCTGATATTAGGGTTACCCAATTGTAACCCTATTGTATGCATACGTAGTTACTTTTTTAATATCTGTTGGAGTATATGATACGTGCTTACCCAAAAAATGCTTACCCAATTCCAATTATTTAGATTATATGGATATGGATATGTGTATATTAGTGTTGGAGTATATGGATATGTGCTTACCCAATTGTATGCTTACCCAATTGTATGTTTACCCAAGTTCAGTTATTTAGATTATATAGATATGTGTATATTAGTGTTGGAGTATATGGATACCCAAGAAGTTTGACATTACCCAGGAAGATGAGAAGTTTCAGATTATCCCGAAATACATTACCCAGGAATTTTGAGATTACCCAGAAATAGATTACCCAAGAAGTTTGACTGGTTTAGATTACCCCGAAATACATTACCCAGGAAGATGAGAATTTTCAGGCTTTCAGCTTACCCCGAAATACATTACCCAGGAAGATGACAAGTTGGAGATTATCCATGGATACAAACAAATACTACTTACCCACAAATAGAAAATGTAAACAAGCACTGCTTACCCACAAATAGAACATGAAGTTTCACTGTTTTAGATTCACAAAAACAAAAGATGAGAAGTTTCAGATTACCCACAAATACATTACCCAGGAAGTTTGAGATTACCCAGAAATAGGAACAAACACTGCTTACCCAGAAATAGAAGCTAAACAAGCAGTCCAAATTCCTGCGTTTCAATTGGAAGAAGAAAAGAGCTACATATGGATACCCAGATATAATTTACGTTTGAAAGGAGGGAAGAAGAAGGGACAATGGAGGGAAGAAGATGGGCTGGCTGAATTGATTGGTCTATTTTCTGATTTTTTCTACATGTCACCCATCAAATCAGTCTAGATACCTATGTCCCTTACTTTTCTGATTTTTTCTACAATAGGAGCTCATTTTCTAAATGAAATTATGAGAGACCCAAAATTCAAACTCTACATTGTAAAAGGCCTACATTGCAGGGGTATTATTCAAGTACGGTTCATTATTAGGGTAGGGTTGTGAGGCGGAATCTGGACCGTCGATTACAATAACAATTAGTGGTTGGATGGAAGCCTAAGATTACCTGGCGGTGGCAAAATTGTAAATATCACAATTTGTAGAAAACACGACAGAACGACTGAAACTCAAGCTCCCTCTCCCTCTTGCTTCCATGGCTAGCTATGAATGATTGTGTTTTGCTGAATGTCAAGCTTGAGAGAGAGAAATCAGACACGAAGCTTGATCGAAATCCATCTACTCTCCATATTTTATGAGAAGCTTGAACGAGATCCAACAAGAACACTAATTAGGGTTTTTGTTTTCAAATTTCCTCTTGCAAATCATGGATTTTGGTGGGTTTGAAACAGTAATTTCGTTTTTTGTAGTTGTTGAGTTGTAGTTCTTATTGAGTTTGTGAAGCTTTAATTTCATTAGATTGGTGTTATTTCAAACTTGGAATTTTAAGGTCCAACAATGGAGTTTTAAGGTCTAACAATGGTGTTTTAAAGACCAACGATGGATTTTTCACTGATTTAGTGGGTTGATTTGGGGTTGTTGTTAAGAATGTGCTGAACTAATCGGATGTGCTATACGAACTAGTAATGATTGTACCGTGCACTATTATTTGTAATACAATGAACTACTTCTTTTTATAATGTGAACTACTCTTTGGAGCTTCTTTTTTTTTAGAGCTTCTTTATTATCGCTCTACATCGTTGATAAACAACTAGCTCATAATTTTACAGCTTCTGTTTTTAAAAGCATAAACTACTCTTTTAAATGACATGAACTACTTGTTTACAAATTATGAACTACTCTTATTTATATGATGAACTACTCTTATGTATATTGTGAACTACTCTCATAAAATTAATTAGTTGTTCTTATATGTACTTTCAGGTTTGCAACCCTTAACAACGGAAATGTTTATTGAGTCGACATTAGAAAAAAAATGGGGATGTTGGGTCTTTGTTGCACATTACAAATGAAGGATCAAGAGAATGGAAGTCAATATGTGATGATGAGATAAAACCTTGTATTGGAAAGATATTCAAAACACTTGATGAAGCTCGACTGTTTTATGAGAATTATGCAAAAGTTTGTGGTTTTCACATCCGATGTGGATCAAAGCACAAGGACTGTGCACGTCAAGAAGTCGTTACTAGTAGGACATTTGTATGTACTAGAGAAGGGAAGAAAATTCATCCAATACCGCCGGTCAAAGAAGAACAGTTTCTAATCGAGTAGAATGCAAAGTTATGTTGAGATTGAAGTACATTGGTCCACGTGGATATACAGTTTCCACTTTTGTTGAGGTTCACACACATCTTATGTTGTCTAATCTATCTCGTGATTTTGCTAAGTAAAAGAGTGATATGACTATTGGACATCAAAAGTATATGTTTTATTGCTCAAAAGCAAACATTGGTCCTGCCAAGTTACATAGGTTACTTCAACAATTTGTTGGTGGTGACGCCGGGATGTTGGTGCAACGGTTTAGAACTTTAGAAATTTCAAGCGAGATTTGATGGCTTTTATATCGGATACTAATGCACAAATGTTGATTGATAAACTCATTAACAAGAAGGAAGTGTGCAAGAATTTTTACTTCAGTTATGACGTGGATGAGAATGATCAACTTAGTCATGTGTTTTGGGCGGATCCTCTTGCTCATTGAAACTATGCTTTATTTGGGGACGTTTCCTTTGATTCTACATACCAAACTAATAGGTAATTATTTGAATTTGAACTACCTATGTTATACTTACACTCACTATCATCCATTAACTGCTCCTTTATATATCACGAACTACCCCTTTATACGACATGCACTACACTTATATATACCATGCACTATGATTTTATATACCATGCACTATGATTTTATATACCATGAACGATTCTCTCATATTTTAAAGTAGGTAATTATTTGATTTGAACAACCCATGTCATACTAACATCCACTATCATCCATTAACCTCTCCCTTATATATCATGAACTACCCCTTTATATGACATGAACTACACTCACATATGCCATGCACCATGCTTTTATATACCATGAACGAGTCTCACACAGGTTATGAATTATCTCCTCTTGGTATAAATTCAGATATGGCATGATTTTTGCACCATTCACGGGTCTTGACAACCATAAAAGACATGTGATATTTGGAGGTGGTCTTTTGTTGAAAAAAGATGTTAATTCATACACTTGGTTCATACACCATTCACGGGTCATGAACTACCCCTTTGATTCTACATTTGAAGTTGCTTCTCACCTTCCATGGAGGGAAGCCTGGGCACCGGAAATACTGTAGTCAGCGAAACCTACCCAGCCGTTGTGTAGCAATCCGGGCGTTGTGAGGTCGAGAAGCAATTGAACCCGGCCGAAGAAGGTGAGAGCTTGATTTTGCAGTAGAAGACAAGAAAGCGACGAAGCGGACGAACGAAGAGGGAAGCTTGGGAGTTTGATTTTGCATCAGAAGACAAGGAAGCGACGAAGCGGACGAACGACCTAGCGAGAAGAGGGAGGAGAAGAGTCACTTTTTTCCCTATTTACCCCTAATATTCTACTAAAATTACAAAAAGCCTCAATCAGATCAACGGTGCAGATTTCCCCTTTTATCCGTACCAGATAAATAGGACCGTACCTGAACGATTATCTACATTGCAGCCAAAAATAAAACATTTAGGGGAAAACATTAAGACCTGATAATTGTAGGGTAACAATTTCACATAATTATTGTATTTGAACTTAACCAAAATATCAAGAAATGTATTATTTGTATACTCTTTAACGTAAATAATTAACGTAAATAGATTAGACGGATAACAAAAGATTTCCTGGCTTAAAAAATAGTTTAAAAATAAAGATTTATTGTCCCAAAAAATAGATGGGTTGGAACAAAAAAAGTTATATGAAATTTTTCAATAACATATTGTTAATTTAATAAATAGAGATTCTATAGCTTAAAAAATTAGTTTAAAAAATAAAGATTTATTGGTTAAAAAATTGTGGGAGATCAATCTCAATACTTCTTCCAAGCGCCGCGTCAGCAAAATTTGTGCTCTCTTTTAACATGTATAATAAGATAATAGATAATATTACTAAACACTAAATTATGACGGTAGTATATAAATACGAAAATAAGATAGTTTTGTAAGCAAAAGTTATTTAAGTGTATGTATGTCACGGATCGCTCTTCCGTGACGATGCCAAGACCGGCAAGTCAAGACGACTTGCCGGAAGACGTCATCAAGACGCCATTTGACAAGGTCAGATGAAAAAAGGCATGGGAAGACGGTCAAGCGGGAGGCTAGGCAAAAACCTTGTCAAGAAGGCATGTCGGGAAGACAAGAGTATTTTGGAAAGATCCGGGACGATCAAGGAGGACCCGGAATGCTCAAGAAGAATCCGGAACACGGTGGAACATTCCGGAAGGTGATGGAATATTCCGGAAGGCGGAGGAATATTCTAGAAGATGGCGGAAGCATCCGAAAGGATCCGGCAGGTTCAAGAAGAGACCCGGAAGGCACCGGAAGGATCAAGACAAGTCTAGAAACCGGAGGAAGTCTCTAGACTTGTGTAGAAGTTGGCGGGACGATCCGGATGGAGGCGGATCTCCCCGGAAGACGGCGGAGACTTCTAGAACTCGAAGGAACCTTGAAGACTTAGCTAGAGTCTTAGGGAATGTTCTAGAGTCGTTAGGATAAGGTCAAGGTAGGAAGGATCCGGAATGACCTAGTAGAGTTAGGATCCAGAACCTTCCGGAGAGGAGGTGGCCAAGGCTATAAATAGGGGAGGCCACCCCTCATTTCCATCATCCCACAAAATCCACCAAACTCCAAGCATTCTAGCTTTCTTGTAAAAAGCTCTCATTTGTAAAGCTCTCTTTGAGTAATATAAAGGCAAGGTTTGCCGACAACTCTCGGATTTTGCCTAGCCATCTAGACGAAGCACTCATAGTCAAGGAGCGTCAAAGAGTAAGGCTGATCTTAGCTTGTCGGGGGCGAAAAAATAGCTAAGAGCCGCACAGTCTGAGTTGGGGAATAACTCGGCCCGTGACAAGTGATATCAGAGCAAAGGTTCGGACGATCGTTCTATTTGGGCGCCAAGCGCTTACAACCAAGGGAGGCAATCTAGGTAGGGGTACGGATCGAGAGGAGCTCTTTGTAGATCGCCAAGCGTTTGCTAGGAAGGTTGGTAAGTAGGTAGGGACATAGAGCATGTTAAGGTCCGAGGGAAGACACAATGGCTAGTAGAGGTGTATCCGGAGGTGGTGACGAGGGCAACCAAGGCAAGAAGGGCAAGAAGACCCCGAGGGGAACCGTCAAGGGACATGGCGACAAGTATGGAAGCCCGCTTAGAGAAGGCGGAGCGTAAGATTGGCGAGATGGTAGACGCCGTTGAGGACGTCAATGGTCAGGTGGACGGCCTTCGAGAAGAAGTAGACGGCCTCAAGGACAACTTTCAAGGACCCTTGAACGAGTCACATAATATCCTATCTAAGAGGAATGATGACCTAGAAGCCATGGTGACGGCAATGCGTGCGGAGATAGAGGCGATAAGGAAGGAGTTGGAGACATGCAAGGCCGCTGCCGGGGCGGGCATGTTCGTGATGGCGCATGCGCACAAGATGGAAGCACCGAATCCGATGAAGTTCAAGGGAGAACGGTCGGCTAAGGACGTGGAGAACTTTCTATGGGGCATGGAGCAATACTTCCGTGTTGTGGGAATCACGGAAGACGGGCGCAAGGTAAGCACCGCATCCCAATATCTTAGTGATGTTGCCTTGCTATTGTGGAGGCGTAGGACTTGTGATAGGACCGGGGGCACCCCTATCACAACTTGGAGGGGGTTCGTGGAGGAACTGAAGAAGCAGTTATACCCGACCTACGCTAATGACGAAGCTCGGGCTAAGCTTCGTCGGCTTATGCAACATGGGACCGTGCGTGAGTATGTGAAGGAATTCTCGGAGATCATGCTTCAGATCTCCAACATGGGAGAAGAAGAAGCCCTCTTTGCCTTCCTAGACGGCCTCAAGACACGGGCAAAGCAAGAGCTGCAACGTCGGAATGTCCAAACCCTCACCGAAGCCATGACGGTAGCGGACTCCTTGTTCGAGTTCAAGAGTGTGGAACGAAGTAATCCTTGTAGGATCAAGGGTAAAAATGGGGGAGCGGATCAAGATGACGAGTCATCGGGGAGCGATGATGAGTGGCCCATGGACAGGAGAAGTAGGTCTCACACGGACGAGAGTTTCTTGGAAAGGAGGAAATTCCAACGAGACGACGAGGGTCCGTCGGAACGAAGGGGCATGTTCAACAAGGACAAGGCCGAGACAAAGGAAAGACGCTGCTTGAGTTGCTTCTTTTGCGGAGAGGAGCACCTCGTAAGGAACTGCCCGACAAAGAATAAGCTTACCGCGATAGTCTCGTTAGAGAAAGAAGAGCCGAGGAGGGTGCCGCTTAGGCTCGGAGCGATGGTAAAGAGTACCCTTGAGTGAGGCAATTCAAATGCTTCGGGTATGACGGTGATCATCTAAACCGGGAATGCCCACAAAGAGCGAAGAAGGAAGAGTCGCCACCCGAGGAGGAGACGGGTAAACGGGTATTAAAGCTCGGGGCCATGAGGACATGCAATGTTTCTAGACCAGAGGAGAAGGAGTCTAGAGCATCCGGGGCATGTGAGGACGGCAAGCCGCCCGGGGACACCGAAGAAGACAAAGCTAGCCCGTTACGGGAGGAGACGAAACGGGAGCCTTCAAAAAAAGAAGTTGACATGTTGCGGGAGGAGACGCAACAGGAACCTTCGGGAGAAGAAGCGGGCACATTGCGGGAGGAGACGCAACGCTTGCCGTCGGAAGACAAAACCTTTTTGGAGAAAGGGGTTGACAAGGTCAAGGAAGACCTTAAGAACGGACTCACATCGGGGACATTGCGAAAACAAGTGGGGGAGTATGTCACGGATCGCTCTTCCGTGACGATGCCAAGACCGACAAGTCAAGACGACTTGCCGGAAGACGTCATCAAGACGCTATTTGACAAGGTCATACAGAAAAGGCATGGGAAGACGGTCAAGCGGGAGGCTAGGCAAAAACCTTGTCAAGAAGGCATGTCGGGAAGACAAGGAGTATTCTGGAAAGATCCGGGACGATCAAGGAGGACCCGGCATGCTCAAGAGGAATCCGGAACACGGCGGAACATTCCGGAAGGTGATGGAATATTCCGGAAGGCGGAGGAATATTCCGGAAGATGGCGGAAGCATCCGAAAGGATCCGGCAGGATCAAGAAGAGACCCGGAAGGCACCGGAAGGATCAAGACAAGTCTAGAAAGCGGAGGAAGTCTCTAGACTTGTGTAGAAGTTGGCGGGACGATCCGGATGGAGGCGGATCTCCCCGGAAGACGGCGGAGACTTCTAGAACTCGAAGGAACTTTGAAGACTTAGCTAGAGTCTTAGGGAATGTTCTAGAGTCGTTAGGATAAGGTCAAGGTAGGAAGGATCCGGAATGACCTAGGAGAGTTAGGATCCCGAACCTTCCCAGAGAGGAGGTGGCCAAGGCTATAAATAGGGGAGGCCACCCCTCATTTCCATCATCCCACAAAATCCACCAAACTCCAAGCATTCTAGCTCTCTTGTAAATAGCTCTCATTTGTAAAGCTCTCTTTGAGTAATATAAAGGCAAGGTTTGCCGACAACTCTCCGATTTTGCCTAGCCATCTAGACGAAGCGCTCATAGTCAAGGAGCGTCGAAGAGTAAGGCTGATCTTAGCTTGTCGGGGGCGACAAAATAGCTAAGAGTCGCACGGTCTGAGTTGGGGAATAACTCGGCCCGTGACATGTACACGTACGATTGTACCAATTTTAGTTGGACGGCAGAGTTTCATGTGATTAGCATATGTGTTCCAAGTCACACGGCAGTCGAAGTACAGCTTTGAATTTACCACGAGGGTTCACGCAGGTTGTCCAGATCCGGACCGGAAATTACGGTTTGGTCTTGAACCGTTATTATTAGATCGGGTCTTACAGTAAGATTACTATATGATCATGAACCGTAATATTCCGGTCTAAACTGTATTTTACCTTTCAAAATTTTATGAAATGAAAATGGATATGGTTCGGATTTCGATCGAACTGTATTGAACCCATGTAAAATATATTTTTAGAAAAAATTATCTAAAAAATGGATCAATACGGTCCGGACCGTGGTGGACTGAACTTTACGTTCCGGGCCATGAATTGGTATTGTGTTACATGCAGAAGTGTAAGGCCTTGTCCAGACCGTTTGCGTATGTCTGTTCTAGTTTGAATCTAGTGATATTGTTTTTGGGTAAAATTTGATAGGTTTTTTGATCGAGGTTGCTAGGATTGTTGAGTTATAAACCCTAACTGGACATGTGAATCTTACAATTTCGGATTACAATTGTGAAGATATTGTAGTTAAGATTTTGAGGCTTTTACCGGTGAAAAGCTTGCTTCGATTTCGATGTGTTTGCAAGGTGATGACAGAAATCATAGAATCACATTTCTTAGTGGTAGATCACCTCTCTCAGCAAAAGCACAAAATCATTGCTCAAACAAGTCCAAGATAATAATTGGGAGTTTCTTGTTATTTATCTCTACAAATTCCCCTTGTTCGAGTCTATGAAAGACCCAATTGTGTCCCAACAACTATTTCTTGTCGGTACTCTTGGTAATATAGTTTGTCTCTACGACATTGAGATCAGTCTTAGGCCATGGAACCCTTCCACACACGAGTTCTTGAGTCGTCATGTCTCAAGAAAGGATCTACTTTACATACTACACAACCTACTATGGCTTCTAGTGGCTCACCAAATGCAGCCTAAGCTCATGGGTTCCAACTTGCAATTCCGAAAAGCTTCAGCAATTTCTCTTGCAGACCCATATTCTCCTGCAGATATCAACAGCATGCTCTACTGGTAAAAGAAAAATACCAAACCAACAAGGCTTAAACCATTAACTATGTACAGCCCAGGAACTGGAAGTTAGCAATGTACTTCAAATCTACCATCACGTTTTCTCGAAACAGCATATATGTTTTTGAAGGAAAAGCAAAGGTGTGATTCTGTGATAGTTGTGTTTTGAACAAAATGAAAACCAAATCTGGATAGTCTCCAGTCCACTATAGCTAGGTTTCAATGTTTCATATTCGATCAAATTAACAGTTAGAAGCACTGTTGGGGTTTACCTGCAATGGAGATTCATGTCAGCTACACTGAATCTCCTGGATATCAAATCAAACAAAATTGATTTCTTTCTAGGATTAGGCAACTTCCTTGCATGGATTCGGATATGCTTAATCACGAGTCCTGTTACAAAAAGTAATACATCACTACTAGAAAAGCGGGCATAAAGCGACACTTTAAATAACATTTTGCGACACCTTAACGTGTCGCAAATATATTTAGCGACGCGTTAACAGGGTGTCACAATTTCCGCCGTCACAATTGGCATATGTGCCAATTGTGACACCTTAAGATGTCACAGTAAATTGAGACACCTTAAGATGTCACATTAGTTAAAAATTTTATGACAGATATATCTGTCATTGTTTTGAGACATTGTGACAATTTAACACGCCTCTCTTTGGTACTCGCATTGCTTTTTTAACCCAACTAATTTTGACACCTCAAGGTGTCGCAATTTACAATTACGTTATTAAAAAAAATTTAATTTAACAATATGGTTCTCTGTTTTTATCAACTTTTATTCATTTAATTAAACTATATGTATCTTCAATTGAATTGAAGTATTTATTCAGCCTAAAATCTAATTTTGGGTGTAGTAAATAATCAAGATTAAAAATATGATGTCATTCTGGATACCCTGTATTTATACTTTGTGGGTGGTGACATAATAGAGCATGTATATAGAGCTACAACAGAATATACAACACTTGTCTGCAACACCTTGTCAATTGGTCTCACTGAAATCTGCATCGATGACATCGGCGTCACCATCTTTAGATGACCCGGATGTAGTTCTAGGTTGGGTGTAAAACGACTGCCCCAACTGCATCACTTCCTGGTTGAGGGCAGCCATTGCATCCTTTGTGGTTTGTGTCACGTCCCTGAGATGGCATCCTTGAGCTCCTTCAGCCTGTCCTCAACCTTCTCCTTCACTTCAGCAGGGTCTTTCTCCCCCAGCTCCTTCAGCTGCTTCTCTGTCTGATAACCACCGAATCCGCCTGGTTCTTTGTATCGATTGCTTCCCTCTTCTCCTTGTCTTCCTTCGCAAACTTCTCAACTTCTTTCACCATCTTATCAACCTGCAACATTCAATTTCATTCTCATCAACTTCTTACATACACACACTAGCTTCTCTATCTAACGCTACAAAGTGACAACATGATGCCCATATACCTCATCTTGGGGCAAAGTGCTAGCACCTGTGATGGTGATGTCCTGCTTCTTGCCAACACCGCTCGTAATTTAATTAAATGAAATAAAACTACTAGTTGTGCTACCATATCAAGGAATGTCACCTTCTTAGTTGTAGAATAATGTTTATCAGCCAATGTAGATACTCCAGTCATAGTTTCAGGCGCCAGCTTGGTAGGAGGAACAATTGTCACCAGTGAATATATTTGTAAACACTCGTAAGTTGTAATTTTCATACTACAAGTAAGATTCCTGAATGCAATAATGCAACTTGTAAGAAAATTGTTTCAAGAAAGATTATTGGTTTTGAATAATTAAGGTGTCATGTTCATACCCTACATCCGAGTAAATTCCGAGCTTATGTCCTTTGTTGTGGACATAATCTGCTAAAGCCTTCATCCCTGAGGGTAATGTTGAAGCTTTTGCTAACAAGGTTTCCTTCATCAACACTCCAAAGTCAAATGCCATACAAGAAAGAAATCAGTGTGGCAAAACAACAAAGAAATCAAAATGTTGCTATTAAGTGTTACCTTAGAATCTCTATTAAGTTCTCCCCAGCAATCATCTGATGACAGTACTGTATAAAGAAAAGTTCAGCATTTGGCTATACTTACTACTAAAAATCAAAGAAAAGTTAAGCATTAACCCAAGTTGATGTACTTATATCCACACCGCGCGAGGCCAGTTGTTACTAATGCATCGGCTACAGTAAGACATGAAAATCAAACAACCATTATTACACTACATTCAGAAAACACTTAGATACACTCGTTACGTACCTGTTTCTCTTATCATTTTCTCGTCTATATTACACGCAAAATGGTTCCAACTGTTCCACCTAAAATCAACATACCCAAATGAAAAGTTACTACTCTTAATTTATTAATGTTCATCTAATCAGTGGGTCTAGTTTTGCTAAAAATGAAGATTTTTGATAGAAGGACATGATATGATTTGGTTAAAAAAAGAGGTGGTTAGGTTGTAGCGCATGGGTATGATTTTGTCTGCGTTTTCCTCTTAAAGAGGTAACCCAAAGATAGGAAACAAATCTCTCTTGATAAGCTCTTTGTTGATGCTGAATAGAAAAACCATTGTATGCCTCATTATTGTAAATAAAGGGGAATCAAAATTTGTGCAGGCAGTACACATACAAACAAGCAAATTACACAGAAGCTCCACTTTAAAACAAAAAGGATGAAAAAATACTTAGTATCAGATCTCTCTTTATAAGTACCTCAATCGAGCTCCAAAATCAGCCTGAGAATAGCAGCACCCACATTGCCATTAGATATATTATATACCTTGCCAACATTAGTTATTACTTCCAGTCTATTGCTTAAACTGTTTTCAATTTTAAAAGTTTATATCACTTACACCATAGCAATGCTACCAAGGAGATTTCCATCTAGATGCTTTTCCATGGCCGCTGCAATCAATCATATAGAAGAGATCATATAGAGATACTATCTTCGATATGATATTGTTGAAGGTAACAAAGTCAACCAATACAATAGGAATACCACGTATATTATTAGTAGTTCAGTAATCTGACTGTTTAGAGAAAAGGAAAATTACCTTTCACTCTCCAGTTAAGCCATCACTTGTTTAGTATATGAAGCCTAACTGTACAAGCAATGCTTACTCATGAGAAGGAATCGCTCGTGCTTGAGCAGTAGTATCAAGCACATATGTGAAATCCAATGAACTTCATCGATCATTCATCTCAAACAAGTCACAATTCACTCGCAATATATATATACACAAGATCTAGACAAGCATTCTAAAATTCGATCAAATTAATGCCATTCAAACAACTTAACTAGATCAAGCGAGCACAATTCCAACCTCACACAAGTAATTTTAGTACATCATAGATCAATCTGAACCTAGATCGGATGCAAACATTAGGATTGCTATATGAACAGAGTAAGAAAACACGAAACATAACGCCCAAACGGCATCAAAAAGCGGCAATAAACTAGAAACGGTGGCTCCGAAAATTCCGGCAAGATCCACGGTTCTCTAGATCCGGAAACGCGGATCCTAGCCTTGATCCGAAGAGAAAGGGATGGGAATTGGAAGTTCTAGGGTTAGTGATTCACAATTGGATGTGAGCTTCCTCCTCTCTCCCCCAAACGTGAGCTTCCCCTCTCTCCCGGAATCTGATAATTATGAAGAATAAGCAGGGCGAGGATGAGAGTTTCTTCGCTATTGAATACTTCAATTCCGGTGTCGCAGTCTCCCTTCTGATTTGGACTGAGAGAAGATGAAGTTTGCAAGTAGAGAAGAGCGTTTGGGCGGATGAGCGTAACCTTATGAATTTATATTCTAATATTGCATTTAAAATAAAATAAATAAATAAATAAATAAATAAGCGACACTTGAAGGTGTCGCTTTTTGTACCATTGGCGACACCTATCTGTGCCGGAAAATAGAGGCACCTTAAGGTGTCGTAATTTAGCAAGGCTTTTGCGGATGCAAATTTTTTGCGACACATCGTCATGGCGTCGAAAGGAAAGCGTCGCATATAACCCTCATTTCTAGTAGTGCATCACGGGAGGGTACAAAGCTGCCAAGATTAGAACATCTCATGTGTCAATGAAAATAACATTACGTAGCATCTACGTGTGCGCTTACTACTAATTAGTAACAGTGTAATGGTCAAGTATAATTCTTGTAAAATCTAGTTGGTTTTTATGTGCAGCACCTTCTTCGTTAGGAATTTGTCAGGTAAGTCCGATTGGCGTGTCACAACCAAGCAACAAAATTTATCAATGGCAGCATGATCTATCTTTAGAAATACAGGGAATGATCATTAGTTTGTGCTATTTTTTCAGAGACAAGAAAATTAGTTGATGTTCTAAAAAACTTAAATTAAACAGTGTCAAGATGTTGATTCAACCTTTAGAACACCAAACAGAAGTAAACACAAAAACAACGCCAAACATTTAATGATCAAGAGAAAATAAATGCTAATATGAGTCAGGAATAAGTAAACCATCACATGCAATTGTAGTGTGCAGAGGAAGTGTATAAGGTTCGACCATAGAAGGCGCATATATAAATTATATATATGAAGAATTAGGGGCAGATCACACAAGTAGTAAGAACTGAGAAACAATGAATTTAGGAGATGGAAACATTATATATGATTACTTATAAAATTTACTTTCTGAAATCTTTTTTTTGGTGTACTTTCACTCATTTGGTACTAAAATCTATCTTCAACTCAGAAGAAAAAAGTGTAGAGATGATAGATAATTTGTTCAATCAAAAAGGATGTATACATGGTTAACAATTGAAATGAAACACAAATGAATTGCAAGGAAGCCTAAAATAAATATAAGATCATAAGGCATTGAGTTGAAACTCAAATTTTATACACAGGATTAAGAAAGTACCTTCCAAAATACCGAATGTAGTGACTCCAAAGTCCAAACCAACATACATGCTACACATCTCATATATAATTCATTTAGAATGATGGTTGATCAAATTACCCTATCAAGCAAAGGTGTGAAAACTAATAGTCTAATACTATGGCATTCCAAAGTACCTGAAAAATTTAGAAACATAGCAGATATTTGAAAAGCTATGTTAGCCTTAAGGAATCATATGTACAGTATACCAAAAATAGGATAACTTAAGTGTGAAACCAAATAAGAGGAGTTGCTTCAAGTATTTTCACTTCATTCTGTATAAGAATATTAGTTTTATGTAAAGTCTACGATCATGGTTACTGTTATCATTGCTAATATGCAAAGTGTGTAGAACAGTCAATCATCCCTAAGT
>BSUD01000008.1:120532336-120546323 GCA_033239045.1 Fagopyrum esculentum
GGACGATCAAGGAGGACCCGGAATGCTCAAGAAGAATCCGGAACACGGTGGAACATTCCGGAAGGTGATGGAATATTCCGGAAGGCGGAGGAATATTCTAGAAGATGGCGGAAGCATCCGAAAGGATCCGGCAGGTTCAAGAAGAGACCCGGAAGGCACCGGAAGGATCAAGACAAGTCTAGAAACCGGAGGAAGTCTCTAGACTTGTGTAGAAGTTGGCGGGACGATCCGGATGGAGGCGGATCTCCCCGGAAGACGGCGGAGACTTCTAGAACTCGAAGGAACCTTGAAGACTTAGCTAGAGTCTTAGGGAATGTTCTAGAGTCGTTAGGATAAGGTCAAGGTAGGAAGGATCCGGAATGACCTAGTAGAGTTAGGATCCAGAACCTTCCGGAGAGGAGGTGGCCAAGGCTATAAATAGGGGAGGCCACCCCTCATTTCCATCATCCCACAAAATCCACCAAACTCCAAGCATTCTAGCTTTCTTGTAAAAAGCTCTCATTTGTAAAGCTCTCTTTGAGTAATATAAAGGCAAGGTTTGCCGACAACTCTCGGATTTTGCCTAGCCATCTAGACGAAGCACTCATAGTCAAGGAGCGTCAAAGAGTAAGGCTGATCTTAGCTTGTCGGGGGCGAAAAAATAGCTAAGAGCCGCACAGTCTGAGTTGGGGAATAACTCGGCCCGTGACAAGTGATATCAGAGCAAAGGTTCGGACGATCGTTCTATTTGGGCGCCAAGCGCTTACAACCAAGGGAGGCAATCTAGGTAGGGGTACGGATCGAGAGGAGCTCTTTGTAGATCGCCAAGCGTTTGCTAGGAAGGTTGGTAAGTAGGTAGGGACATAGAGCATGTTAAGGTCCGAGGGAAGACACAATGGCTAGTAGAGGTGTATCCGGAGGTGGTGACGAGGGCAACCAAGGCAAGAAGGGCAAGAAGACCCCGAGGGGAACCGTCAAGGGACATGGCGACAAGTATGGAAGCCCGCTTAGAGAAGGCGGAGCGTAAGATTGGCGAGATGGTAGACGCCGTTGAGGACGTCAATGGTCAGGTGGACGGCCTTCGAGAAGAAGTAGACGGCCTCAAGGACAACTTTCAAGGACCCTTGAACGAGTCACATAATATCCTATCTAAGAGGAATGATGACCTAGAAGCCATGGTGACGGCAATGCGTGCGGAGATAGAGGCGATAAGGAAGGAGTTGGAGACATGCAAGGCCGCTGCCGGGGCGGGCATGTTCGTGATGGCGCATGCGCACAAGATGGAAGCACCGAATCCGATGAAGTTCAAGGGAGAACGGTCGGCTAAGGACGTGGAGAACTTTCTATGGGGCATGGAGCAATACTTCCGTGTTGTGGGAATCACGGAAGACGGGCGCAAGGTAAGCACCGCATCCCAATATCTTAGTGATGTTGCCTTGCTATTGTGGAGGCGTAGGACTTGTGATAGGACCGGGGGCACCCCTATCACAACTTGGAGGGGGTTCGTGGAGGAACTGAAGAAGCAGTTATACCCGACCTACGCTAATGACGAAGCTCGGGCTAAGCTTCGTCGGCTTATGCAACATGGGACCGTGCGTGAGTATGTGAAGGAATTCTCGGAGATCATGCTTCAGATCTCCAACATGGGAGAAGAAGAAGCCCTCTTTGCCTTCCTAGACGGCCTCAAGACACGGGCAAAGCAAGAGCTGCAACGTCGGAATGTCCAAACCCTCACCGAAGCCATGACGGTAGCGGACTCCTTGTTCGAGTTCAAGAGTGTGGAACGAAGTAATCCTTGTAGGATCAAGGGTAAAAATGGGGGAGCGGATCAAGATGACGAGTCATCGGGGAGCGATGATGAGTGGCCCATGGACAGGAGAAGTAGGTCTCACACGGACGAGAGTTTCTTGGAAAGGAGGAAATTCCAACGAGACGACGAGGGTCCGTCGGAACGAAGGGGCATGTTCAACAAGGACAAGGCCGAGACAAAGGAAAGACGCTGCTTGAGTTGCTTCTTTTGCGGAGAGGAGCACCTCGTAAGGAACTGCCCGACAAAGAATAAGCTTACCGCGATAGTCTCGTTAGAGAAAGAAGAGCCGAGGAGGGTGCCGCTTAGGCTCGGAGCGATGGTAAAGAGTACCCTTGAGTGAGGCAATTCAAATGCTTCGGGTATGACGGTGATCATCTAAACCGGGAATGCCCACAAAGAGCGAAGAAGGAAGAGTCGCCACCCGAGGAGGAGACGGGTAAACGGGTATTAAAGCTCGGGGCCATGAGGACATGCAATGTTTCTAGACCAGAGGAGAAGGAGTCTAGAGCATCCGGGGCATGTGAGGACGGCAAGCCGCCCGGGGACACCGAAGAAGACAAAGCTAGCCCGTTACGGGAGGAGACGAAACGGGAGCCTTCAAAAAAAGAAGTTGACATGTTGCGGGAGGAGACGCAACAGGAACCTTCGGGAGAAGAAGCGGGCACATTGCGGGAGGAGACGCAACGCTTGCCGTCGGAAGACAAAACCTTTTTGGAGAAAGGGGTTGACAAGGTCAAGGAAGACCTTAAGAACGGACTCACATCGGGGACATTGCGAAAACAAGTGGGGGAGTATGTCACGGATCGCTCTTCCGTGACGATGCCAAGACCGACAAGTCAAGACGACTTGCCGGAAGACGTCATCAAGACGCTATTTGACAAGGTCATACAGAAAAGGCATGGGAAGACGGTCAAGCGGGAGGCTAGGCAAAAACCTTGTCAAGAAGGCATGTCGGGAAGACAAGGAGTATTCTGGAAAGATCCGGGACGATCAAGGAGGACCCGGCATGCTCAAGAGGAATCCGGAACACGGCGGAACATTCCGGAAGGTGATGGAATATTCCGGAAGGCGGAGGAATATTCCGGAAGATGGCGGAAGCATCCGAAAGGATCCGGCAGGATCAAGAAGAGACCCGGAAGGCACCGGAAGGATCAAGACAAGTCTAGAAAGCGGAGGAAGTCTCTAGACTTGTGTAGAAGTTGGCGGGACGATCCGGATGGAGGCGGATCTCCCCGGAAGACGGCGGAGACTTCTAGAACTCGAAGGAACTTTGAAGACTTAGCTAGAGTCTTAGGGAATGTTCTAGAGTCGTTAGGATAAGGTCAAGGTAGGAAGGATCCGGAATGACCTAGGAGAGTTAGGATCCCGAACCTTCCCAGAGAGGAGGTGGCCAAGGCTATAAATAGGGGAGGCCACCCCTCATTTCCATCATCCCACAAAATCCACCAAACTCCAAGCATTCTAGCTCTCTTGTAAATAGCTCTCATTTGTAAAGCTCTCTTTGAGTAATATAAAGGCAAGGTTTGCCGACAACTCTCCGATTTTGCCTAGCCATCTAGACGAAGCGCTCATAGTCAAGGAGCGTCGAAGAGTAAGGCTGATCTTAGCTTGTCGGGGGCGACAAAATAGCTAAGAGTCGCACGGTCTGAGTTGGGGAATAACTCGGCCCGTGACATGTACACGTACGATTGTACCAATTTTAGTTGGACGGCAGAGTTTCATGTGATTAGCATATGTGTTCCAAGTCACACGGCAGTCGAAGTACAGCTTTGAATTTACCACGAGGGTTCACGCAGGTTGTCCAGATCCGGACCGGAAATTACGGTTTGGTCTTGAACCGTTATTATTAGATCGGGTCTTACAGTAAGATTACTATATGATCATGAACCGTAATATTCCGGTCTAAACTGTATTTTACCTTTCAAAATTTTATGAAATGAAAATGGATATGGTTCGGATTTCGATCGAACTGTATTGAACCCATGTAAAATATATTTTTAGAAAAAATTATCTAAAAAATGGATCAATACGGTCCGGACCGTGGTGGACTGAACTTTACGTTCCGGGCCATGAATTGGTATTGTGTTACATGCAGAAGTGTAAGGCCTTGTCCAGACCGTTTGCGTATGTCTGTTCTAGTTTGAATCTAGTGATATTGTTTTTGGGTAAAATTTGATAGGTTTTTTGATCGAGGTTGCTAGGATTGTTGAGTTATAAACCCTAACTGGACATGTGAATCTTACAATTTCGGATTACAATTGTGAAGATATTGTAGTTAAGATTTTGAGGCTTTTACCGGTGAAAAGCTTGCTTCGATTTCGATGTGTTTGCAAGGTGATGACAGAAATCATAGAATCACATTTCTTAGTGGTAGATCACCTCTCTCAGCAAAAGCACAAAATCATTGCTCAAACAAGTCCAAGATAATAATTGGGAGTTTCTTGTTATTTATCTCTACAAATTCCCCTTGTTCGAGTCTATGAAAGACCCAATTGTGTCCCAACAACTATTTCTTGTCGGTACTCTTGGTAATATAGTTTGTCTCTACGACATTGAGATCAGTCTTAGGCCATGGAACCCTTCCACACACGAGTTCTTGAGTCGTCATGTCTCAAGAAAGGATCTACTTTACATACTACACAACCTACTATGGCTTCTAGTGGCTCACCAAATGCAGCCTAAGCTCATGGGTTCCAACTTGCAATTCCGAAAAGCTTCAGCAATTTCTCTTGCAGACCCATATTCTCCTGCAGATATCAACAGCATGCTCTACTGGTAAAAGAAAAATACCAAACCAACAAGGCTTAAACCATTAACTATGTACAGCCCAGGAACTGGAAGTTAGCAATGTACTTCAAATCTACCATCACGTTTTCTCGAAACAGCATATATGTTTTTGAAGGAAAAGCAAAGGTGTGATTCTGTGATAGTTGTGTTTTGAACAAAATGAAAACCAAATCTGGATAGTCTCCAGTCCACTATAGCTAGGTTTCAATGTTTCATATTCGATCAAATTAACAGTTAGAAGCACTGTTGGGGTTTACCTGCAATGGAGATTCATGTCAGCTACACTGAATCTCCTGGATATCAAATCAAACAAAATTGATTTCTTTCTAGGATTAGGCAACTTCCTTGCATGGATTCGGATATGCTTAATCACGAGTCCTGTTACAAAAAGTAATACATCACTACTAGAAAAGCGGGCATAAAGCGACACTTTAAATAACATTTTGCGACACCTTAACGTGTCGCAAATATATTTAGCGACGCGTTAACAGGGTGTCACAATTTCCGCCGTCACAATTGGCATATGTGCCAATTGTGACACCTTAAGATGTCACAGTAAATTGAGACACCTTAAGATGTCACATTAGTTAAAAATTTTATGACAGATATATCTGTCATTGTTTTGAGACATTGTGACAATTTAACACGCCTCTCTTTGGTACTCGCATTGCTTTTTTAACCCAACTAATTTTGACACCTCAAGGTGTCGCAATTTACAATTACGTTATTAAAAAAAATTTAATTTAACAATATGGTTCTCTGTTTTTATCAACTTTTATTCATTTAATTAAACTATATGTATCTTCAATTGAATTGAAGTATTTATTCAGCCTAAAATCTAATTTTGGGTGTAGTAAATAATCAAGATTAAAAATATGATGTCATTCTGGATACCCTGTATTTATACTTTGTGGGTGGTGACATAATAGAGCATGTATATAGAGCTACAACAGAATATACAACACTTGTCTGCAACACCTTGTCAATTGGTCTCACTGAAATCTGCATCGATGACATCGGCGTCACCATCTTTAGATGACCCGGATGTAGTTCTAGGTTGGGTGTAAAACGACTGCCCCAGCTGCATCACTTCCTGGTTGAGGGCAGCCATTGCATCCTTTGTGGTTTGTGTCACGTCCCTGAGATGGCATCCTTGAGCTCCTTCAGCCTGTCCTCAACCTTCTCCTTCACTTCAGCAGGGTCTTTCTCCCCCAGCTCCTTCAGCTGCTTCTCTGTCTGATAACCACCGAATCCGCCTGGTTCTTTGTATCGATTGCTTCCCTCTTCTCCTTGTCTTCCTTCGCAAACTTCTCAACTTCTTTCACCATCTTATCAACCTGCAACATTCAATTTCATTCTCATCAACTTCTTACATACACACACTAGCTTCTCTATCTAACGCTACAAAGTGACAACATGATGCCCATATACCTCATCTTGGGGCAAAGTGCTAGCACCTGTGATGGTGATGTCCTGCTTCTTGCCAACACCGCTCGTAATTTAATTAAATGAAATAAAACTACTAGTTGTGCTACCATATCAAGGAATGTCACCTTCTTAGTTGTAGAATAATGTTTATCAGCCAATGTAGATACTCCAGTCATAGTTTCAGGCGCCAGCTTGGTAGGAGGAACAATTGTCACCAGTGAATATATTTGTAAACACTCGTAAGTTGTAATTTTCATACTACAAGTAAGATTCCTGAATGCAATAATGCAACTTGTAAGAAAATTGTTTCAAGAAAGATTATTGGTTTTGAATAATTAAGGTGTCATGTTCATACCCTACATCCGAGTAAATTCCGAGCTTATGTCCTTTGTTGTGGACATAATCTGCTAAAGCCTTCATCCCTGAGGGTAATGTTGAAGCTTTTGCTAACAAGGTTTCCTTCATCAACACTCCAAAATCAAATGCCATACAAGAAAGAAATCAGTGTGGCAAAACAACAAAGAAATCAAAATGTTGCTATTAAGTGTTACCTTAGAATCTCTATTAAGTTCTCCCCAGCAATCATCTGATGACAGTACTGTATAAAGAAAAGTTCAGCATTTGGCTATACTTACTACTAAAAATCAAAGAAAAGTTAAGCATTAACCCAAGTTGATGTACTTATATCCACACCGCGCGAGGCCAGTTGTTACTAATGCATCGGCTGCAGTAAGACATGAAAATCAAACAACCATTATTACACTACATTCAGAAAACACTTAGATACACTCGTTACGTACCTGTTTCTCTTATCATTTTCTCGTCTATATTACACGCAAAATGGTTCCAACTGTTCCACCTAAAATCAACATACCCAAATGAAAAGTTACTACTCTTAATTTATTAATGTTCATCTAATCAGTGGGTCTAGTTTTGCTAAAAATGAAGATTTTTGATAGAAGGACATGATATGATTTGGTTAAAAAAAGAGGTGGTTAGGTTGTAGCGCATGGGTATGATTTTGTCTGCGTTTTCCTCTTAAAGAGGTAACCCAAAGATAGGAAACAAATCTCTCTTGATAAGCTCTTTGTTGATGCTGAATAGAAAAACCATTGTATGCCTCATTATTGTAAATAAAGGGGAATCAAAATTTGTGCAGGCAGTACACATACAAACAAGCAAATTACACAGAAGCTCCACTTTAAAACAAAAAGGATGAAAAAATACTTAGTATCAGATCTCTCTTTATAAGTACCTCAATCGAGCTCCAAAATCAGCCTGAGAATAGCAGCACCCACATTGCCATTAGATATATTATATACCTTGCCAACATTAGTTATTACTTCCAGTCTATTGCTTAAACTGTTTTCAATTTTAAAAGTTTATATCACTTACACCATAGCAATGCTACCAAGGAGATTTCCATCTAGATGCTTTTCCATGGCCGCTGCAATCAATCATATAGAAGAGATCATATAGAGATACTATCTTCGATATGATATTGTTGAAGGTAACAAAGTCAACCAATACAATAGGAATACCACGTATATTATTAGTAGTTCAGTAATCTGACTGTTTAGAGAAAAGGAAAATTACCTTTCACTCTCCAGTTAAGCCATCACTTGTTTAGTATATGAAGCCTAACTGTACAAGCAATGCTTACTCATGAGAAGGAATCGCTCGTGCTTGAGCAGTAGTATCAAGCACATATGTGAAATCCAATGAACTTCATCGATCATTCATCTCAAACAAGTCACAATTCACTCGCAATATATATATACACAAGATCTAGACAAGCATTCTAAAATTCGATCAAATTAATGCCATTCAAACAACTTAACTAGATCAAGCGAGCACAATTCCAACCTCACACAAGTAATTTTAGTACATCATAGATCAATCTGAACCTAGATCGGATGCAAACATTAGGATTGCTATATGAACAGAGTAAGAAAACACGAAACATAACGCCCAAACGGCATCAAAAAGCGGCAATAAACTAGAAACGGTGGCTCCGAAAATTCCGGCAAGATCCACGGTTCTCTAGATCCGGAAACGCGGATCCTAGCCTTGATCCGAAGAGAAAGGGATGGGAATTGGAAGTTCTAGGGTTAGTGATTCACAATTGGATGTGAGCTTCCTCCTCTCTCCCCCAAACGTGAGCTTCCCCTCTCTCCCGGAATCTGATAATTATGAAGAATAAGCAGGGCGAGGATGAGAGTTTCTTCGCTATTGAATACTTCAATTCCGGTGTCGCAGTCTCCCTTCTGATTTGGACTGAGAGAAGATGAAGTTTGCAAGTAGAGAAGAGCGTTTGGGCGGATGAGCGTAACCTTATGAATTTATATTCTAATATTGCATTTAAAATAAAATAAATAAATAAATAAATAAATAAGCGACACTTGAAGGTGTCGCTTTTTGTACCATTGGCGACACCTATCTGTGCCGGAAAATAGAGGCACCTTAAGGTGTCGTAATTTAGCAAGGCTTTTGCGGATGCAAATTTTTTGCGACACATCGTCATGGCGTCGAAAGGAAAGCGTCGCATATAACCCTCATTTCTAGTAGTGCATCACGGGAGGGTACAAAGCTGCCAAGATTAGAACATCTCATGTGTCAATGAAAATAACATTACGTAGCATCTACGTGTGCGCTTACTACTAATTAGTAACAGTGTAATGGTCAAGTATAATTCTTGTAAAATCTAGTTGGTTTTTATGTGCAGCACCTTCTTCGTTAGGAATTTGTCAGGTAAGTCCGATTGGCGTGTCACAACCAAGCAACAAAATTTATCAATGGCAGCATGATCTATCTTTAGAAATACAGGGAATGATCATTAGTTTGTGCTATTTTTTCAGAGACAAGAAAATTAGTTGATGTTCTAAAAAACTTAAATTAAACAGTGTCAAGATGTTGATTCAACCTTTAGAACACCAAACAGAAGTAAACACAAAAACAACGCCAAACATTTAATGATCAAGAGAAAATAAATGCTAATATGAGTCAGGAATAAGTAAACCATCACATGCAATTGTAGTGTGCAGAGGAAGTGTATAAGGTTCGACCATAGAAGGCGCATATATAAATTATATATATGAAGAATTAGGGGCAGATCACACAAGTAGTAAGAACTGAGAAACAATGAATTTAGGAGATGGAAACATTATATATGATTACTTATAAAATTTACTTTCTGAAATCTTTTTTTTGGTGTACTTTCACTCATTTGGTACTAAAATCTATCTTCAACTCAGAAGAAAAAAGTGTAGAGATGATAGATAATTTGTTCAATCAAAAAGGATGTATACATGGTTAACAATTGAAATGAAACACAAATGAATTGCAAGGAAGCCTAAAATAAATATAAGATCATAAGGCATTGAGTTGAAACTCAAATTTTATACACAGGATTAAGAAAGTACCTTCCAAAATACCGAATGTAGTGACTCCAAAGTCCAAACCAACATACATGCTACACATCTCATATATAATTCATTTAGAATGATGGTTGATCAAATTACCCTATCAAGCAAAGGTGTGAAAACTAATAGTCTAATACTATGGCATTCCAAAGTACCTGAAAAATTTAGAAACATAGCAGATATTTGAAAAGCTATGTTAGCCTTAAGGAATCATATGTACAGTATACCAAAAATAGGATAACTTAAGTGTGAAACCAAATAAGAGGAGTTGCTTCAAGTATTTTCACTTCATTCTGTATAAGAATATTAGTTTTATGTAAAGTCTACGATCATGGTTACTGTTATCATTGCTAATATGCAAAGTGTGTAGAACAGTCAATCATCCCTAAGTTGCCGATTCACCTTGAGTCACCAGACTCGGGAAAATGGGGGAGAATGGGGGCATGGATGGATCAGCAACGGGTTGAGTAGGACCATTGTGAACAATAAGACGGTAAAATCAATAACAAATATTGAGATTGAACTTTAGAATTGCATATTTATTTTGGTTTTTGCAAAGGAAGTCCTAGGGTTATGATCAATGAAAACATATAAGTTTGCCATCACACCGGTACTTGACCCAGGGATGGCTCCATCTCCCCATGACTCGAGACTGGACCCCATTGGTCACAGAAATCTGAATACATACAACTTCAGTGAACAACAGCTTGTAATTAATCTATGAATAAGAACCGAGGAACTCAAATGGTGCACCATACATGAATTTTATTTTAGCCTTGTATGAAAGAATCACATGATGTTAAGAATTCAGTACATACTATGCTTCTCGGTTTTACAGTTCACATTCTTGCATACCAAAACATTCCAGTAAGAGATAATAAGTTTCTGTTAATTCATGTATGAAGGAATATGCCTACTCTCATGCGAACATGATTTCAGCTACAAACCAATGCTTTTACCAAGTAATAAGGCAAATCACCTTTTTACCATAGTAAAGCGTAACTTAAAGTTTCTTATACAATGTTGCCTATGCGTCCCGGATGAGACTCGTGCAAGAGCCGGAAAATATGAACCTTAATAAGTCTAATAATTACATCTTTGGGAATAAAATTATTATCGAACATATTAGCATTCCTGGCATGCCATAAATAATATACCGTTGTGATCAACGCATATCTCATCATCGCAACCTTTTTACGCTTGCTATTCCGTCGTGATTGCATCCATGTCATAGCCATGTCCAATGTACTTAGCCCCGCCGGTATATCACAAGCTATGCATATCTGTCGCCAAACTTTCCTCGAATATTGGCATTGGAAAAACAGATGATCATGTGACTCTTCCATTCGTTTGCATAAATGACAAACTGGGTCTATTTGGAGGAACCCCATCCTATCATGAGTAGGCAATCTTCTTATCATCGCCATCCAAGTAATGCACGAGTGTCTCGGCGTTAGTCTATTGTCCCAGACAATGTCATGCCACAATACCTCATTGGCTCGTCTTCGTATCAAATGATAAGCAGCTGTAACCTTAAACTTGCCACCTGGGGATAATTGGGCCAGAATGTCCTCCATGGTTGCCCCACCATCCCATGCATGCTTCATGAGATCCCTTGCACGTAATATTGCCTTTATTAATCCAGAGTCCCTTCTATGCGGTACCCATGACTCTGCCTCCATAACCATGAGATACCTATGGTGTATCCACTTGATCCAAAGGCTCTCTCTCCCTTCATAAATATGTGCAAAGTGTTTACACATGAATGCCATATTCCATGCTTTGATATCAATTATTCCGAGTCCACCTTCAGCCTTCGGTTTGCATACTTTTTCCCATGCAACTCGTGGCCGTGCCCAAAGAAACTGCCTCATCATTCGTATCAGTCTATCGAGGACGACTCCTGGTAATGGCAGCAATGATACCCAAAAGCTATTGATGCCTTGTATCACCGATGATATAAGCTCAATTCGGCCCGCATAAGATAGATGCCGCTTGTTCCATGCATTAATATACTTGGCTACTTTTTCCATCAATGGTGTATACTCTGCTGATCTCAAGGTATGTGGAGTCATAGGTATCCCAAGATATCGAAATGGGAATATCCCTTGCGAGAAGCCTGTACATTGCCTTAGTGTCGCCGACTCTTCCTGTGTTAATGATGCAGTGAAGATGGATGATTTGCCCATGCTTACTTTGAGTCCACTTATGCTTCCAAACCTTCTCAGCGTCTTCATTAATATCTCAACTGATGGCTTATCTCCCCTACAAAATAACACAATGTCATCGGCATAGGCCAAGTGTGCTAACCTTAGCTCTCCGCAATGTTGGTGGAATTTGAAGCTTGGATCATTCGTCGCAGCCTTGATCATCCTCGAAAATATTTCCATGCAACACACAAATAAAAGGGGTGACAATGGATCCCCTTGACGGAGACCTCTCTTACCCTTAAAATACCCATGTACCTCCTTGTTGACTTTAATCGCATACGTTGCCGATGATACACATGTCATGACCCATTCAACTAGCCTTGGCGGGAACTCAAGTGTCCTTAGGGCGAACCGAAGAAACTCCCATGAAACTGTGTCATAAGCCTTCGCTAGATCTATATTCAAAAAGCATCTCTTTGTATCCCTCTTAACATTATATCTGCGCAATAGCTCCTGGACTAGGAATACATGATCCGACATTAAACGACCCGGTACAAAGGCTGCTTGAGCTTGATCAATTAAGTATTCTAAACATGGTCCCATTCGATGTATCATAACCTTCGAGATTACCTTGTATATTACATTACAGCAAGAAATTGGCCTAAAATGTTCAACTCGTGTAGGGTTGTCATTTTTCGGCACGAGTGACACGATCGTGTGATTAAGTTGGCCCAGCAGCTTACCGTTAATGAAAAACTCCTTCACCGCCGCACATACCTCACTTCCAACCAAGTCCCAAGCTGATTTAAAGAAGCTAGACGTGAACCCATCTGGCCCTGGCGCTTTATTCTCATCAATGCTCCATAACGCCTCCTTAATTTCCTTATTCGAAATCGGCAAAATGAGGCTATCCTTGTCGCATAGCTTAACTTTGGGTCCAAGTGCCAACTCCCATGGCTCCAGTGCCTCAATATACTCATATGTACCAAATAATCCCTGATAGAACTCTACAAACGCCTGGGCAACACCTTCAGATGAAGTAGTAACTTCACCATTATTACCAAGTATTGACGATACATGGCATCCCTTCGATTTGGCCTTCATTAGCCCATGGAAATAACTTGTACATCTATCTCCATGCACTATAAACTTCGCCTTAGCTTGTTGTGATAGAAAACTAAACTCAGCATTATTTAACATGTTCATTCGCTCCCGTGCTCGTTTTAATGATGCTCTAATGCTTTGCGACGAAGGATTCAAGCGCAACTCTTCCAATATTCGTGTATATTCTTCATTGGCTGCTCTTACTCGTTCACTAATATGGCTGAAGTGGAGGTTATTCAGGGCTCGTAACGGCCTTTTCATGGACTTCATCAATCTACACAATCGAAACTGATACGTGCCTCGGCATTGTAAAGCCCAATGCTCCTTCACTAGCTCCCTGAAATTATCATGCTTGGACCACATATTAAAATACTTAAAAGATTGATGAATACCTGTAGGTCTTTGCTGAAGATACATGATACCCATCTTATGGTCCGATAAATGCCACTGTTCCAGAAAGTTTGCATGACAATACAAGCCTTGGTCCATCCATGCACCATTGATCATGATTCTATCAATTTTACTCCATATCGTACCATTCGTCCATGTGAATCTATTATCATCTCCAAGCGGGACATCCGTTAACCCAACATCATTGCAAACTTCATAGAAAGGCCGGCATTCATATAACCTAACCGGCTCTCCATTAATGCGTTCATCGTCAAACATAACATTATTAAAATCACCCAAGACTACCCAGGGCACTGTACTATGCTCGATATATTCTCGTATTCCCTGCCATATCTCATGTCTCAATGAAACCCTATGCTCTCCCAGCACAAAGAAAGCACCAAATATAACTCCTGTCGTCCTGCATGTAGCCATGCACGCTATATATTGAACATGCACACGTAAAATTTGAATATCCAGCTTCATTGGATCCCATAACACGAGTATACGGCATCTGTCGTCCATGTCAAAGTTGTGTACGTAATGCCAATGTGAAAATTTTTGCCTCAATAGTACCTGCACATCAGTTCGATCAAGATTAAATTTGGTTTCAAGTATACCACATAAACATACTTTAAATTTACAAAGAAGAGCCTTTAGTCCATTTTGTTTTCTCGGGTGATTAAACCCTTGTATATTCCACGTTACGATACTCATGATGGTGCCATACGAGTACCCTTGCCCTTATCATTCATTCTCTTGGACTGAGATTGTACTCCATCCTTGTGCATGGTCGTCAACCGAGTGAGTCTACGAGGCCCATCCCCAGGTTGAATCACACCAATGCCTTGCTTACCTTGCTTCTCAAGAGAAGCATTTAACTTACGAATAATACGTCGTTTAGCCCTAGAGAGAGC